>VWZK01002014.1:188909-353381 GCA_013396935.1 Baryphthengus martii | reverse complement strand
ATGCATGTATGCACACCAAAACTGTGTCTCTGGGTGGCATCTGCAGGTTTTAGCTCTCTGTTAGAATAGTGAGGAGCCTCGATGTGACTGCTAAAACTACTATCTCCCAAATTAGATCCCATATTCCAGACAGGTCAAGCTTGTTGGTAAGATACGTAGCTTGCTGCCCGTGTGAATAAAGTCATGTAATAGTTCTAAATTACTTCTCTGCTGGAGAAAATCAAGTGGGTCCTTGAACATGGCCAGCAATACCCACTTTTACCAAAATGGATAAGTTTTATTAGTCATGTCCAGCTTCTTGTAGCAAAAGTATGAAAAGCGGGACAGTTAGTATTTATTATCCTTTTAGGAAGGAGTTAACCTCTCCATATTTATTCTACAATGTAAATATTAGGTCTTTCGAGATAATATGGATGGTGCTTAGAGGACTTTGAAAATACTGGTGTGTTTTTGTGTGGTGTTTGGTTTTGTTTTTTTTTTTTGTATCTAGAAACTAAGTGTATTTTGGGTGCGTTCAATTCAGTGAAGACAGAATTTGGTTTTATTTGTTTTGTTTTCCTTTGCCGTGCACCTCATGATGTAATTTGTACAAAGGAACGTGTTATGACCTTGAGGAGGAGAAACAGTAGCGTGCGTACATGCAAACATGCCTGTTTCCTTTTTTATCACACACATTATGAAGTAACAATTTATTTGCTAACTTCTGCGAAGCTGTGTGCAAGTAAGTAAATATTTTACCTTCTAACTGCCCATTCTGCTTTCACCACCATGGAAATACTGTCAATCTAACACTTTGAGCAGTATCACTGCAAATGTAGGAGCTCAGTCATTGAAAGGAATTGAACATCTTTCTTCTGCTACTTTGCCTAGGAATAAGAAAATTAAAAACGGGCAACTGTAGAAAAATATTCCACCATCAGGTTTTAATTTCTGCTGTGGTCAGAAGGTCCCATTAACAATTCATACTGGAAAAATTCTTCCAAGAAACACAGGCTGAACTGCCATGTGCACAATACTATGCTGCAGAGCCATATTTTATTTTGAAAATAAGCATATAAGCTATCTGGGGGCAAATGCCCACACTTAGGGTCCTTGAAGGAAGTGTAAGAGGCTGCCCCCGTGAAATTCCTACAGGCATCGTGGGCAGGCTGACTTGAGAATGGCATGGGCTTGTGATAGGGAGGGACTTGGTTTGCAGCTCCTGCTGAGCGCCGAGCCGAATTTGATCTGCCAAATCCTCATGGTCTGGACTCAAGGTCTTGCCTTGTTCATGCAGAGTCTTTTTGAGCTACGCTGATTTCTGTCTGGCTCAGGACTCAGCTGGATTTGGGAGTCCCTGCTGAAGTCAAGGCCCACAATCCACGGAAACAAGCTGTTGCCTCTGAAGAAGGGCTGCCCTGGTTCCAAGCTCTCCCTGCACTCAGAGTTCAGTGCTGGCTCCTACACCTCCAGAAGTTGTATCTTGTATCAGTAATGGGCAGCATTTCCTGGATCTCAGCTCCCTAGGAGCCTTTAAACCCATGTTCTGTGGTGATGTATGACCTCTGCAAAGAATGAGGGCTTTGGGCTCCTGCAGAGCTTAATCCAGCCTACTTTTACACCCTGCTTTCAGTACTCTTGGCAACTCTTTGAAGAAAGGTGTCTCAGATTATATTAATATTTTAGTTGGATGTATTGCTGCTGGAGGTAGTTATTAGAAGGTAACACATCAATTGACAAAGACATCAGGTGTCTCCTGTCCTGAAAAGCTCACGAAATTAAGCGATGTGTGGAAGGAAATCTGTTCAGCTATAGGAAGGTTTGGTTACTGTTTTCTGTAGTTTTACTCACCTATTCCAAGCAAGAAGACATGGTATGGTGGTGAACCCTGGAAAACCCAAAACAGGAGACAAATTCCACAATTTTAGTCTTTACCAAGAGCGCCTGGACTTGATCCTTTGTGATGAAACTCTACCTCTGTGCTTGTGCCTCTGTTTGGGAAGCCGAGAGGACAGGGCATCAGAGCAAGGGCAGATACTTCAGGTGATCTCAACTCTCGTGGTGACACAAAGGGAGAGGACAGTCTTGGAGGCATCAGTACTGGTTTGATAGCTCAAAATGAGCTCATCTTTCTTGCTAACGATGTAAGGTGCTTTCTGTGAGAAATGTAAGCTATGCATCACTTAAGGAGTGATTCGGAGGTAGATGTTACAACCAAGGGAGCTACCTTGTGGAAGGCCCAAAACAGAATGGGGAAAGATCCCAATGATGGTGTGATGGCAGTGAGACTTCACTTTTTTTTGGACCTTTTATTTGGACCAGGCATCATGAGTTAGTACGTTAGATGGATCCTATTTGTTGTATCTGCAGTGATTTAACTGTAGTGAATTCAGTTCATCCTTGTCATTTTCTCTCATTAGCTTAAGTAATTCCCTTGTTAATTCTTGCATCCACGCAGCTCTGTACTTATAGGTATTTGCCTATCCAGGGGGGCAGAATGTCCCCTCCTGCCACGTTTCATTGTTGCCTCCCACACTTTGTGTGAACTTTTGCAGAAAGTTAAGGTGTGAGGTGGAAGTGTCAGGAATTGTGGTAGTGAAGGTCAAGTGTACAAACTCCACAATACTTCTTTGGCACTAACCCGCATACTAGGAATGCGGTGATCGGGGAGAACGTGGTGGGGGAAATAACACTGAGCTTTTTATCTGTAGAGAATTTATTTGAAGCTACTTTGGGATTATGTCAGCCTGTGATGAGTAGAATTGGTGGTAGACAATGAAATGACTAAGGGCAGTGCTGTCAGTTTTTCTTTTTTTTTTTTGTAGTGTGCGTAGCAGAATTTTTTTTAGTTTGTTTTGGATAAAGATGCTGGTTGGAGAAAAGGACTGATACTGGAAAATTTTAAGACTATTAGAAGTCCATTATAACTGTCCTAGTACTGATGTTTTGTGTCCATTTGAAGATTGTGTAGCTTCTGTCTCCTTGAGGAATTAGCTTGCTAAATCTCAGCTTCGTAACAGTTAGCAGTTTTTTGGAACAAATTGCTCTTGGCTTTCATTTTCCTCTCATTCAGGAATTTGTCAACCTGCTTACAGGAAGAAAACACAGTGCTTATTGTCCTCTGCCTGTTTTACATGCTGACAATGGGAAAATTTTCTTTTTTTCCCACAAGTTTGCAATGCCATTCTCATCTTCTCTAGGGGTTACTTGAAGAGGATAACCACCATTTCCTCCCAGTTAAGCTTCCCTGTGTCAAAGGTATTTGATCCTTTCCAGAGGGTGGAAAAGGGCAGTGTGCAGGCCCGTAATTGCATGTGTACCTCTGCAGGCTGTTGTGAGGGATGCTGTTTTCTGGGCGAATCTCTAGGAGGCATGAAAACATCATGTGAACAAAAGAGCGTGAGGATCTGGAAGATAAGCGCTGACTGGTGTGTAGTGTCCCTACAGCCTCAGTGACTTCAACCAAGGGTTCACAGCATTGCTATGGTTGGAAAAGACCTTTATTATCATCCAGTCCAACCATTATCTAACTCTACCGGTGCCACTACTGCACCCTATCTAGATGGCTTTTAAAGGCATCCAAAGATGGTGATTCAACCACTTCCCTGGGCAGCCTGTTTCAGTGTTTGATAACCCTTTCGGTGTAGAAGTTTTTCCTAGTTGCTAGTAATGCTGGTAGGAATTCCTGAAGGTTTTCTTGGATCGATCTGCCTTAGATTTGGTGCAAGTGCATCCAAATGCCATGTTTTAAAGGATACTTGCTAGGCTCAATGACTTGCTGATTTTTAACAACAGTTCATTTTAGCTAGAAAGCTTCAGACCGTGTAATTAGGAAAAACTCAACCCAGGTTCTTGAACAAACAAAGAGGAGAGAAGGTGCTGCCTTTTTGAAGAAGGGCTACTTAAGTCACCAAAGCATTAGGGCATTTTTGGAGCACTTTAAGGTGAAATTCGGTTACTCTAAGTAGCCAGGAAAGCAATGTGCGTTTGAATGGACAAGCACTAGTGGCATCTAGCAGTTTGAGATGCCTTGGTGTCCTGGGATGTCTCCTGTCCATGTGGTCGAAGTGATCTCCAGGGAAATGGAAATGTCAAACCTGTAATTTGCTCGAATCTACAGAGTATGAGCTATAATGTTGACAGGTAGTGCTGCAGTTCTCTCTGAAAGTGGAAAATCGTTGTCAATAATCCATGTGGCTGCGTTAATTCCACAGATTCTTCTGTGTTATAGTCTAGGATGTTACAGATAAATTCTGGTCATAGATGCCTGGAGAAATATCTGTGCTGCTTTTTCTTCAGCGTTTTGAATCTTCTTGAGTTTTGACTCACTACCCTCATTCAGTAGTAAATTGGTGGCCCAATAACAAATTAGGGATTTATGCCTCTCTTCCAGTATATCAGACACCTTTGGAATTCATGTAACCTTATATAGAAGGAAATTAATGACCATATATTATTCCTAAAATAATGACTCCATCATTTTATCTGTTTCTTCTCCCTCGACTCACCAGCAGAGAGCTAAAGGATTTATAACCCACTTGATTTATCGGAAATTCATGGATAAACTACCCTCTTGAAAGAACTGTTCTTGCTGGGTTTTGACCACAGACCTCAACCATTCCGTGCTTTCTGAGTGCTGCATATACCACACTAAGAGAGGAAGTATATCCTCGTCGTATCAGAGATGTCTGCAGCATTCAGCTCTCCCTTTTCAAGCAGTATGGCATTTTGAAGCATTATTCTTATATTTCAGGGCAGCCAAGGGGGAGGCCTTTCTGGAATGTGCAGTTTTAAGCTTTTTTTTTTTTTTTTTTTTAGATCTGCCTGATAGTTTCTGGTCTGCACGAGGGAGGTGGTTAGATGAGGTGGCTGTAGTCCATCTTGATCTGAAGCTGGACATCTCTTTCTACAGCAGCCTTGTCCGACTCCTCAGCGCACGCTCAGGGAAGTGCTTCCACTCTCCTTGTTGCATGCCCTGCTGAGTTGGGTTAAACCCAGGCCTTTGTATTCTGAGAAGGTAGCCAAAGGTGGAAACTTGAGCTTCATGGGAAAGAAAACAGATCCTCTTGGCCTCTCAGAATAGGTTAGTCCTTGCAATAACCTAATACATTTTTCCTGACTAGAAGGCTGGGATCCTGAGTTCCTGCTTTCTTAAGAGTAGTAGAAATTCATCCACTACTCTGCAGAATTTGTGATGAAGTTACTTCTGAGCTGTTCTGCAGAAGTGGGAATTATTTCTTGATTCAGAGTCCACTGAAGAATCTGAAAGATTTCCACTGGTTTCAGTGGTCCTTGGTCAGACCTGTGATGTATTACGAAAATAGCAGAGAATGCCGCTGTGGGGTTGGTTTGCCGCTAAAAGCAGATTGGCAACGTACCTATAGCCTGACTTTTCATATGTGCTAAGTGTTTTGCCATTAAGAAAATGAAGTGAATTGTTCCTATAAAATTATCAGTAAAAATATTTAGATGCTGAACATGTTCAGAAATAGTTTGGTTTTTTTAATGATTTTTCAGGTTGTCTTCCTGAGTCTTTTGAATTTCTTCTGTATCCAAATATGGTTTCAAAGGGCAATTCTTATAAAATGTTTTCAAATTGTTTTTGTAATTGTATTCAGACAATTCAATGGAGAGAAAGGAGTGATTGCAGACAGGTAGGAATTACTCCCAAGTACCCTGAAAAAATAAATGAGCAAGACTTGAATAAAAATGAATTTGCCACCACGATCTGATATTTCAGAGATGCCTGGAATAAAAGCGTGGTGGCATTTCATGGTATAAAATTTGTTTGAAATGAATGTTTTTCAAAAGAATTAGTAATTAAATTTCTATAATGTTTGGCTTGTGTTTTCATGTGTTTTCTGGGATTCCTTTTGCAAAGACAGATAACTAGGATGGATATCACTTGGAAGAGCATTTACCTACGGCAAAAGCAATTTATTTTTATTCTCAGTTTCTTATGGTAGTGACTAGAGGCTGGTTAAGATCGGGGCTGTGTTGTATTACTACACAGAACAGCAAATAATCCCCGTCCGAAAGAAAGTATGACCTGAAAAGGACGTAGAGAGAAGTAATGATATTACAGAATAACATTGATTTTAGTGATGGTTTTCCTCTTTGATAAAGTATCTTCTGGGGAAGACTAAGTGGATCGAAGGAAAGTTGCTGGCTGAACCTGCACAGGAGGGAAGGATAATGGAATGAAGCTGAGGTGAAAAAACAGAAAGCTGAAGGGAGAGGAGTGGCTCTAAACTGGGTGAACAATGCACAGTCAGAGCCTCTGAATTCTCTCTGACTGAGGACCACTTCCTCTTGAGAAGCACAGGATGGTTTTACATCTATATTTCTGTGTATGTCTGCACATGTGTACTCGATAGCAGCCACGTCTCCGTATGCACTTGACTAGTGGTTTCTCAGGAAGGATATCTGCATGAATATTTATCAACATTCTTATTCTACTAGGTTTGGAGTTTTGTTTTGTTTTTTTTTTGTTTAAAGCATGAAAGACACAACATCCAAGAACCGTGCTTTTTTTCTTTTTGAACCTGCCTTCCCATAGCACACAGTGCCTCCTTCGTGCTTCCTGGTACGGGTACAAGGTGAGATATTGTCCCAGTGGTAGCAACAGCAAAGCTCCAGCATGGCCAGTGCTGCAAGATCTTGTGGTTTCAGGGGGAAGCCTTGACTTTGATGTAAGGCAATGAAATGTTTTATGGCAATACTATAAAGCCAGCTCAGTTTTAATGTGTGTCATGGAGTTCAGGAGCAACTTCAGTTTCCGAGAACCCCAAATCCATTGTAAAGCTGTATATGTTTTTGTGTCTCTTTGGAGACACGTTATTTCCTGAATGAGGTTCACCAATCAGAAATAAATCGGGGGGATAAGGGTTCTTGTTTTCAGTATCTCAAAAGTGTTGTAGTCTAACCTCAAGATTTCGATAAATCTCCTCATTCATTGATGAGGAAAAAGAACAGATAAATTGGGAACTCCCTTGAGTTTCAAAAACCGAAGCCCACAAGGGCCTATTCTCTTTGCAATAAGCGTCTCTGCTGGAATGCTCAGAAAAGATTATTTTATTTTTTCTGCAGATTGGACATGGGTTTGGGGTTTTCATTTAGTTAGGAACATTGATTATTGTTAATAATACTACCTCTAATGTTTCATTGTGATCTTATTTTAAGGAAATGTTTGAGCATTAAGCATTTTTTCCCATAGCAGCGAAACAACGTACCTTTCCCTGCCAAAGATCACATTCCCTCACATCCTTCTCATTCCTGTAGCTGGAAGGTGAAGTCTGGAATTTTTCCAGTAGCCTAGCTGCCAGTTTACCATCATTGATCATTATCAAGAGTCGTTTGACCGAGGTGTCTGATGTATAGCAAAGCGTGTTCTTGGCTGTGTGTGATGCATTAGCTGCTCCAGGTCTTCAGGTCCTGCTTGTCCTGGTCTGCAGTTCAGAGCTCATTGTAGTTTGCTTAGAGGTAGCTCCTATGATACAATTAAGTTGTAGAGCACGGATTAGTTGGGGTGCATGTGTGATGGGGGGGGATTTTTCTGGCACCCACACTATAAACAGAAAAACTAATCCCGTTCCTTGGCACTCTGTAGAAGTTCAGCTATTGACTTCAATGAGAGGAGACACATGCCCGGTGCTCTCTTGAGTTGATATTCAACTTCATGTCCCCGAAATGTTACACTCACTGTTAAGAAAGGTGTTTTGAGATGATGTGAATTACTTGCATTTGGTATAATTATCAGACAGTGAAGTAGAAAAGCAAAGAAAAAGAAGACAAAGTCTGTCAGAAGCTCGTATTTCAATTGAAAAGAAATTAGATTTTTGTCACGTGAAGGTCCTTCATTGTATTTAGTATCTTAGAGTTTACCAGTAAGTGAGATTGCAAGAACTTGTCACATCGTGGTTCGATTGCTACACCCAAAATTTCATCACTAGTGGGATTTTTACTTTTTTTTTTCTGTCAGAACTAAGCACTTGAACTCGGCATCATACTTTGCATCGATGCCTTGTTTGTGGCAGAGTACTTAGTAAGCTGAGGTATAAAACCAGAAGGAATTTTAAAAATTCGATTGATCTGAGTATTTTATAATCCTTCTGTTTTTTAGTGATGCTTGTTTCATTTTGAGTTTTTCAGTTCTGCGTCGTTAGGATTACATATGCCATATGAGAATTCGTTTAAAGATCCCTTTTGTTGGACATAAAATACGAACTGGAAATCTCTCTGTTGTTCTAAGGCTTTATAACAGCTTGTTTGTACAAAGTCTATATTTGGAGCCAGATTCGACTTGTCCTTTAAAACAATAATACCCTCAGAACAGTGCTAAGAAATGCTGGAGGATTCGTCAGTGCTCAAACAAGGTTGGAGAAATTTGAATTGTTTGCCAGACTGGTGGAATTTGGGCTGAAACGTCCGGGTTTGCCTCGTGCTTTCCGAAATAACTGATCCTGTAGTACTAGGTGTGTAACAGCTATCCTTATTTCTCAGTTATCCATACTTTTCTAACATCTCCATAATCTATTAATCATTGTTAACCCTTTATAAACCATTTATAAATGTACCCTGAATATAAAAAAACAACTGTGACCATTCATTTTTTCCCTTGAGTTTAATATTAAAGGCAAGTGTAAGGTCAGGATGGGTCCAGGGAGGCTTTAGGGAGCTGGTGTAGTTTATATTTTGGCCAGTCAGCTGAGGAACCACGCGGAACTAAAATTAGTAAAGTGTGTGCAGTGAAGAAAGTTCACACGGTGTAATATGCTGTGGGCAGTATTAGCGTTGATTTACCCAATCTGTTAATGGTGTGGTCTGTCTAGACCTTTGGAACATTCCTTAGCTCCTTATTTAATGTAGGAGGAATCATTTCTGAAATTAGCATATAAATTGTCCAGAGTCAGCAGCCCTTTAAAACAGTGTTCTACCCTTGTGTCATAGCACAAAAACTGGTTTGTTGTTTGTGTTTTTTTTTAGAAAAAGAAATAAAAAGTTCCCATCAGACACGTTCTCGTGAAGAAGCCGTCAACTTTAGATTGCACGCTGAAGAAGTGCGTAAACCTGAGAAAATTCATTAAGTTTAAAATGGGGAAATGGTCAGGGTTTGATTTGGTAAGTTATATTTATTTAGTCATGTTAACGAGGGGAAGTGTATTATGATAAGGAAACATCTGGCAAGGTCTATTCCTGTAGAAGGTTTACGTATATGTAGTTAGAACTGGAGGCTTTTCTGACTTGGACCATAATTTTTTTTTCTTTCTTTCCTTGGTCTTCCACATGACTTGTATATAAGCCATGCTGGATGCTGCAGTCATTCCAGCTGAGACTCATGCGAGTCAAGTCTGCTCCTGGTACCAAACCTGGTGGTTGCTGCAGAAAGGAGGAGTGAGGAACCTGTCGGAGGCAAATCCTCCTCCCTGGCTGTTGTTCTTTCGTTGGCTCTTCTGAAGTTCTGTCCTTAATTCTTCCCACTTGAGTTGCCAAGAGTAACATACAGTGCCTGGGTAGGTTATTGTTTTCAAGGGAAGGTAAAGTAACAGGCGCTCAGCTTGTGAATTTGTACAGGAATTGGGACCTTGCTTTTTGGAAAGAGCAGATGTATGCACGGAGACGGCAAATTGACAATGTGGTGTGGTAGGTTTATTCAGTGTCAATCTGAAATGATTACGCTGAGCAGTGAAGCCAATAAAATCCCTGTACCAAAAAATCATGTGTTCTGAACGTGCCATGTACTTTACAGAAAAACTATTCCAGGAATGTTCCTAGATTGTTTATTTGGGACTTTTTTTCATGTCCCTTGCTTCAAAAGCCAGGTGCTTTAATCACAATGAAATCAATTGCACAGGCCACAGAGAAAAAGAAGTGGAAAAGAATGTAATTACAGAACCTTCTAGAAATGATCTAAAATAACAGTTTTATATGTAACAGTTTTAAGTTGGGATATTTCTTACCTTCCCAAGGGTTAAATACTGAATTTGTTACTGAAAATGCCTTATTAAAAAACTTTCTCCATCCCAGAAAGATCTGGCTTGTGGCCAGGAAAGCCTCCAAGATGCTGGAGCTGAAGTTTGTCATGGTCACAGTGTCCATCCCGTATGCCACCCTAGTGTTCTGAAGAAAGCATGCGTTTCAGAGGAGTGGGGAGAGAACTTTTTTGGTTTTCCTTATAAATAGTGAAGAACTATTCAAGAAGGAAAAAAACAAACAAACAAAACCGAAGGCAGCTCCTTGAAACAAAATAATTTGCTTTTCTGATGCTAGAGTAGGGCATGAGAAGAATAGTTTTGTAAACACATTTTCCTACCTTCTGTTCAAGTGTCTCAAAAAAAAAAAAGTTAAACTTTTTATTTTTTTACTTTTTACTTTGAAAAACCTGTTTTTTACACAGACAGCCCCATGTATTCTGATTGCGATGTCATGTTGAAGCTTGTTTTACTTTTAGAATGAGGATCTCCAAGCAGTCATCATTTGTTTGCGCTTTTTTTTTTTTTTCAACATTTACTTAAAAAAAGAAAGCAACTGAGATAGCTAAATATAGGAGTACCGATAGGTGCAAAATTACGTGCAGCGAGCAGGGTTTGTGTTCTGTGCTAGCGCTCTGCCTGGCACTGCGAGGCCTTGGCCTGGTGTCTGTGGGCCGTACGCTCGCCGCGTAACAAAACTCCCGCTTACAACGTGACAGGCGAACGGTACGGCTGGGAGTAGAACACACGAGTCCTGCTTTTTATTTGTACATTCCAGTTGGGGTGAAACGGGTACGCTCTGAGCCTCGCGAGCGATAGCAGTTGTTTTGCGACCGTCGGCTTAGCAACCGAAGACTTGCGTTTCTTTCACAGGCTTTAGAGAGTGTCTGATCCCGAGATAACCACGCTGAAAAGTGTCAGAATGTACCGGGTGAACCAGCACAGGCCGGAGTCGGTGTAAACGGGAGGTGGAGCCGCGGCGCGCTCGGGCCAGGCGTGCCTTCGGAGAGGTGCTGGGCGAAGTCTCGACACGCTTCTCTGCTCTCCTACCCCGCCTCTGCCCTGGCACCCTTAGGCCTCGCTGCCCACTTTGGCCTGCTAGCCGTGATTTTTTTCACATGTACCTCTGAGGGCCTAGATTTGGATTTATTTCACTAAACTTGTGGCCCAAGTCGGACTCAATTGCTGCGTTCGCTCTGATGCCGCGTGGTGTTTGTGGGGCACGGTTATATTCTTACAGTCTGTGTGTTGTAGCAGCCACTTTTTAATATTTTTTTTTTTCAGTCCCTCAGTGGAAAAAGGGTTTTGAATTTTTTTTATCTATGCTCCTCTCTGATATTTTGCGTCTTGTGGTAAATATGTGCTTGTTTTTGTGTTTTCCTTTAAAATATTTCTGCTTCAGCGGCACTTGAAATGTTTGAAGGGCTTCCCCTCTCCTTTATTACTCAATTTAATTGGAATTATGGTGCCTATCAAAAAGTATTACTGCAAAGTGACCTGGAAATAATCATTTCCTTTCATCTATACCAAACATTTGTAGATCGTTAAAATGTCACAAATAAAAAAAAAAAGGCCCATTCACAAAGAAATGGCTTTATATGAGCACAGTAAAATATGAGATTTCATTATATACAAAAAGGCTATGTTTTGTATTCCTGGTTCACAGAGCAAAACCTCCAACACGTGTGGAATGCATGGCAGGATGTAGGACCCTCTAAGGGCTCCATACAGATATGTGAAGGGGAAGAGGAGGGGGGAGGAAAAAAAAAAAAGGGAGAAAAAAAAAAAAAAAGGCACTTGTGGGATCTGAGGAAATGACCCCTTTCAGTAACAAATGGAGCATGTGCTCTGGGTCTTTGGGAGGATTTGTGCCGGGCTCTCGCTCTCCATGTGCGCGCATTCCTCGGAATCAGACAGGTGTTAAAGTGAAATGGTGCCCAGAGGACGCAGCACCCTCCTATGCTATCAGCAGCCTAACCACATGACGGATCCCAAAGCAGCCAAGCACAACTGCCGAGGGGTTTGCCAAGGGGTTAGATGCCAAATGCTGAGACAGAGTATCCTTGCCAGCTTGGCACCTTTAGGCCATGTGGCTGCTGCTGGCACGGTCCTGTCATTGTCATGTGCTGGGGACAACCGGACCAGAAACTGTCTTAAGAGTTCCTTGTGAATGAAGATCTCTTCTGGTTGTGAATATTAAATATTAATTACCTTACAAATCTGTCTGAGAGGCTGTCTGTGGCTTTGGCATCGGGCCAGACTTGCAGTGGCCAAATCAGAGGATTGCCTCCTGGCAGTCGGATTTATTTCTGCTCCCCCTACCCGCCCCCCCTTCCAGTATCGCACTGGAAATGAGAGGAACTATTTGAAAACATTTGATGTCTAGGGAATGAAGTTCATTGGCTTCTGAAATTTGGATCGGTCCCTGAGCTGGTGCTTTAGGAGTGGATTTTACCAATGCTGTAATCTCTTGGCACCTGTTGTAGTTTTTGGCAGTGGCACAGGACAGCTTTGCTTGCGCTGTGACCGGTGGAGCGAGCATATGTCTAATGCCCATCCCAGAAAGAATGACTTTGTGCCCTTAATGCCTTTCCCATTGTGTCCTTTCCTCCACTTCTACTCATCAAGCTGCTGTTAGAAGTCATCACTGCATACAGACAAGCACCTATCAGCATCTTCAAAGAAAACACAGGAAGGATAAAGCAAGAGGAGAACAGGAACTGGAGGAGAGTTCCGTGTTATCAGATTCTAGCTGCTTTATGCATTTGATTTTTTGAATTGTTTGCCTAGCCCTGAATCTTTAAGAAGTGTGGTGAACAAAGGGCTCCAGGCAAAATGATACGTGCGCTAGTGGCCTTGATGTAATCACAAGAGGAGTATTTCAGTTTGTAAAGACGTTAATCGAAATAACCACCTTATGTATCTTCAAGAAGAGACTTCAGTGGACCCATTAAAGGAAGTCTCTGCCTACATGTTTCTGCACTGATTGTACATCTGTAAATGGCTGTGGTCCAGCACAGCTCTCGAGTGCATGGCTTAACTCTCGGCACAGCTTGGCTACAGCAGCGCTGCTAACTTTGGCACGTGAGCTTTTCTGCGTTCGGGGCGTTCGCACGCCTAGTGTGAAGCACATGCTCATGTGCCCTTCTGGATAACTAACTCTTTCTTGTGTCCTACAGGCCTGTAGCCAGGAGTCCGAGTCCAGTTTCCACCTCAGTTTCCTGCTCCTGTAGAAGGTATTGAAGGTGGCGTTAGGACCACACAGCAGCTGAAGCTCGGAGGTTTTCAGCCTTCATTTGACCGTCGCTGAAACCCGGAGGTACAAATTCTTGAATAATGTTACAAAGCCTACTGATGCTGCGTGTCCTATCAGTCCGAGGGTTCCCAGGGATCTCTTGAATGCAATCTAAAACTTGTTAATCAAGATGCGTTGTTTGCTTTTTCTGAAGGTGTCTGTCTGGAATCCACTGCAGTCACCAGAGCAATTCATTAGGCTCTGACGGACAGACCCATTCTTACAGATTAAATTAGTGAATTTACTAGATGTAACGAGATTGTCCACAAAGGCCTCTGCTGTTTTAAATCACTATTTGGAATATATTAACAGTACAGTCTGTGCACAATTTCATGTTGTTTGTTGAAAACGACACCAAGTAACCCACACAAAACAGAGGCAAAGGTAGAGAGCGTGGTGGGGAAATGGCACCCTCAGATCTCACGCTTAAAATCCCCATTGCTGCGTGACAGTCGTATGTGTTTGTATCGATGGATAAATAGCCTGAGAGTTACCTGAGTTAAAAGTTATTGCTGTGTTTGCTGCCTCGTGAAAAGTGAGACTTGAGAGCTGGGGTGATTAGACTTGAAGAGAAAGTCCTCAGGTCCTCATGGTGGTTCTTGGAATTACAACTCAGCTTTGTCATCTTCAAAAGAAGACCTTAGGCTTCCTACCTACCTGCACGTTTCAAGCAAGATGACCAGCAGTAAAGGTGTCTCAGCTGATAAAGCCTTTAAAAGAAAAGTAAGGAGAATTCAATGAAGTATAACCTAATTGTCACAGCTGGGATCTCATTAAGTACCTCTGTCAACATACCTGGCTTAGAAAAAAAAAAGGGGGGGGGGGGAAAGGAAAAATTCCATCAGTAGCAAACAAGTCTATTCATAAGTAAAGTCCAAGCAAGCAAACTCAGTGAAATATTCTAGTGTGTGCAGTTCAGAGTCCACTCGGATATTTTCCGGACAACCATCTGCATCAGAAAGTTGCTGGACAAATAACTTTGATTCTCTCCAGTACCTTCCTGGTATGCCTGAGGTGGGATTCCAAAAGAGAAGTAGCTGGCAGGTTGTGTTTTGTTTTAGACCTTCACCAAAGCCTGTTTGTATTAGAGGGATCATAGTGTATCTCTGGGCTTTGGTACCTGTACTCATTTATTTTAAGAAAGCTAATCTCTTGGAGATCATAAAAAATCCAGATGGGGGAAAAAAATTCTGTTATGAGAAAGTTCATACTTGCTGCATTGGAATAATTGAAAATGCTTTCTGCGTAGCCCAAAGAAGTCCACTTATGGGATAAGATCCACATTTCCTTTAAAAAAAGAAAAAAAGGCAAGTTTGAAAAATACTTTAAAATATCTTTATCCAGCTTTTTCCCCTGGAGGAGGAAGTGAGAAATTTAGAAAGCAGCACATGTGACAGATGCTGCTCAAGATGCTTAACACATTCCTCTAAAACGCTCGGTAACCATCGTGTTGTGAGTAATAAAAGAATGGGAATGGGATGGAAGAGGAACAGTCCAGATTTACTCTACCCACATCTGTAACCTCACCATTCTCTCACGATGTGAAGAGGTCCAGAAAAATTCCTGCCAGGTCCTGGCATAGTCCTGAAAGTATCTCTGCAGCGCAAGGCGACAGCGGATTAGGGAGCCCTCAGGTTACCTCCAAGCGAGCCGGCATGTCTGTCGTGGATTACCACACAGGGATACCAGCTTCGGTGCCAGAAGCAGTAAAGCTCTGTTCCTGCCATCCATAGTTAATTAGCTCGGGTGTCACACCGAGCAAACACAGCTATATTGCTTCTGGTTCTGCAGCGAAGTTAATTGAGGCTGGCTTGGGGATCTTTGCCCCAATGTGCGGCGCAGACATACCCAGGAATGCGCTCCTATTGTTGACTGAATACTGTATTTTCTCATAAATGTGGCAGGAGTATAATTGCAGGGTGGCAAAAGAAGGCCAATATACATTCGGTTCACTTTAGAAACTAAATTAAACCTTTGACTTAACTCGCTTCTATACCAGCTCCCTGCGGGCATTTCTGCAGGCTTCATTAGAGCCAACCTAGAGGCCATGGAAAAGGTCTTACAAAAGACTAGCCAGGAAGCCAGTCACAGCCCCAGATCCTGCTGCTCCAGAATACAATCTGCCTCTTGGCACCTCGGGCGCGCAGCTGCCAGGCACTCTCCTTATGTGGTCACTGGTGTTGGCTGGGAGGCTGGAGCAGATAGATGAGGAGGGCGAACGGGGAACACATTCATCACTGCCAGCAGCGAGCGGGAGGCAGTGCCAAGTCGCTATGTAACCAGGCGCATGTGCCAATTTGCTCAGTAATTGGACTGCTATTTGAAAAATTAAAGCGGTGTCTAGAAAATTCGACCCTTCGCGTTTAGGGAGGATGAGGTTTGCAGCTGGGAGGCTGAACGGGAAGAATGGAGGTGGATCAAATGTAGGTGTTTAAGGAGAGCAAACGTAGGAAGCGATTTGATGACCGTCGAAAGCGTTACGCCGGCCTCAGCAGCAGCCTCTCTGTACCGGGGAGACAAAGAGCAGTGGAAAGCTGTAACTTTAGGGACAAGCTGTGACCCATTGCTTACTAAGGAAAATTCCTGCAAACTTGTCAGCTGAAAGAGATTTGTATGAAGAAAATGTAGGATTAGAAGGAAAAGCTTGATATACTTGCTGCAATTAATTTTTTTGCCTAAAGAGAAGAAGCTGTTAACGGACATTATTATATCTTCCTATTTTTTTTCCTGAGCCTGCACATTTGTTGCTTCTGCCTACTGTATACGTTGCTCTCGTACATTTGGTGAACAAATCCCATGTGCTCATATTAAGCATAAATGTTGTGGAATTATCCAGCTACAGAGCGAATCTCTTATTCAGAAATATGCCTCTGCCACAAGCCATTTCTGCTCCCCCTGAAGTCAAATTCAGACCTTGCTTTTTGACTTCAGCTGAAGCCCAATTATCTCAAAATATATAGCTACCTAAATTGGCCTTCAAGAATTTCATTATTCCTTGCGGCTGACTGGCCACCTTTATGCAGCTGAAAACTTGGAGCATATGGATATGATGGATTATAAATCGTTCCTAAGATGATAATTGTAGTTTAGAGTCTATTCCGGTTGCTAGCAGATGTATAAAAGTAGCGCCTGTGTTCTTCATCACTGTTAAGCGGAAACTTAAGCTGGAAGCTCTGTATTTAAAATAATAGAAAGTAAAAATCTGTGGACTCAAACTGAGGAGGAATTATTTGGAACCTCTGTGAAATGTCTGATTATTTCTTGTGCACTCAGTCCTTGTAGAATGAGGTTAACACATGTCAGAGCAGAGGAAATTTTGGGTTACATTTCTGCCCCTAGATGGAGTATTCTGCACGCTGTTACTTTTTTTTTTGATATATGTATATTTTGGGAGAATGGAGCTGTGTTAGAAGCCTTGAAATGCCTCTTGTTCTGAATTCCCTTTACAGTGTATCAAGTGCTGCCCGTTGGGACTGGACTAACTGGGTCCCAGAGACCATTTAGAAGAGAAAAATTAAAATAGGGTTTGTTTGTATAATTGATCGGATACTATAAAGGCCACAGCACTTTCTTAGTGTCTCCTATTCATTGGTTAGTAATAGATACAGCTGTAAAAAAGCAAGAAGCCTATACATTACAAAGTGTCACTAATTACTATGAAACATCTGATATTTGGGGCTTGCAGTGCTAATTGTTTCTGTGATTTTTTTGATTTTTTTTTTTTTCATGGGATTCCCTTCTCTTAGCGTACTGTGAATACCATGGTAACCTTAACTGCTTGTAAAACATTTTAATAGTGACCACTGTAATATAGTGGTTGTGTGCAAACAGCATGCACCATTGCTTCGGAGGTGTTTGTAGCACTTTGTTTTTTGTCACAATCGGAGTAAAACGTTGCCAGATTTTAAGAACTGAATCCTAAACTTGCCAAACAGGGAGCTGAAAGTAAGTTCTCCTCTTCTCCAGCTTCTGTCTTTGATCATCTCTGGAGTTTCATTGATAACATTCCTACCCAGCTCTCCCAAGCTTAGTGAACCATGGCTCCAGAAAGCAGAGAGCTGCTTGGGAAAAGCATTTGGCTACAGACTCTGTATTTGGCTGGGGGGTGGGTGTCAGATTAGAAGCCAGCTTTTGGAAAAAAAAAAACAACCAAAAAAACCCCAAATTGTTTTGTATGTGTGAGTGAGAATTCAGCTGTAAGGCTCTTAGGTCAGACATGTTCACATGTGGGCTTCTGGTTTAGCCCGCTATAACAGGAGGGACCAGCTGCAAAATTTGTCCCTGGACTGGAAGCTGAATTCCTGCAGAATCTGGGATTTCGGTTTGGACCTTTTTAGGTATGATGTAAATGCCAACAGCTTCCTAACAACTGTTCCTGAAGCTCAGAGCAGAATATAGAGCAGACCCTTGTGAGTTAGGGAATTGCACAAGATATCCCTTCTCACAACAGAAAGAAAAAAGCCCAACAAAACCTAAGCCATCTGACTAGAGTCCTGAGAAATGCTTTCCAGCTTTCAAAGAAAGAAAGGGTCTTAATTCAGATTTGCCGGAATCATCTAATTAGTCCCTTTAATGCCATGCACCTTATAGTCTGTGCCACCGGATTCGTCCTATAAATGAGACGATGGGCTAATTCATCTTGGCAGCAGTAAACAGACCTTGTGATTGTCCTCCTTACAAACACCGGCCTGATTTTAGGAAAATGCTTTGACCAAGCCTGTGTCCCTGCTCCCTCCCCCGCGAGCTGCCCCCCCGGCGTACCCCTCCTCTTTTCTGAGTGCTGCCTGTGCTTCTTGCCCTCCTTCTTCCCCACCAACCCAACCCACCCCGTCTCACACACAGTGACATACCTCACACATTTGCCACTGCTAACAACAACCTGTCAACTCTTTCTTTGCACCGTGCTAGGCGCCCTTTGTTTCTGCAGCCCAGCAAGCCTTGCAGCTGTTGTCCGAGGCCTGCTCCGACAGCCTGTGATCAGTCAGCTGCAAAATCCTCCCTGAACAACTCGGTATTCACAGCTCTAATCGGGCCAGCGGACTGTTTCCTCCTCTCTCGCAGTAAATCTTTATCACTTGCGCTCTGCTCGTCAGTTCGTGGCGCCAGCTCTTTGGGCTGCTCTCTCCCTTTCCCATACTCTGCTGGGCTGTGTGCTCGGAATGCTAACTCCAGCCTTGTTTAGCCTCGGTGCTGCGATCCACATGTTGGGAAGGTCCAAATTCCTGCTCCCTCCCCATCCAGTTTGTCTCTCTCCAAAGGTGAAGATACTCGACGGCTGCCTCCTTCCCTTCTGCCCATTTCATACTTTATCCATATAAGTTGATTACGTGATTATCTTTCTGCGTCCCCCCTGCAGGCTGTTCTGCTTCTGTTTTAAGTGCTGTCTTTGGTAGGAAGATGAGGGTGAGCTGCCCAGTCCAGGGAAGCTGGTGATGGCCAGGGAAACCCTGGGGAAATTGGCACAAACCTGAATTTGATCGCATGCCCAGGGCTATTAACCTTCCTTCTCATGGTCCCCTCAAGGACGGAAACACATTTCCCTCCATCCTGTCCCTGACTTGATGCCATCTCGGTCTTTTGAAAGATTTACGTCAAAGATGTTGAGTTGCGAAGTGGATTTTTAGAAAAAAGGATCAAAGTTTGCTTTCTTGATATCCCAGCCCAGTTGAGAGTCCACGGAGCTTTTAGGGTGAGGATTCCATCAGTGTGGAGTTGCCGAGGATTTATGCTTGTGGAGCTGGAAGCACAACTTTATCTGTGCCTGTTTACCGCTTTTGTTACAGCGTGAAAACTCCTCCTGCCTCCTTTGGCAAAACCTTGTGTGTTTTATTTCCCTGTGTGCTGCGTTTGGGCCTGCCATTGTAGATGACAGAGGGCAATTAAAGCTCCGTTAAACAGCACATTTTACGAAGAGACTCCACTAGCTTTTAAGTAAAGCTTGTTGGAGAGTACTTTAAAAAAATGAAATTATTCAGAATAGTAAGGACGGCTCCATTTATAAGGAAACCAGGAAGCTTTGAACGTTGGTCTGAGGAGCAGAAAGTAATGGGTTTTGGTCTTGTCTCTGAATCTGTGTCCACCTCTGGCACTGGAAAACTCATTTCTTTCTGCATCAGTTTACCCCACTGTTAAGTCTTTGTTTCAGCTGGCGTGCACGTAGGGGTGACGATGTACCAGATATAGAAATACTCCTTTAAGAAGAAAACATGGACTGGCTTTAAAAAGCCGTTGTCACTATTAGTTTTATGAGGCAGGTGTAAAATAGATGCTGCTTGGACGATCTGGGTTCAGACGTTTTGTGCCTCGGTTCCTCACCGGTCTAGCATTTGCCTGGCCAAAGATAAACTTGTGTATACACGATTCTTACAATCTTGGTGTCGGTGATCGGCTCGAGCCTGCGAAGAGATGCGCAAAGTCAACCTCATGACCACAACAGTCAGTTTGATGTGCAGAGGAACGCTGCCCTTAGACTGGAACACGCACGTGTGCCCAGTAACCTGTAGGTAATGTGTGGCACGGCTTCTTCACTGAGCTCACAGCTGGAGCCTGACAGCCTTGGGAACATACCCACGTGCCGTGGATTTGCAGAGAGTCTCCAGTCTCATTAGCTTTCTGGCCATCCTGGAAGTGCTCTGTTGGTGTGCCCTTTGTAAACAGCTCCCACGTGTCTTTCCAGGTGGGATGTGTTTCATTGCTGTGTAAACAGACCCGTAAACGTGTTTGAGGCTTGATTTGGGAAAATAGCTCAAATTTTTTTGAAGTGCCCTTCTGTCTCAATGTGTCCTTCAGTGAAATTGAGTGTGCATGAGCAGGATTTGAATATCAACTCTTTTTGTGTAGGCTCTTTACAGGGGTAGCAGTAGAAATAGGAACTTGAATAGCGTGGAGTGTCCCACAAAGAAACTGATTGTACCATTTGCTGGGGGAAGCTCTGCTGCTGAAGGTGCTCTTACCATCAGAATCAGTTTGGTAGAATGCCTGATCAAGAGCAATCAACAACATCTTGATAGGCCCTAGGCAAACATCTTACAGATAAATTTTTAGTTCTTTGATTTACTTTGTCTCATCTTACTGTTCTCACTTCTTTCCTTCCTTCATGTTCCAGAGGTTTTACCTGTCGTTCTCCAGTGACTTTTTGCTGTAGCTGCCTCTAAGGTCTCGATGGCTACTGCGGGGCCAGTGTGGTGGCTGATTGTCATCCTTTGGTGCTCTTGGCACAAGCGCTGAAAGAAGACCTCCTATGGAGCTGACCACCTACGCTTCCTCTGCACTTGTAAGTCTCGTTTTTTGCTTGAACCTTGATGGGGTTGCTTTGCCTGCAGCTTTGATGACTCTGGCCTTTGGAGGAAATGCTGGTGGTGTTCCCAGATCCCAACCAGGGGTGATGGAGTTTGGCCAATTGATTTTCTGTCAGGTAGTAAGCTATCGGGCATGGTTATTTTGTGATGTGATTGTCTCCTATTTTATAAAACGGTGGTGCTTCACCATGCTTGGGGAGACTAGGGTGGGTAATCTAGCCCGCATCCTGGGCACACAAAGCAGTAGATTTTGAAGTGTTCCTCAAGAACTTGATGTCCTTGAAAGGCATCCTTGTACATACTAATTTTTATTTTTTTTGATCTTTTAGAAAACTCACGGTAGCTAGAATTTACACATAACCTGATACAGTGGAAGCAAATTTTTTGGCTTTGAAAGGGTGGTTCTAACAGGCTGAATTGTAAGTGAATAGAACAAGGAGAAGACTTTCTCAAAATTATTATTGTTTTCTTTAAAATGAAAACAACTCAAAACACAGCACAATATTTTAACTTTCTTTACATAGAAGTAAGCAAGACTGTGCACAGTCCAGCATATGCTTTCCTTAGTACATTGCCACTGTCCACGTGTCCTGATTCTCCAGCTTGACTACTGATGTTTGTGCCCTGACGTGAGATTTTTTGAAGGATGCAGCTGTTTATGACCTTAATATGGTTGTAATTCTGTGGTGCTTGGTGATGTGGGCTTAGAATAATCAATTAGAAAAATATCTTGGAGATATGGCATGAAATTTTATTTATTTTTTTATCTCAGAACTTTACACCACAAAGGAAACCTCCTCCTGTTGAAACATCCTGTCTCATATCTCCTGTCTTAGAAAGGTAAGTTCAGTCTTTTCCTCAATTTTGCCCAGACCTATAATAAAGACTTCATATTATTTTTCTATGTAGTTACAGCTAGAAGAGGACTTGTTCAGGGCTGTAGGATGAACAAGATGAGCAGAATTTAAGGACAGTTTATCTGTTTCCTGTTCCGAATCGCAAGTGGACTTGAATGACTTTTCCTAATGCATCTAGATGCACATATTGGAGTGGGATATTTTACTGTTCTGCTTTTTTTTTATTATTATTTTTAAGGAGCAATGTCAACTTTTTTCCTAACTCCTCTCATACCTGTCTCTTAAGACAATCTCAGACTCCAGTATCTTCCCATTTGATTATTTTTTCTGGAGTTATTACACAGTAATTCCCCTTTAAAATAGCCTTTTAGTCTGGGAATTTCCCTGTCTGATTTGCCTCAGACTTTCCAGAAAAATTCTACCTTGGCATAAAGTTTGCACCTGTGAAGGTTCAAGGAAATCAGTTTAGCTTTTGCTAAACGAGGAAAGGATTCTGCCAAAATCGAGTTTACGATGAAATGCTGGTTTAAGCGTGGATAAATGAGTTTATTCATAGTTATTAGGTAATATTAGTGTATAACTAGTCTCATAAAGAAAAAATATGACTAAATGGATTTTATATTGCTTATAAAAATGAATTTTTGTTTCTTCTTTGGTTACTCAGGGAAGAATGTTTACTACTAACCTGTTATTTTTAATTTCACGAGCCACTTCTAGTGTGCAAATTTCCTGTACATCTTGAATGAAACTGTATAAAAGATGAACAAAGAACGAGGGGAAAAATTATAAATGGGTCCATGTGACTGCTTCTTCTCCAGATTTCCTTTTTTTCCCCTCACTTAAGAAGTTTGGAGGGAACGCAGGACCACGCAGTGTTTGTTAGAGCTGATGGAATATCTTTCTCCCTCGGGGTATTTCTTCAATCAATGTTTCTTTATACCATTAGGTCATCTCCTCTTTTATTTATTTATTTATTTTCTGAAGAAGCCTTGTTTTGTATGTTTTCATGCATCCTAACGTTTATTCGCAGAAGTATGGCCTGGTCGCTTCCTCTCTTTTTTTTTTTTTTTTTGTTTCTTCAAAATTTCTGTCGTTTTATCTATTTTAAGTGCCAGAGCACAAAGATAACCCCATCATAGTTCTCTTATTTTCCCCAGCAGTTCCTCCCCCCTTCCCTCCCTGCCATGAAAAAAATGAAAGGTTTCATGGTCTTACAGTTTTTCTTTATGCTTATTTTGGCCTATTTGCAACCCAAATACATCATCATGCTATAAGACGGCTCTCTAAGGCTCTTGGATCAATTAAAGGTAGCCCTATTCATTGCCAGTACAAACCTTTGCCTATTAACTCTTTCAAAGGGCATTTGTCATCGCAAAAAGCTGTGAATGCCGTCTGGGTTCATTGATTAAAAAAAGGTATTGTTTTAAGGCTGCTGAGTATCTTAATTAGTTGTAATCAGAGGGTAGCTTGTGTCTGTAAAGTGATACAGTTACCTTTCACCTACTTGCTTGATTTTCTGTGTTTTTTAAAAGAAAAAATAAAAAAACCTCAAATGCAATTCAAGCCTGTCGATTTCAGGGTACGAGAGGAGCGCGCTTCCTGATCAAACTATAATTTATGACGTTAATTTTTGTCAAGCCAAACACTGAACGTGCTAACCCAGAAGACTTCTCATTGGCCTCTGGTCAGCCAAGAACCAGTAAGTGGAGCGGCGCCGCTTGTTGCCGGAGCTCATCCTCCTTTCTCCACTCAGAAACCCAGCATCTTTATTCTGGAAATGTAGAAATCCCTCCCAGTTCTGCAAACCCTTACATGTGCGCTTAGCTTGAGCACAGGAATCCTCCATCAATACAGAGTATATTCAGCACTCTGTGGTGGATCAAGGTAGAACAGGGGAACGTTTTTTTAGACCGGTAGTTTGTTTGCCACAATTGTTGTCTCAAATGACCTGAAGCTGTTTATGAAGGTGTACTCTAAGCTCTGGCAAGTTGTTTCAGCTGGAAAAATGTCTTTTTTGCTGTCCCCTGAATTAAAATATTTCCTTTAGTAGCTAATAATACAATTTTTTTTTTTCTATTTAGAGACCCTTTCGAAAACAAACATCAACACTTTTCCTTCAGCTTCATGAAAAGTTTTGTTTGTGCCTGTTGCTTTCTTGAGTTATTTTCTTGAGAAAACAACATCATTTATATTTTCCTTAAAATATTTTGCTCAAATCACATGATTATTTATCTGCCTTTAAAGTAGACATCGGGGTGTAGACAGAACCCCGATGATGCAACAATGCCTTGTATCATTTGACCCTCACCCTCTGGAGATGCATTTCCAGAGAAGGTGATTTAGGGATATATGGTTTTCATTCCAAATTTGTCCAAATACCTTCTTACAGGGAGTAAAAAGCTCTTGACAAAAAGAAAAAAAATCTTACACTAAATCTTAGCTGGAAATTTGTGCTTTTGTTCTTGAATAAGATAAAGTGATGATAGTAAATTAGACAGGGGACACAAATAGTGTCTCACGGGGAGTCCCCCTTATCTGCACCAACAAATGGTTAGAAAATACTGAACACACTAACCCTGAATGTCAAACTGCTGGTGCAGTTTGGTCACTGGGCAAGGCCAAGTCTGGGAACCGCCAAATGGATGTGTCCTTAACACTCACGCTCAACTTGCGGTTGCTTGATGAGTTTTATTGCAGGCAATCCGTGCGTGCGCACGTCGCGGGTTCTCAAGGTCGTGTAAATGGCAGTGGTGCTGCGTTCGGTCACCAGTTTACCAGTGAATAAGTGTACTGGACAATGTATGGCTTGAAGTTAGAATATGGTTGTGATTTTTTTTTTTATTTTTATTTTTTTTTCCAGAAGCCAAGATGATATACGCACTTCCCTCACAGGACCATTTTGCTACGCATGCCTAGGTTCTGCGTGAAGTACTTTTTGTGAGTACTTTATCACCTCTGAAATTTTGTTTTAATCTTTTATTTTTTACAAAAATGTTTCCAAAACCCTAGTTCTGTTTTCAGTCGACTACGTAGATAGGAGCCTGTTATCATGTCTCTTTTGCAGATGAGGGAAAACAGTCTGATAAAGGTTAAAAAATCTCAATTCACAGAAATGCAAAAACTTAAATACGTGTTTTAATGTTCCTGTGATTTTGGCATAAAGTATTCTGAAAAGTTTTTCTGAGATGCCATTAGAGGCAAAAATAGAACATGCGTTTGAGTTGCAGACAATACCTCAGCCCCAGTATTCTGTGCTGAAGTGTGGGCATAAGAATTTTTCTTTTTATAGTTGATAAAAGCATGTGATGCATGGCACGGTCATACAGGAGAGAGATTTATTTATCTACTTGATTATTTGATTCAGTGGTTTATATTCCATGGTATTGAAGCTCATTTTGGTGCGGAGATCAGCGCGGTTCTGACCTTTTTCTTCAGCTTTGTAGATTTTCACAGAAGAGTGCAGTGTCTTTTCTTTGGTCAGGTGCCTTGGAAATAAATTTGGAGAAATAAATACGCGCATTTCTACTGTAGCTGCGGTGCGCATACGTGTTTATATATAATGGTATTGTGTGTCTTGCTCTATATAATGTTTTTAGGTGTCTGTACAAGTAGGAGATTTATGAAGTGTGACTCATTTTTCCTTCTCCACACTGTTCCAGTGGAAGAGCTCAGCCTGCGATGAGAAAAACTAGTACACGTTATTAAGAATTCTGATAAAGTAGGCTGAATAAATTTGTTTTCTTTGTGAGCCTTAATCCTGTGTTGTATTGGCTTCTTGGACATGGCTAATTTATTTGGAATTCCATTCTGTTCCCGACAGCATTCCTGATTAGCAGTTTGATCACCCGGAGCAAAGTTACATACCAGCTTTCAACTCTTGTAATCTAGCAGTGTAAATTTTTCAAATGGACTCTTTTCTTTCCTTCTTTGCCCCAGCTCCACTTCTTTTTGTGTGCAGAGAGGGTTGAAAAATAAGCAAGATAACCTGCTAGTAGAATGAAAAACTTGTTCGAAACACAATGTAGTTTGCTGAAAGCCTGACTCAGGTCTGGCCACAAAGTCTCAGATGTAAAGTTCAGTCTGGATTATGAAATCCTCCAAAATTGTAGACTGTCAGATCAGCCCGTGTTTATTGTAAATGTGGTGGTGTGTGATTAGCAAAAATGAGACTTAAGAAATTACACAGTTAAGGAGACAAAGCCAAAGCATAAAGCCTAAGCCGTGAGATCCCACACCATTTTTGTTTTTTAAAACTAGAATGATAATGGTAGGTCTGATAATTCATTATTACTCACGTGGTTTTAAATAAACTGAAGAATTTTCTTTTCTAGTTACACATGTATTTAATAAGGACCTTATTGTACGCAACCATATTTTTCATGATCAATCTTCAATGTTTCCAAACCCCCGTTAATTTGCAGGGAAACTATTTTATAAGAAATATTTCAAATACACTTTTCAGATAATGAAATTTCATTTTTAAATAGAAAAAGAAGGTTCAGAGCTGTGCCAGCACAGCATATGAAACGTTTACCTCTTCTGAAGGATAACAGGTTTTTTTTCAATGATTGCATTTTACGGGTGGTGGGATATCACCTTCAAGTTCTTTCCGTGGCCTGCAGTTTGCCAAAGCACGATTTGCCTATGACAAGTTTTAGAAATTTTACCCTTTCCCTTTCTAGTAGTTTTGTTTGTCACACGCTGGACCTTGAATGGAAATTGCGGTTGCATCACTGTTCTCTTTGACCAATCCTGGCTTATGCTCTCCAAACAAATGATTGCTAGGAAACACATTTACTTGTAAATCAGAGATGAGAGAGAAGAGGCTTTTCCATCCTGTGACAGTTCTTCAGGTCCCATCTGGTTTTGCACACCGTGAGAAGGAATCAAGGCTCTTAAGTCATGAGAGACTTGGGAATAGCCCAAAGATAGGTGGCCACAGCGCTCATCAAAAGACTCAAACGGTGGTTTTATGCATGAGTGCCTCGACTGTATAATGTTTTGAAGAGCTTGGTCCGTCTTTCTGTTTTGTTCTAACCTTGAATTTTGTGAATGCGAAAAGCAGCTGTGGACAAATATTTTGTCAAAGCTGGAGCATGTTTTGTCAGATTTCTGGTTTTGAAAAACTGACATTTCACTTGAAAGACTGTTTTGTCAAATATAATCATAATAAAATTCCCTACTAGTTTGATGTGAACTCTACAAATTCAGTGAGGGGGGAAAAAAAAAAAAAGCACTGATGAAAGGAAAGCCCTGAGAAAGGATGGTTTAGGGCTAGATCCATTATGTTTAATTGAATTCCTTAGTTTCCCCATCAAAAATCTTGAGGTTGTTTCCAACCAAAAAATTATGCATCTGGGTGTGTGGACTTAACAACTTGTAGGGTCTCTGAACACTAAGGAGGGAAATGAACATAATTTCTTGACAACAAGCTGGTCTGAACTTGGTCACGTAAATTTGACGTATTTATGCTAGGCTTTTTTCTTTTGAGTGACTAAATATTTTTCTGTTTTTATGGTTGTTCACCCTTTAGGTGAATGCTTTGGATATTACTAATAGTTTAATTCATTGATGTGATTAAATATCATATACATGGCATATACGTGATCTATTTTACTACTTTAGGTCATGTTCTGGTCACAATCCTAGTAAGAAATTCCTGTAAATGAAAGAGAAACAAGTTACCTACTGCTGAGCATTGCAGCAGCATATAGAGGTGATCTCTCTAACTCCAAAGGTCTCATCACTCTCTTTTTTTTAAAAAAAAAAAATAAAAAATAATAATTTCAGGTAATCAATCAGTTTTAAGACTGATTTATACCTTTTTGTTTCATTTCCTCCTAGGTATTTTCCCTCATTTTTATTGTTGTTTTTTCCTACCACCTGTGTTTTATGGTGTTTGGTTTTTTTTTTGCTTTTAAATTTCACTTTTTGCTATGAGGCCTTAGAGGATGAGCTGGAGTTTTACCAACACTTCTTGTTTTACGGACACTGAAGCTATTAAAAGAAGAAATATGTAAGAAAGGAAATATCTTCTTCCTGTCCTTGCTTTCCTTGGTCATGGAAATGGGCATATCGAACTGACTGTAGTGGGAGGACTATGTTTGCTGGGAATTTTCCAGCAGAAAAGCAGTGGGAACATGTATTTGCTTTCCTTTGATTCCATGCAACAGTGACTGGTCTTGATTTGTGCGTGTTATCAAGAGCTATTTGAAGCAGGAGTTGACTTTGAATGTCAGAGGTTGTCCTCCAAAGCTGTGAACACCTTGATCTGGCTCTTTTAAAGGGGTATTTTGTTTTCAGTGCGATGTAGAACGCTTGTTCAGGAGATTTCACGTATGTAAATTGGAGCAAGGTGCCTTTTTGGCTCTGATAACTATAGAAGACACGTGATTGTGAGAGATAAGTGCCAGACTTGAATTTTTCTTTTTTTCTTATAGTGAACTGGGAACTTCTTGTTAGCCATGCTGACACCTGCAACTCTTTGCCGTTCTCTTTTGTAGATATCCTGACTTTTAAATGGGTGGTAAATACAGTAAGTCAAAGGTCCTATTTTGCAATTCTAATTTAATTTAATTTTGTAATTCTAATTTAATTATGTTTTGGGATATATTTCAAATGGGTGATAACAGTGGATGTTTTGTGTTTATTGTTGTATTGTCTGCTTTATTGCTTGTAAATTCACTTGCTATTTGAAAATCCTAGGAATCTAGAGATATTTTACGGGATTAGATTGCTTTATAATTGAAACTGGAAAACTAGATGTGAAATTTGTTGCCTTACATTGTCAAGGTCAACAAAGAATGCCTTTTTTTTTTTTTTTCTAAACTACCCTTCACTGGGCACTGATTACAAGGACAATTAGTTATGTGGAAATTCCAAAGCAAAATGTGGCATTTGCCTTGGAAAGTTTCAAATTAGAGGGTTTTAATAACTATTTCTAGCAGAAGAGGGTAATAATCTTGGTTATGCGATGAAAACATAGGTTATTGATGCAATGCCACCCATCAGGAATACTCTTCTATCATGCCATCGGTCTCTAGAGAGCTGATTAGTTGAAAACTGATTTTAGCAAAATAAACTCTGAACAGAGCGGATGCTGTTATGTGTGACACAGCAAACATTCTTCAAAAAAACAAATCATCAAAGATGGTGCCAGGCATTAGGAATATCTAGTGTGTGAAAAAGTGTATTTGGGGAAGTCCAAATAATAATTATTAATATACAGGCTTTAGGTAGTGCTTTTCCTCACTCAGTTTCAAGATAGTTTACAAAGGAGGGAGGAACAGCTATCCATCTTGAACTGCTTTTTCTAAAATCTAGATGTTTTCACACCGACTCTTTCATCTGGCACGTAGATTCACCTTCCTTATGCTGTGTCATTCATTTTCTGTGGGAGGAAATCGCTCCTAAGAAGTGAAATCTAAGCAGGAAAGCACTATCCTTCCATCTCCAGTGACAGAATCACAGAATGTTAGGAGTTGGAAGGGACCTTGAAAGATCTAGTCCAACACTCCTGGCCAGAGCAGGATCACCTGGAGTAGATCACACAGGAACACGTCCAGGCGGGTTTTGAATGTCTCCAAAGAAGGAGGCTCCACCACCTCTCTGGGCAGCCTGTTCCAGGCTCTGTCACCCTCACTGTGAAAAAGTTTTTCCTTCTGTTTACACGGAACCTCCTCTGCTCCAGTTTGCACCCATTGCCCCTTGTCCTGTCATTGAACGTCACTGAGAAGAGCCTGGCTCCGTCCTCCTGACACTTGCCCTTTCTGTATTTATAAAGACGGATGANGCCTGGCTCCGTCCTCCTGACACTTGCCCTTTCTGTATTTATAAAGACGGATGAGGTCACCTCTCAGGCTCCTCCAAGCTAAAGAGACCCAGCTCCCTCAGCCTCTCCTCATAAGGGAGATGCTCCACTCCCTTCATAAGCTCAGTGGCTCTGCACTGGACTCTGTCCTTGTCCTTCTTGAACTGGGGTGCCCAGAACTGGATCCAGTACTCCCGGTGGGGCCTCACCAGTGCAGAGTAGAGGGGGAGGAGAACCTCCCTCGACCTGCTGGCCACGTTCCTTCTAATGCATCCCAGGATGCCATTGGCTTTCCTGGCTGCGAGGGCACGTTGTTGGCTCGTGGTCATTCTCTTGTCCACCAGGGCTCTCAGGTCTTTTTCCCCAGAGCTGCTCTCTAATGGATCAGCCCCCAACCTGTACTGATCCATGGGGTTGTTCTTCCCCAGATGCAGAACTTTACACTTGCCCTTATTGAATTTCATTAAATATCTCCCTGGCCAGCTCTCCAGTCTGCCTAGGTCACGCTGAATGGCAGCACAACATTGCTTTGTGTAAATTAACGTAGTCCCTACGAAGAGTGCCAAGTTGACAGCCGTGGCATCTGGAGCCATAGAGCTGCCATTGACCCGGCAGCCGCCGTGGAAGCTTATCCAGCTTTAGGTCAGCCCGGCTCGAGCAGAGCCCAGCGCCAGGCTCGAGGGTTGTGCGGTTTCAGTTCCGGCTCTGACACCTCTCGGGGAACGCTGTAGCTGAGAACCACTTGTGAGCCTGGGGAGGAGGCACCTGTTCACTTGGCACTGGAACGAACCGCCAATTCGTTCCTCATGTGCCCTTAAAATAACCACTGGGCTTCTCACCGCTAACAGATCGAGTTGGAACCGGCAGCCAAGGCATAGGATGTGCTCTATTATGTGACAGGCCCGTTAGCTATTATGGAAATTGGTAAAATCCTGCTGGTGATTTTCAGCATTCCTGCTGGACTATGGACAGCAAGATTGCACCAGGGTAAAGGAGGATGGTTGTCACAAGATGCGCTTTCAGGTGTAGCGGTTGCATCCATCCAGAGGAAACAAATAACACGGATTTGTGCTTCTCTGAAAAAGGGCAGGTATCATTGCCTCAACCAATAAATTATTTTACAGCTACAGAATGAGCCAGTTGCCCAGGCGAGTAGGTAATGGAGAGCCCCTGGCTCCCTGACAGTGACTGAGTTCACAGCAGGTAGAGCCACTGAGCAATATGTCAAACTGGTTTTCCTGCTTAAATCCCGTTCAGACGAAATGAAGATTTCCTTTCTTCTCATCTGTGTGGATGTAGGTCTCTTAAAAAAACAGGTTAGAGAAACAGCTGTCAGGAATGACATAGTTGATCTTGCTTTAGGACAAACCGATAGACCTTTCACCCTTTTGGGTCCCTTTCATCCTTTTTGCTGTAACTGGAGGTGGCCCTAGTAACATACATATATATGTGTGTGTACATATATTTGTTCTCTCCAGCCTGCTGCATATTTTCAGCAAAATCTTTGCTAGTTGAAAGGAGTAGTCCCTTTAAACTCAGCATCTTTTGAAGTCTGTAGGTATAAGAAGACGCTCATTGTTTGGTGCACCTTCACAAGGATCCCTTCTCAATCCTGATCGTGTGTGCTCATCCCGTGGTTGAGCCTTCCTGTGCAGAGGAATTGGAGCCGAATCACATTCCTTCATAAATGCACATAGGGCGATACATCAGACTTTCTTTCCTTTTTAAGCAATCTGATCAATTCTGACACTTTCCAACTCCATTGAAAAAGAATCCCCGTAGTAGTTAAGAGCAGCCATCAGTGCAAACAAACTCCTGAAACCCCTCGAAATATTTGCTTTCCTGTGGCATTGAACTGTGATACACAGTCAGTAAAAGGGAACAGACTGCTTTTTTTTCTTTAATTGTATTGTAAATGTATTCATGTTGTCCTTGGAGAAGGCAGTTTGCTCAGTCTCATGAGGTTACCCCAATCAGGACGGATTTGACCAGCAACTGGTACTGTAAGAGAACACTGACGGCGTTTTGTTACGGCATTTGGTTTAATGCAGAGTACTGAAAATCAGAGAAGTATTCCTGATGCTGTGCTATTGCTTGGACCTTGTACAAGTCATTTCACTTACTGCTGATTCTTCATCGTTTTCCTTCAGAGCTCCTCTTGTCCAGATCCAGTTGCTGAAGTCCAGGCCCAGGCAAGCTATTACTTAAACAAGTCCCTTGTTTTCTTCTTGAACTGGATCCTAGAGTTTGTACTTGTTCTGATGGGGACTTGGCATCAACAAGGACCTCAAGGTATTACTGGACTTGTTCCCTCATTTTAAAGGTAAAAAAAAAAGTAAAATTCCCAGAGCTTTAAGTCTCTGAATTAGGCTTTAATTTTTTTTTTATTTAGGTGGAAAGTGTGGTTTCTGGGGAAAGGAGCTTGCTAGTTGAGTAAGTTCAAAAAGATCTTAGCAGTTCCAGTAATTACTCATTTCATCGATATATTTAAAGTGAGCTAAACCAAGTTCTTTCCTATAATGCCTTCTTCAAATAATGCTGCTTTACATTTAGAGAGCCAAATGAACAAACTCCTGTAAGGTTATATTCTATTTCCTTGAGTTCATATGGCCCAGGGACTTGCTTTAACAAGAGCCTTCCTTTCTATGAAACCTGTTTAACATATTTAATGAAACAAACTATCTCCTAGAGAAAGTGGGAGTATTTTTTTGTGTGTGTGCCTCGCTCTAGCATTGACAAATGCAGAAATGTCCTCAAGAGCCAATGTACTAAATGAGCGATGCATTTTGGACAGCTTCTGTGTTCTGATTTGTTTTGTTGTGCCTTTTTTTTTCCTCCCCCCTCCCTCCCTTCTTCCCCTTTTAATTTGTCTAGGAGGAAAAAAAAAAAGCTCCTCCAGTGTTGTTTCCTGCAAAGACCATTCTTAAGAGCTCGTTGGACAGCCCAGGGCTCTTGAAGTGATAGCTAATTGGTGAAAGAAAGGCCCTGATTGTCTTGAGGGAGCTGGAAAGTGCTGCGTGTGCTGCTGAAAGGGACTAGGGAGAAGGTGCCTGGTTTCGCTGAGCAGCTGCTGCTGGAGATGTTTGGAGATTACATCAGCATTGGAAAAAAGGGGCAAAAAAAAAAAAAAAGTCCAACTTCAGAGACGGAGTTTATGGAGGGTTTTTTTTCCCCCCTTCCAAAGGTCTTCTGACAATACTGTCATTGTCGATATAAGAGTTGTTAATTCTTTATGAATAGCACATGGGGCCTCTTGACTAAATAGTACGTTACATGTCCCAAATCTGTCAGCTGGACTCTTCTCTCACATGCTAGTGAGATCACTTTGATTGGAATGTTACAGGAATTGCTGGGCTGGCCGTGCAGAACTGAATACTGCATTATATAATTAGATCTCCCCAAGTATTTTTTCTTTTTCTTCCACATTACCTCATTATTCTTATTTAAATATGGAATCAGTCCTTTTGATGATTTTACTGGTTGTAATTATATTAATACGATTCATTTTGTGGTCCTGTCTTAGTGCTTATATAGATTATAAACTGTCACGAAGGTTTCCCAACACGAAAAAGGGGAACTAAGACTTCAAAAGGCTGGTTTGGATTTGAATTGACAATGGGGAGAACGGGATGAGGTAAATGGAGCTAGAGGAGATTTTACCTTGGGATCTGATGAGAGAGAAATGACCTGTTGAGACTGCAACCAAGTGAAGATTCTTCAGAAAGCCTCATGCTGACAGAAGGGAAAAAAACGACAACTGATTGAGTCGAATGACTTCCTATCAAACTCGGGCATCAATTTGTTGTTGGGAACAGACTTGTGGACTTTTGCCAGTTCAATGATCTGGACAAGCTGGAAGGAATCCGAGTCCAAGACTGCCAGCGGCCCGGTCTCGCTAGGTGAAATGGGATGGTGTGCTGCCGGCCGCCGAGCTGCTGCTCTGGACCTGCAGGTGTCATCTGCACAGCCTGCCCAGATGCACCGACTGACGGCGCCGGAACGAAGCTGAAAATTGCTGGCCGAGCTCAACGTCCACGTGCCGTGCTCTGGCTTTGCATGAGTGGATTTTTAGCTGATTGGCCGATTTGTTTACCGAATTCCTTGTGGTTCTTTTCTGGTCAGTTGGATCTGAAACTGACTGCATGTTTTTAACTGCCTCTAACCTGCTGAATATTCACATTTCTTAGCAAGCGATATATCCGAGTACCAGAATGAGCTGGATACCGCTGGACTAGTGTGTTCCATGAAAAACAAATCTGTGCCACAGAGGCTGTCTGAGGGACTCTAGCTGTGCTGCTGCAGCAGTGAGGACTGGGGGGGCACGTGACAGAATAGTGTGCAGGGAATTTTGACTTCAAAACCCTACATCATTTCTGGCCTTTAATAAGGAGCTTATCAGGACACTGAAGGATCTGACTACTTGCTCAAGGCCACAGTGACTTAGGATTTTTTGGTTAACTCATCTTGTAAAATGAAATAATGTGTTCCAAGTGAGCTGTCTGATTTCAAATGGATGTTACACTGTCAGGCATCCAAAAATCTTACTCCATATACAATTCAATTTGACATCTGCTGTTAAGAACTGAGATCTTTCTACACTAAAAGTAGGAAAACTGTGTTGCCTTGCACCTGAGAAATGCGGTGTTCTTCATCCAGTCACCTTTTTTTTAAAAAAAAAAAGTCCCTTTTGGGTCACTAATTTTCTGTGTCATGTAAAAGAAAGTGACCACTTCATAAATTGGCTTCTGTATCTCTTGGTAGGTCGCATGATGATATCAGAGTTTCAGCCTAAGTTAAAACCTACAGCGTGCCCATAAAGAGTGTCTGGCCCGTTCGTGACTCACTCCTACAGGCTTGTCTCATTAGTAACTGTTAATCAGCCCTTATCACCTTGTCTTTTCAAGACTCCTAAAATTCAGACGTGAGAGCTGGTATGTGGAACAGGGTAAATGCCAGGTCAATTGATTTCGGCCTCAGATTTTATTTATGGTGGATGACCAATCTCCAAACCAGCCTGCAAGGCCTGAGGATGGTGCAGGTCGTTGACTTGAAATCCAGCCAGATAACAATAAATGAAATGTAGATGTCACTAACCCCCTTGGCCATCTCTGTGGATTCTTAATATTAATGATCATTCCGTCCTTTTTTTTTCTTTCCCAACACCAGCAGACCAAAAAGGGAAAGTGAAATGTTGTCCACTTGTTGTGCAGATATACTTTGGATAATAAGTAACTGGAAAAATAGGCAGAGTGATCCATTTTTCTTCTTTCAGTTAATCATTGCTATTCTTAGCTGTTGTACACAACGCAAAGTGTCTTTAAGAAACAAATCTTCTAATCCTTTATTTTAATTATATCCTTTAACCATTGGTGATCCTTGGAACTGACGCTAGGATGGAATTCACAGCTTTGATTCCTTTAGATTTGGTGAATAGTAGGTATCTATTCTGTAGGTGACCCCTGTCCCAAAAAGTGCCACTGGCCAGGTATGAGGAAGAGTTTGTTGGTAGGCTAGTACTGTTGGCATTTGTCTTTTTTTAATGATTTGATTTGGGCCTTACATGAGTTACATGAATTTCGCTCTGATTATAAGAATGATCTGGCTAATGTTTGGTGTAATACTGCTCTGCATCCTGTACAGGTAAAAATGTCTGGAGCTCTAAGGAGTTTGTTGGTATGTTGAAATGTTGAGGCCCATTTAATTCATTTAATAATAATGATTTTTTAAAAATCTATTTTTTTACCCAAAAAATCATTGGGATCTTGTTACCTACTAAACTCCTTTTGCTTTCAAAGTAAGTTTATTAGCATTATAGTTAATTTCTGTGGATTGATACAGCTTTTATTCAGTGCTGCAGGACCTTTTGAACATGGGGCGCTGTCCCGTTTATGCTGTCACTACAAAATCAGGACTATCACACTTTCAAGAGTGCAAAGTATGAGGGAAAGGAGGATCTTCCTCTTTATTCCCGTAGGCATTTGCCCTTTCTCTTTTCATGGAGATAATAAAAATCTAGGCCCTAAGTGTCAGTCTGGTCCTCAAGAGCAGTACCTACTAGTGTTTCCTGGTGTGATCCTATGGAGCACTGGGTGAGATGCCTGAATTCAGAGTGGCAATGCTGGTTCTGGAACTCAGCGGAATAGGGCTCCATTCCCTCTAGTCTGACTTACTGTGTCTTGACTAATTGTGCCCCCAAAGCCATGTCTCTGCTGGATTGTGTCATGGTGAACCAGCTGGGCTGGCTTTGGTTGTGTTGTCCTCTCGTACGTGTGAACTGCTTCGTGGAGCAGCCACATCCCTGGGGTACACCTGGGCCCTACTCTTGCCTAGTAGAGCAGAGGTGGTTTGGGGAGCGTTCCTTCGGGGTTTGTTACAGCTGGAGAGAGCTTCTGTCTGCCCCTCAAAGAAGTGAGGCAAACTCCTCCGGAGTGCTGGGAGCCTCTGGCACTGATGGGCAGCATCCCAGTATTGCTTGGTGTGTGGAGTCAGAATTCCAACCAGAATTGTTCTGTTCGTTTGGAGGGAGCTCACCTGGAGCCAGCTTCTGACCTACCTTCTGCCTGAAGTAGCCACAAGGAAGGCTGAATTTATTTTTCACCACAAATGGTGTGTTTGGCCCTGCTTTGCTTTCTGAAGTGTCCCCAAAGAATTCTTCTGACGTCTGAAAGTTCGTGATGCTTATCCAAAATGTTGTCACCAATGGATTGGTTTTACCCTGCTATACTCTTAACTGGATTTTTTTTTCCCTTCAGGAAAATATAATATAAAGATAATAATTTTTTTAAATGTAAAAGTCATATTGTGCCTGTGTCTACAAGTTTCTGTTCACTGGACGAAGTGCAACACAAGAAAAAAATTTTACAAACAACTGCTTCGTGTCAATTAGTTGTAGTTCATTTAAGATCCATCTCGAAGCCTGTGTTTCAATGGGCTTTGAATGGGCTTGACTTTGGAGTCTTTCAAAACTCATTTCCTTTCATTCAGATATTTAAGAAGATAATTATGCCCCACTGAGTTTGTTTATGGTTAAGGACGTATTTAAAAATAAACATATGTTTGATGGCAGTTTTGAGCTGTGCGATCGCAGATTGCGGTGTGGAGCCCCCTTTCAAGACACGAAACAAAGGTGCATGTCAAGAGAGAGAAAAATGATAACTGAATACCCTGGTGAGATTAAAATCTCTACTAATGTAAAATGGATTTTACTTTATATACATAGGTTAAAATTCAATATGTATGTATTATGTATTTATTAAGTTATATAATTAGTTTGCTAAACAGTGACCAAAATTACCGTGTAATCTGTTGGGAAGAAACCTCACGTTTTGCTTTAAGACATCATCCTGAAGACCCTCTAAGAATGTTCTGATTTATTTTTGGAAAAATCTTTGTGACTCTGTCAACAGGCTTAACTACAGATTTTCTCTCACGCTGTTTTTGATACTGCAGTTCCATTGTAGCCAGCAATTACCAGCGACCCGTTGAGGCACTACTAAAAGCAGATATACAGTAAAACAGCAGGATTACAGAAATTTATAAGCCGCTTGTAATGCAGGTAAAGCTCTCAAATATTCCGCTGTTACTCGTAAAAACTGTCCTTTGTGTGGAATAAATCAAATTATTGATATATATTTTTGCTTATCTAGTAGCCTATATATAAAATACATTTATGTTTAAGCATATAAACGACAAATAAAACTATATGATGAATGGATGCAGAACTGTTAGGGTGATATTGTAACTGTCTGTTTCTTACCTTTATAGGATTATGTGTTGCTTTGGTCTAAACCAGCGCCTTTGAACAAAAGTATAGGAGTCAGAACGTACGTACTATTGCTCATTTTGTGAGTACCTTAGGAAGGTTATTGTGGCTTCCGTGTTTGAATTTCCCTCTCCCTAAAATCAGTGTTATGATGAAGATCTGCCTTACAGGTGGTATCAGGGTCAGTTCCTAGATGTTGTTAGAGGGTTTATGAGCTGTGGCCGTACCCTCTTGGCAGCGAGCGCAGACAGGTATGGCTGTCGATATATGGACAGGCATGTGCAAGCACGTATCTCTTCATATTGGAATGTTAATATTTGAGTATCTTGTGATAACAGCCATTTCTACTTCAGACTACTCAATCTTATGTAGCTCTGAAAGAAAAATTATGGATTTATTCGCTCAAGTGACTGAAGTGGCCAAACGCCTTTTGCTTTGGTGTAAGACTGTGTTAATTCACGGTGACTGTTTTGCTGGTCCCAATGGTACCTATAGAACCAAATTTGCTCCCAAACCTAATAGCCATTTTCAAGTTCCACGACTGCTATTTTATTTTTTTATTTTTTTTTTGCCAGGGCTCAAGATTTTTCTGAGCTGTAAAAGCTCAATTGATTGTAAATATCCTGTCTTCTGCAAATGTCATTTCTGCCCTACATCCTGTAAGATGCAGAAAACCAGTGTTATGGGCTGCATTATGGTATGGAGAACTAATTACAGATAAGCTCATGGTCTGACGAGCGTGTAATTCTATTTATTGATGAAAATAATTCTACAATTTTATTTTACAGTGCCATTACGATGGCATCCACTTAAACAATTACTGTCAAACCATGTAAACCAAACTGCAGAAGGACTCTCTTAAATGGCTCTGGCGATGCAACAGGTGGTCTAATTACTTTAGGTAGGTCCATTACAGCAGACTTCAGAGTGGAGAAGCTGAAGAGACACAAGTAGGGCTACAGTTATCTTGACTCTCGCAGAAGGAATGCGAACAGCTGGGGGGCCCGGTGGCTTGTCCGCCAACGGTTTACAATGAACTGCCACATCATAAACTGAGGCTCAGGGGAAATCGCGTCACCAGCGCTGCTACCCGTCTTCGTATTCCGCAGCCCTAGGGAATGGGAAAGCATTGTTAGGCTCTCTCTAGCAGGATTCACATTGGCATCAAATCGTTGGCCAGTAAAACGTCTCGTCTCGGTGATGTTAGCGGGAACCCAGAGTTACTCCTTGAAATGCATTTGGTTTAGCACAGAATGGTAGGGGTTGGAAGGGACCTCTGGAGATCATCTCAACTAACCCCCCTGCTGGAGCAGGTGCACTTAGGAAGGATTAGTTTCTAGATCCTGTTCACAGTTGACAGTGTGATAGATGCAGAGCTTCCAGCACTGAGATGCAAGTGCTCTGAGCAGAGGCAGAAGGGGGAAAAAAAAAAAAAAAAAGGGAAACATACACAGAATAGAGACATCCAGAGGATTCGGGTATCACCCACACATAACTAATTTTTTTCTTTTGCATGATGGCCTTAGATCCCTAGACTCTGCTTATCAGCAGGGCACATCTAAATCCTATTTTTGGAAGCGCCCAGGTGAGTTTGGAGCCTGTGTCCTGTATTTAAAGCAATGCTTGGACTTAGGACTGGCCTATGTGACTGAAGAGACTGTTTTCCTGACTGTCTCGCCTTTGAGAATTGATAAGCTTAAAATTCTTCATCGGAGTTTCTAATGTGTACTTAGAAGTTGGATAGTCTCTCTTTTGTTCTTTCAAGAACAAATTTGTCTTCGCCACTAGGTTATAAAAAGCCCCAAATAATTACTGCTGTATTCTGGGAATTATTATCGAGTAATGAAATCTAGAACTAGATATTTCTCCTCCCTGGTCTTGGTATTAAGACAAATTCATCAAGGGCTATTAAATGCAGGATATCCTTGTGCTGCAGAGTGTCGAAAGTTGCTGAGACTACTAAAGAAATGTCATTATATGCTTGTCCTATTCTTAGTCTCTTCTTAGACATCCACTCTCCATAACGATGGGAAGCGGTGCAGAGTTAGCTGATTCTGCAAAGTTCTCTTCTGGTTCAGGACGTGCTCTCTTTGCATCTGAAAAATAAGAATCTGTCTGTTATATTACTAAGAATTGGTCAATGGGATGAAGGTTTTCAGAGGGTTGGAAGAACTGGCTTCCGCTGCCTGTATCCTCAAGAACACAGTGTTGTGCTGAAAGGATGAGGAGCAAGATGGCAGTGAGAATGATGAGCTACTTGAAGTTATGTGACTTTAAATTAACGCTTTCTCTACTGATCCCACAGCAGATACTTCCAGTAGCATACCTCTGTGGCCCTGGCAGCCGATGAGATAGCTGATTTTACATCTGTGCTCACTGGCTCTTTCTTTAGACATGCTTTCTTTGGCAGGCAGCTCAGACCGAGTACGGCGACTTCCAGATTTTTAGTCCCTGCAAAACGTCTCCCGCCACACCTACGTTTAAAAGGGCGCAAGATCCAGTTAGCTAATCTGTTCCTAGGCGGTTAAACTACTTTACATGAGCTCCAGACCATGGAGTAGACTTAACATACTATTTTAAGAATATATGGACAATGTTGTGTAGGGGGGATGTAGCTGTTGCTGTCTTAGAGCGATAATCTAATTGGAAGCCGTCCATTTGTATAACCCTGTTAACATGTTAAACTGTTCTGGGAAACCCTGTGGCCCTAGTACTATGGAATGTAGTTAGGAAAAACAGTGTTTTCTCAAATATTTCAGATGTGGAATATTTATTTTGTAGCCAGAGAAACTTGTTTTGTTGCCAAGCAACTGACCATGAGTAGGGTCTGCTGCCAACTGTACTGTAGGAAAAAAACCCCGACTTACCACTCCTCAGGCTGCATGTGAGCGTTTACAGCGCAGGGAAGAGAAATTTTGAGAGTCAAATCTGTGTGACAAGATTCTTTGTTGGCAGCTTTAAGCCAGTTCGGTCTTTTCCCTTCACCTTCCTCTGAGTTGTATATGATTGACAGAAGTCACTAGCGAAAGCGTTGGCGTGGGACATCCAGTCACTTTCTAAAGTTTGAAGTCTGCTTCATCGAAGCTCTAGGTAATGGAGTTTGAGCATTCACTCCTTGCTGGGCTGCTGGTCCAAAGGCAGGCAAGGGCTTTAAATACAACACAGAATGCTGCTCAGATCATTTTATTGACTTGGTAAGTCAACAGGGTCGAGGAACTATAAAAAGGTGCACGACAGAGCTGTGAAATTTGAGCGTTTAGGAGCAGTCTCAGTGTGATTTTGGCGCTTTTCATGGTCTACGCAAGTACTATTTCTCGAAGCACCAATCTTCTGTGGTGTCTCAAAGATGTCCAGGGAAGCACCTGTTTATCTGTGTTTCCAGTGTGTAGTAGTTTATCTGTTCTTTGTTTTGTGTTTAGTGCAGTTCCATGCTTCACTGCCTACTTTGGAGATGTTGCTTGGGTTTCTCCCAGGAGAGGTCAGATGTCAAATTCTTTATGTTTTCGTGCACAAAAGGAGCTTGCCTGTGGTGCTGCTGTTCAGCCTCCTAAAGCTTCCTCTCCAACCTTGGCCCTCCTTTCCATTTTGTTCTCCTACTTCAGAATAATGCCTGTCAGTTGACCTCGTTTAGCAGTCAAGGCTCCACATGGTGGCATCACCTGTTCTGCAGCTTCATCGTCAACCGCTGGTGGAGATTGTGTGCGCACATGTTAGGTTGGTTAGCTTCTGTGACCACAGATGATTTGAAAATTACAATGTTAGGTGAGGCTTTTTTGTGACTCTCGCTAATTAATTGGAAAGTTCATGTAGTAGATTACTTTGAAAAAAATATCCATTTCAGATTTATTTCAATCACATAAGAATGATGATTATTCTCCAGTAAGACAGGGAAAGATTTACTGGACATGACGATAAAGATGCTTACTACATTTATCTTGAGGTTGGGGGAATTAATCGCCCCCCAATTTTACTCGCAATGTTTTTCTCTAGCTAAGAGTATGTGTGACTTCTGTGCTGATGAGTTTGAGATTTTTATTAACAGAGTTTCATTTGGGAAAAGTTTTGAGGTTTCAGGCTGGATTCCAAAAATGTAGAGTTATTCAAAGTGTAGTTCTCCACCATAAAACCAGCTCAATTTACTTGTGGTGCAAAACAGTCCGTGAGTACTGGTGATGAATTCAGTTTCTGTCATGCAAGTGTGGCTGTAATATTCTCAACAAGACACTAAGTTCAGAGGTACATAACGGCTCTGGCATGTACAACCTTTCGATACAATTCTATGTACAAATACATATTTACCATTTACAAGCTGTGGCGTAGGTTGATCAGCCTTTGATGAGATTTCTTTCCATTACTTTAAAAATTTTTCAAAGACCAGTGTTTGCAGCTGCAAGATCTCTCCTAAATACAATGATGATAATTTCTGTGCCAGTAAAGCCTATGTGCCTCAGACTGGTGAGCCATAGCTAGGTACATGCATGTGCAAAAAGAAAATAAATGCTTTTAGTGCTATTTCAGTTGTAGGACCTTACACTCTGAAGACACGAGATCCTTGTTGTATGAGCTGCTGTGATACGGAAGTTTATGTTTTTCAAGGTGCTACAGTGGAGTCGGTGTTTGCTCTTTGCTAGCCAATGACATGAATTTTATGCTATCTCATCCTTTAACAGAACTCCTCTGAGTAGTTACCAAGAGAGGAGAGGGAGAGAATATAGAAATGCCTCCCTTTGCTTTGAACTTTGTCATCCTGTGACAGCACAGCTCAGGTTCAGCAGCTCTGCACGCAGGGACCGAGTTGGGTCTGTGCAAATCTAACCGGGAGGTAAGTGACGGGGAGAGCCGCGCTGTGTTTTGAAAGGACTCCCGAATGCGCCACGTAGTCGTGTGATGAGGGAGCAGAGGCAATACTGTCTGGTTCTGCTGTCCAGTCAGAAACAAGGACAACAGCTGAAAAAAGTATGATCCAGTTCAAAGTTTTAACCAAATCCATGGTCAGAAACTTATTTTTTTAACAGATAATTTTGAACAACAGGCATGACAGGTTTGGTAAGATGGGGAACAACGTAATCCCTCTTCTTGATCCCAACAGCTATTGAAAATGCTACCAGCTGAAGCTTGCTTTTCCAGCTCTAATATGGGCACAGTGTAGTGGCTGTGGTAAATTATGTATTATTTTGTTTGAAAATCTTTTGTACTTTGTACTCTTACTACGTGCTCAGAGGGTTGTTATTAGTCATCCTCACCCTGGGTTTTTGGCTTTGCTGTAGTTAGTTTGCGCTGGTCTCCTGGATCTATACCATGAAAGACAAGTCAATGAGCAAGGTAATTCTTTGCTGTCACTCTGTGGCTGGAACACTTCCTATGCTACAATAGAGTGTAAAGCTGTAAGCAAGGGGGGAGCGTGGTCAAAGCATCCCAACAATGCCTGAAAAATTGCACTAGCTCGAAGTCACTGACAGCTGATGGAAAGCAGAACAGCTCTGAAGATGCTCCACATTGCGCTAGGCTTTGACCTGGAGGATAGCCAGTGTCACGGGCTGGGGAGCCCTGGGAGCCTGTACCTGCCTTTGCTCTGCTCTGGGCTCTTTTTGCACAGTTTGGACGCTGCTGAGAGCCTGGCTCAGTGAGTCTGCGCTGGCTGCAGCGAGGCTCTCGTTTTCCGAGTGCTCCTACGTGTTGCATGTGCACCGCTTGTGGCTGGGGCTGCAGTGAATATACATATAAGCTATAGCTGGCAAGCACACTGCTGGTAAATAGGGCAAATAGAAGTGAGTCAAGTAGTAGAAATGTGCTTTCACACTTCTCGTGGTTTGCAGGTATTACTAACCACATTTTTACAAGAAAATCTACTGGTGCACCTAATATAGAAACATTATTAACTCATAGATCTGCTGAAACGCTGCTTCTGCTTTTTCCAGAATTGGAAAGTACCGAAGCATTTTTATTTTCCATAAAAGATAATGCTTGAGGGTAGTGATAGCTCGTTGCCAGACGCTTTTAGTTACTTGTTTTGTCCCGTTCTCCCTTTTTCTGCCTGTCTGCTACTGAGCTGAAAAAAAAGAAACAAGAAATGGGCTATGCAGCCTTAACAGTCACCTGTGGAATACTTAGAGCAAAGTGTAATATTCTGAGGCTCCATTTTCCCAAGGCTTCCTGAAGGAGTCTCTGTTTATCATTCAGCCTGCAGTGCCTGTATTGGGTTACACTAGGAATGTGGAAAAGCTGTGGGGCTGTGAAAAGATATCAGGCTTTGAAATTTTATGGACCGCTCTTGCTAATGCACATTCCATATTTCAGAGCGTCTTCTAAGGGTGTGACGTCCGTTGTCGAATATAGGTGCGTGTTTTTGTCACAAGTGCTGCTGAACGGATAAAACAAGGCCACAGACCTAGGGAAGGCACAGAGGAAACCCCATCAGGGGATAAATAAGTGGCACCTTCTAGTGTTGGTACAGTTAAGGGTCAGTCCCCACGTACAACACACAATCTCTAATATTATCTCTAATAAGGAACACTGGCGAAACTCCTTTTCCACACCAGCACTGCAGTAAAATCCTCTTTTTTTTTAAGAAAAAAAGAAAAAGGAGTCAGGCCCATGTTTTTTTCCTAGATACAAATAATTATGAAAGACTTATCTACAGGTTACACCTTGAGCTGCTATAAATCAAATCTGTACTCATAAGAGGATTTGCTTTCAGATATTTCAGCAGGACCTAAATTTGCACGTTGCCAAGTGCAGTTCATAGGACTTCTTTGATCAGATGTCTTGAGTTGTGCTTGTATTAACTACAGCATATATGGCGTGTGCTTTGTAAAATAAAGCAAAAAAAAAAAATCCATTAGCTTGTGAAATTGGCCTTTGCACATACAGGATACTGTATAAATGGTTTCAAGAGTCTGAAATTGTGAACTGCATTGAACAAACTTTTTTCCCTATTTTTAACTTTCATTTGTCTTGTCAGGTTACCTCTGCACCTTGGTAAGAAAACTTAAAAAATAAAACAACCAAACAAAAACTTAGGAGATGGAATGAGCTTCCTAATTGCCAAGCTGCAACAAAACATAATCACTAAAATGTTTACTTCTTTTTTCCCTCTCCGTTGAATGTACTCACCAAGTGAGTCAACTTTCCTGACTGCCTCTTTAGGTGGGATATTAGCAGCAAATCTGTTGGTGGGGTGTCGAGGGATTGGATTATCTAGATGTAGATGTTTATAGCAAGGGAGGCACACATTCCAAAAGTGCAGGAGTTTGTGTGCGTGGTCATGTCTGTCAGGGCTTCCATAAAGCAGAAGATACCAGATTTATGACGGCACCAGAGTCAGTCAGTCCTGCAGCTAAGTATATCCAAATCTATTTTAGAGTTTTATACATCAAAATAAAGACGGTGAACTTTGCTCCAAAGGCAGAAGACACCCCATTCAGATATCATCAGCGTTCTATGGCTTTAGGGAGAGACTCTACTTGATAAGCATCCCTTGGTATATGTGCAAAAAATCAGTTTATCTGTTGGATGAAACTCTGTGGCCTGGTTTATGCAAATCAGACCCTGTTATTGTCATTTGACTAAAATGACTCAGTACATTTCTTGAGTAACTCTCGTTTTTCTTCAGTAGCTCCTTATTTTAAACAAGAGCAGTTTTTTTGTAAGTTACTAAAGTTTTGTTCACCAGAAAAGCAGAAATGCTGGTTTCTGGCAGCCACCCTGCTCTTGAGAAGACCACCCTTAAGGCATTAGGGCCTAGAACAAAGCTCGGGCCCTAATGAGGGACCACGGATTTCATCCATGCTGCCTGTCTCTAGCACCTGGATGGTTTTTGGCCAGACTGAGTCCCTAGCAACACCTAAGCTTACGCATATAAGTTCATGGATGGATTATAGACATCCTTCCCTAACATTTGTGTTTTTTTGGGCTTATGTCCAGACCTTGGTGTTATTCAAACCTCATACTTTTGTTTAAAATACGAAGCAAATGCATTGTGAAGCTGTTATATATTTCCCAATGATTTTGTCATCAGGCAATTAAAATATCATGTGCTACAAACATCTCTAAGATGCTATGGATGGGAAAGTTGCCAGCTTCACAAGTCACATTGCTTTCAAAAGTACAATGAATGTACAGTACTCTGAACAGTCTGGAAAGAAAAGTCATTTTCCAGCTTTTAAAAATCTTTTTTTAGCTTTTCGCAGTGCTCTGAAGTCAAATTATGACGATTTTAGAGGCAGAACTGTTAAGTGCCAATGATTTGTCAGTACGGGCGCACTGAAATGCCCGACAACGTTGGGCCCATGCGTAATATCTTAATTCTGCATATGAAATACATTTAAAATAAAGCTAGCCAGAAAATATGTGCTGCTTATATTAAAGAAAAAAAAAATAATTTGCTTTATTAGAAAAAATTTCAAATAACTTCTACCTTTTTACTTCAGTGTTGCTGTTTTTGGCTAAGAATAGGACTGTGTAGACTGGGCATTTAATGAGGGGTCTGTAAAGTTTGATTCTTTTGCCATGATTAGACACCAGGTTATTTTCCTCGACTTTGAAAACTGTGTCTCTCCTGGGCTTGATCAAATGGATTTCGATTTATAAAAAGTTAAAAGGCATCTCTAGAAATAATTTGTTACCTTTAACAGAAAGTGGTGTGAACCTGATGCCTTAGAAATGTTGTTAGAGGTGTGAACTCAATGTGATTAACTTCAGGCATTTGGATTTATTACTGGCCTGTGTCTCATTTTGCTGAACAGGATGAAGACTGGGGTGTTGTGCCTGCCAGGAGGTGTGTGGTTTGGTACCTCTCCTCTTTGTGAGCATCCTTAGCAGCGGGGTAGAGTGTGGGAGAGCCAAGTACTGTTCCCTGCACTGCCAGTGCCTTCTGGGCTGCTTCCAGAAGAACTGGTCAACAATTGCACAAAATGAAAGACCATAAGCTAGTTAAAATAAATGTTGCATATGCCCTGGAAATGGTGATCATGAAGATATTCAGTGTAGGGTACTTAAAAAAAAAAAAAAACCAAACAGAAACATCTTTGTAGAGCCTGTCATTGTTACCTGAAGAAAAGAAAAACCAATGTGGCAATGTCAGTAACGAGTCCCAAAGTAGTAGAAGTTCCTTTAGTCTGTTGTGGCTCTTTAGGAACAGGAATCTTGATTGGAAAACCCCAGGGGACTGCCAACAATTGGAAAAGTTTACCTAGAGAATTAAGAGCTTGAGTAATATAATTCTTCAGGAAGCAGAGCAGGCCATGTACACTGTATTTTGACGTTCTAAACGTATGCATTGCATAATTGTCTGCGTCCAGTTGAATTGAGGAGTGTGAACAGTAAACTTTCTTTCACGAGTACAAGCAGCCCTGCTTTGGCAGCGAGGAAGAGCCCCTATAGCGAGCGTACGTTGCACGCTGCCATCCCTGGTGCCACGCTGCACCTCAGGGATGGTGTAAGGAGCGAGCAGCGTAGCCGAGCTGCGAGTAGGGGAGGGGGTCTGCCAAAGGGGTTATTTTGCACTCCCATCGGCAATGGTTATGGAAAATTCACACTTTAATTTTTTTTCTGGGTAATTATATCTAGGAAAAGAGAGCGATTAGTTCTTTTCTGGTGCTGAGGAGTGTGGTGTATAAATATGACTGAAGCAATGAGCATGAGATTTCACTGCCAGTGCTGAGGGAGTAATAGGTGGGAATTAGCAAAAGAATAGGAGGAATGAATGGGGATATGCACTGAGCGTTTATTCTCTTTGAAAGGTGATCTCTCTCTGCCTGAGCCTTGGAGTTACTAAATAGCTGATGGCTGATACAAATGGCTGCAGATAGGATAGATGGCCTCAAGATTGATGGCTGACTGTTGTTGGTCTAGGTTTTTAATCCAGGCTTCTGCTGGAATGCAAAGTTCCTAGCTCGAGATCAATTATACAAGGACATCAAGAAGAAAAAGACAGTCACGGTATTTGTCTGCTTCTCAAACTACTCAAGATGTGAATTATTTTTTTTTCACTTGCAGTGACATGCCTGTTAATGCCAGGCAACGTAATACTTTTAACTGCAAGCAAAGGGTTGTAGTAAAGTAAAATGCTTTTCTGATACAATGCTCGCTCCTGGCACTTTTTGATGAGTTACAATTGCGTTGTCTACACAGATACACCCCGGGGGAGTTGGGAGGTCACTGGAACAAAGCAGAAGGTGCCCGAGTCTCTCGGGGTGGGCAGCATGCCAGTGCCCCGCTCTTGAATCGAAATCCATTTTGTCACACTGCAGAAATACCAGAATACACCCAGAATACAACAGGGGACAAAAGAATTCTCCAAGAAGCAGGCCAGGGCCTGAATCACTTGGTAGCTCTGAATTAGGAAACATCTTGACGTGAGGTGGTGTCTGTAACATACAGCTTGTCTTCGTTGGCGTTAGTAAGACGGAGGCTGGTGCAGGGAGCAGAGCGCTGGGTAACGCAAGAAATCCACACTTTCAAGTGTGGCTCCAAACCACAAGACATACTTAAATAATGACCGTGAAGCAGTCCTTTCGAGTGCCAAGGCTTCTTTACAATAACACCTGTTCAGCTTCCTTTGATTTTTCCATCAACTAAATACCAGCAGAGAGGTCGATGAGCATGGAAGGCTGAGAGAAAGAGCTGTGACATTTTAAAGATAGTTTTAAAAAACGGTAACTCTGAAAGGAGATGTGCTATTATCTTCATTTGCTCTTACCTTCTGATCATTGCTCTTCCATACAGAGCGTGGACTTGGGATAAATGCCGTGTGGACAATTGCACACATCAGATTTTGAAAATGTGACTTAAACTGCTTTGCTCATTGGATATCAGTCTGTGAAGAAGGAAGAATTTCTATTCAGGTCAAGGGTGGCAGCAGACTGCAGGTGATGAATGCTGATTATATTATTGAAGATAATATGATTGGCAATAGATACAAGTAAGATTGAGTTTCCGTACAAAGGAAAAATATTAACTGAATAGCTTACAGCCAGTGCAAAAAGTCAACAGATCCTATGACTTAGAAAAGGGAACTACATTAGTTGAACATATAAATTCTTAACTACTGTGTCAGTTTAGGTCAAAATGCATGAAAATGATGGTTATTAATTTTAAATTAAAGCTTCCATCCAAATGTCAAGTGCTGTGATTTTTCTACGCTTCCATCATCATCCAGCTGCGGTCAAAGTTCTGGAGGACTGAATTTTTTTAAAGGTGAAAGTAGAAGAAATTTAAAAATTTTTGTCACTTATTCCTGGCTACTGAAAAATTCTCTGATACAGCAGAGTGTTGATGCTTAATCTGTTTCTTTGCTTCCCATTAAGTCACCAAACTAGTCTTCTATGGAACATGTAGCAATGGCACCTGACAGTGATGCACGTGGCTTTGGGGGATATCCCTGCCCTCTTCTTGGAATTAAGACACAACCTGCTTCCTCTGCCCTCTCCACCTGCAGAGATTCCTGAACTTGTGAGTTTTAGCTATGAGACAGCACATCCTGTGTGATTTCAGCAAGTCCATATGGTTCTGGAATGCTTTTCCCAAGGTGAAGATTAGAGAACATCAAATGCCGCTTGACGGAGAGAGGAAATCTCGTGTAATGCTTTTGTTCTGCTAACATCTATGTAAAGAGCTGCCTGGGAGTTTTGGAATGGAATCTGTCATCGCTGTAATCCTGGTCTGGAAAATTGTGATGGAGACAGCACGGGGAGTGATGTCATTGGCTGTCTGACACAGTCCTTGCCCACAGAAAACTCATCTCTTCACCAGACTTTCCTTTGTCTCTGACATTTGAATGCCCAGTTGGCAAGGTAATTGGTGTTGCGTTTTTTTTTCTCTTCCCCTTTCCTCACAGCTGTGTGAAAATTCAAAATACAGATACGTGAGAAAAAGGCTAATACAGAGGAGGGTCTGTTCCATGCTCTCTGCAGACTTCAGAGGAATTTTTGTGCACTCTGCCTTCACTGTCGTGTGCAGGAAATTCTTCTTTGGGCCACACAACGCAATAACCAAACCTCCTGTGCACTAGCTTTAGGTTTTAGCACTTCTATCCCGGTCTATGGCAAGTGGTAAAACTATGAGAAAGAAGCAGTTTGCTTTATAAGGGTTCTGGCCTTCTCATTCTCACGTGCACCTATTTGTTAAGGACCCGTTACCATGTAGGGCAATGGCACTCGTATGACCTAATGCAAAAATGCTCTTCGTACGCTGGGTGCTAGCAATTCGGTTGTATTTGGTTGGTATCCTTCTCTGCCTTTGCAAATTGATCCACCAGTGATGAGAAGCGCTGTGTTCTGCACTACAGGGCTGTGAGAAGGCAGCCTCTACTGTAATCCTCTGTTAGAGGTGAGTGCCTTTTCTCCTGGGTAAGTTAGTTGTCGTCTCAGGGCACCTTTGCCTGTAAGGTCGTGCCACAGGTTGTGTTTCATAAATTAAATCAGGTCTGTATTTAGACGTCTTTAGAGACATGATGAGGCATTGTTTTGCAGGAAATAACTTTATAGGGGGCAGAGACTGTCTTAGAGATGATAATCGCTAAGAATGGCATGATTTTGCTGATGGCAATGAGTGCTCAACATCATTGAAACTGAGCCCATAGAGATTCCGTCGAAACGTATCAAGAATACACCTTATCCACACAGCAATTGCTGCTGGCATGTTATACAAGTAAAGAACCTCCAAAATGGTGGCAGTTGTTAAAGTTATAGGTAAAACGAGGCACCTGCAGGTATTTCTCAGCTCTTAGGCCAGTGTGTGTCCCTTGGCTGTGTTACAGCTCCGTACCAGGATGGCATCTGAACACGTCTCCACCCCTGTTTCCCTATTGTGATGGGAGACCTCCCATGCAAGCCAGGTAATTTCCTTCTGAGGTACTTGGCTGATGGATGAGTTAGATTTCTTTGTCTTTTGGACTTTATTTGGGGGTTTTCTGAGTGTGAGGTTGCCACTGAAGTTTATTCATTTCTTTGGATTTTCAACCTGATTTTTCTGTTGCTAGCATGATGGATCTTTGATTAAACCACTAATGAGCATTAGAGATGTGCAGAAGACAAGCGGGAGTGAAATACAACCCATTTGTATAAAGGGTCTCTCTTTTTTCCCACTGGAACAAATCCTCATAAGTGGATAAAATTCCCCATTGAGTGACTGAAATAATGTGGCTCCTATTCACAATGTGTGGGTTAACTGTGTTCAGAACCCACAACTAAAATGTGTTGACTTCCTTGTTTTAGAGAAAAAGGAGGTAGATGAGCTGTTTGGATCCACCAGACAAACTCCACCAGAGAAGGAGATGGACCAACATTACCCTGACGACTGCCAGCACCACCCCTTGCAGAGGTTATTGCCACCTGAGTGGGAAGAATCCCTTCCTTACAGAATCTGAGATGTGGACCTGAGGACTTGGTAAGGACTGAAGTTGTTTATTTTTTATCCAAAGTGGAATTGTAACCATTTACTTCCCTATGAATCTGATCAATTGGAAGAATGTATCTGGAAACTAAGGACACTTGGCTTTAACCCTGGCTTGAGCGGTGGAACACTGCCCGAAAAAGTCAGCTCAGCTTTGAAGTGGAGGTAAGTGCAGGAAACTTTTGAGACCCGTGGATGAAAAATGCTGCATCAGTGTTTCCCGATGAGACAAACGCTGGTTATCTACTGAGATCAGAAATGTCACATCACACACTGGCACTCTCTAAGTGCTGGAGTTTTTCCTGTGCACGGTGTTTCTGTTCACTATAAGTTGGAAGGAAGTTCCACTGACGCAATTTGGGGCTGGAAACCAAACTGAATCTCAGCAAGAATTTATCAAAAGAAAGATTGACTGTATTTTTAAATAGGCTATGTGGAGAAGGATGGACGGCCATGCAGGTGTTGGAAACACTGTACTCGATTTCAAATCTTTATCGCTTTTGCATAGGGCCTGAAATCTTTTATGGCGTCACTAATTAGTTGCTAAAAATGCCCATCAGTAAGAGAGAGTTTTTCTTAAACAGCATTAATTCTGCTTCCGTGTGGATGGTGTAGTTTCCTGCTTTGGTTTGGATGCTCTTTGGGTAATGGTACATGGAGCGGGGGGGAAGGGGAGCTGAGCTACCAACTGGGAATCTTCAACACAAAAACTATTAGGGGGTGATAAATCATTGGAGGCCCAGCGTGTGATTAAAAGCTGTGGCCACCAGCAGTGACCCATGGGGATGGAGGTATCGGTACCAGAGAGCAGGGGGAGGTGTTTGGCATTCCTGTTCAGAGGCCTAACCGGGGCATCGGGGTTTGTTTATGTTTCTGTTCCACCGACTCCTGTGAAATGCCCTCTGTCTGTGCAGGGAACACACATCGAGTTAGGGAAAGTATCTTTGGTATTTCTTGAAATGTCAAGGCAGGGATACTTGAAGGTAACGCGTGAAGAACTGCAGAGTGAAAATCAAACATTTGATCGCTTCGGGGCTCTGTGAGTCAACAGTCAGCATCACATAGTTCTTGTGATTTTAGGTGAGCTTCACACATACGGAGAATATTATGTGTGACTCCTTTCCTTTCAGCTAAGCTCACTTCGGAAAAAAATAATTTTAGTTGGACCAGGCATGGGGACATCCAGTCTCAGGTTCTACTTTGTTCTTGGCTTAACTGAGCGCTTGATTAAATAAGAGTAAAAAAAAAAAAAAAATCTGGCAAAAAGCATTATTATTTGGCCTATTTTGATATGCATTTGGAGCGATAACGATGTTTTGTTGCTGTGCTCAGGAGAACAGAGACGTAATTTCTCTGTGTTATTTTATGCGTCGGCTGTTTGCCAACAAGCATTGTGCTAGATGTTTATCAGCAGGTACAGAGGTACAGTTCCAGTTGCAAAGTGCTGGCCAGATAGAGCAGCGACACGTGAAAAGATGGGTTTGGAAGGCAGCGAAGAGCAGCATGAATCAGATCCAAGCTCTTGTGTGACGCTTGTCTCTGGGTTAGAGAACTGTAGGGCCAGGAGGGGAGAAGCTTGGTTTAACAAGTGCAAAAGGTCACAAGAAAGGACTTGGACAAGAAAAAGTCACAACAACACAGCAAATGAGGTGCCTTTGAAAACCAGAGCAATCGACTTTGGTAAAAGGGCTGCAGAAACATTTTTTTTTTTTTGCTTAAAAGCGTCCTGGGGATTCCTCGATGGGCGTGTGATGTCAGGTTTGAAAGCAGCAACCCCAGAATGCTCCAGAGAAACAGGCAAGAACCTTCATGTCAAGTAGATGTGAATATACATGAGGGCTTCTTCCTACCCCCTGTAGGCAGAGAATGGCTTAGGGCCCGAATCAGAAGATTTTACGTTCCTTCCTATGCTCTTTTTATTAGCTTGGGCTGGATATTTTCAACAGCCATGTAATTCCGAGCAACGGAGAAGTAACTCACTGTAAACTTCTTGACTTTTCACCAGCACCAGGAATATCTTAAAAGTTCCACGGTGCTGCAGATAAACAGGCGATTACTATTTAATTGATGCTGCTCAGCAGGAAAAAGGTGAATGATACAGGAACACCTTGTAAAGAGAGAACATGACACGAGAAAGTTGGTAATAATTTGGTGTAAAAGGCTGACAAAGACTCTTAGCAAGTTTGGAAACGTTATGGTTGCCAGATGTGCTCTTCCAGATGTCAGGATTTCCTATTATATGCTGCTTCCGGTCAGGAGAAGCGGTTCCCGTGATACTGTGTTAGACCTTTGAGACATGAGGGTTAGCCGACCCTGAAAATTAATTCTGTGACTTTTGTTGCAAATTATGCTCATTATTAGAAAAGACTGCAATCCTTCACACCCTCTTGTGCGTGAGGGGTTAGCAAGATGCCTTGGGAGGTGGAAGATGGAAGAAACTGACAGGGAAAATGGGAAGAAGTCAGAATTTATTTCTAGGCAGGAGGCCAATGCAGGGTCTCTGCGGTGATTAAAGCCCAGCACAACCCTTGGCCGCTTAGAAACAGAATTGCAATTGTCCTGCCAGGGTGCTGCTCAGTCAGGGACCCCGAGTTCTGCAGCTACCTCCTGCAGAAATTCACTTCTGGCTAATGGCACCAGTTCGAAATGGTACCCAAACTGTAGAGCACACATCCTGGGAGATGCTTCTGCCCAGGAAAAGGGATGGTAGTATTTCAGTAGTTTTCCAGGGATGGTAGTATTTCAGTAGTTTTCCAGACAACCAGACTTTGTTCAAATAAACAAGTTTCCATTTGCATTGTCAAAGACAAGATGTTTTCAAGATGAAGGAAGCCGAAGCTTAGATGTCTGCCTGAGTTTGCAAAGAGCCTGAAACGAGAATTCTGAGTTGGTGAAAACAAGTTAAAGGGCAATATTTTCTATTTCCTCTTTCCAGGAACTGTAGAGTTCTGCCTGCATCTCAGAAAACATGTGGTATTAACAATGTGAAAGGGGTGAAGGATCTGCAAACTAGTAAAATTTCATTTTCCTGGATAAGAATGCGTGCTTGCAAAAGTTTTGGAAAGTATGGGTCAGTCTTGAGGACTTCCCTGTAAGTATGAAGCATCCTAAAGGTCTGTCTTTATGTGGCATCTATTCAATATTATATTTTTGCTTCTTGACCAGATGTGCTTTTGCCCATCTTAGCTTATACTTGTGGGAGACACTGATGTCTGTGTGGACCATGTCCCTCGGCAGAGCCTGACCTTGCTCTGTGGAGCTCCGTGTGGGCACAGGCCCTCATTAATCTGGTGCACATTCAAAATAAGTCCTCCTGACAGCTTGTGGGTTACTTGAGCAGTGGGGAGAAGTGTTGGTGGATTGAATGCAATATTATTACAAAAGATATTGCTTATATACTCTCAGCAGCGATCCAATCTTTTACATTTCAGCCCAGGGCTACCACTGGGAGCACACAGATAGTTATCTGTGGCCACTTCAGAATTATTAGGTTTGATTATTTATACACAGATTTCTTAAAACTCATCTGTTTAAAAGGCAGCCTCTGCTTATGGTAAAGGGTCCTCTGGCTTTCTGTGCTCCCTCTAGCAAAGTGACTCAGCCTGATTACGGGTAAAAAAGGCAACGGTGCTGTAAAAAGCAGCGTTTTGCAGGCCCAGAGGGTCAAAGCGGTAGCCTGGAACTGCATCGGGGTCACCATGCAGACAGGAGAGACCTTTAACAATTACATTTAATTTGACTTGCCATCAAACAGAAGTAGATGGCAAGGCAGGAAATGGTATCTTTAGGCATGACATGAAATAGTATTGCTGTCAACTCGAATAAGAAAACCTGACTTTTTTTTTTTTTTTCTTTTTCTTTCTTTTAAGCGATTACACATTAAAATAGCCTGTAGGGTCAAACAGCCTTTCCTACAGCCCTTTGATAGCTGGCCCGATAACGGCACATATACTATAAATATCCTAAATCAATAACCCTGTATCACTGCTGAAAGCAGGCGTGTTCACAGATCACAGCAGATGGGAAGAAAGCAAATAATATTTGTCTTGCCTTTCAAATTGATTTCCTGTTTTTAGTAAGCCAGAGTGTGTCCATATGTTAATCAGATTGCTACGAAAGATAGCTCAGGGCAGCAGACTTTTACTTGACCTGCTGGGAGAAGGGGGGAAAGGAAGAGAGGAGGAAGTTCTCCGTGGCCCTAAAATATCTGTGGCAGAAGCAGGTTTTTGCAAATGTTATGCAAATACCTCTGCTTCCCTGATTTTTCCTGGGAAGTGCTGAGTGCTCTCCTCTCCTTCCTAGGCAGATCTTCGCAGTGCTCAGTAAACTGCAGGATTGGACCTGTCCGCGGAGGGTTTCTTTTTTTAATCCGTCTTTTCTTTCTTCTTGGAGAATATTTGCCATGATAAAAATCCTAGCGTCCAAATGTTGGGCAGAAAGACCCAACGTCCTTGGGAAGTGCAAAGGCTGCAGCCCTTCCCCTTGCCCTTCTTCGGTGCTGTGCATTTCTCTGCCCCTCCGCTCTTGTATTAACACGTGGCTCTTTATTTCAGTTGCAAGGACCATCCATAATGGCTTCCAAATGCACTCCCAGGTCCTATTATTTTTCTCTTCAGGCAGGAGATTTTAATTAACTTTAATGACAAATAGTTCAGAGATCATTTGCGTGCACATAAACTCTAATGTAGTTTATGGGCAATATACGATTGCTCGGGAGGAAATGATGGCACACGAAGTTCTGGCCAGATTTTCTGTGGAAGGTGTTTATGTATATTCTGCAAGCTTTTTTGGTGGTTGTTTTTGTTGTTTTTTTTTTTAAATCCTGGATTTATAAAATGTTTGCTATGGCAGTGTAAAGAAAATAAATTCAGTGGAGAATTAGTCAGTACCCATGGTCTGCTAGAAAGCTCACGCGGCGGCTGCAGTCCTGCAGAAGCTCTTGGTGTGTCCATGCCAACGTGGTACACTTTTGGTATTATAAATATGAAAACCCACCAAACACATATAACATATTCTATATTAAATATACCATAAATACCAAAGTTGATGGATAAGGCCCCCAATTTGTGTATTGGGCGTTTTACACTTGCCTGATGATAGTTAATACAAGATGATCACGGCATCCACAGCGAGTCCCAGTTACCTCCTTCAGTCTTTTGAGCTGAAGGTGGATCCCACAGACAAAGCACTGGCCTTAAGATAGAAAACTACTTTCAAAAACCTGCCTTACTCTCTGTTTTTCAGCAAGTTCTGAGTCTCTACCTTTGTTTCCCCATCTCCTGATGGCAAGCAGTACTTCCTACCTTGTAGATTTGAAAAATGCACTGGGATATGGTCAGATTCCACAGAAATACCTGGAAGAAAAGCGGATGTGTCAAGGATGAGTTTGATACAAATCCTAATTTATGTTGTTTGCTGTTTGGGAGCATTCAAGGGAAGGAATGAGAGGAGAATGAAGCTGCTAACTTCTTTCCTGTGTTTGGTGTGCATCGACTGTGTTCAGGAAGCATCTAGGAAGTCGAAATGCAAGGAGGACTGGAGCTGATCATTCCTTATATTTCTGAAGTTAAAAGACAAAACCAGAAGACCACCCCTTCCTGTAGCAGCTTTTATTATTAGAAAAGAAAAGTAATTTTTTTGAAGAGGAAGGACGATTTTATGGAGCTGGGAGCCAGATGATCTCACTTCTAATTCTGGTGTTGACACAGATTTTCCTGTGTGACCTCGGAAAAATCTCTTGCTGCATTCCAGTTTCCAATCAGTAAAATGCAACCATCTCTGAGGAGCACTCTGTAGTTAATATTGCATGGTCACTACACAGGTTTTGACACATGCATAGGTGCTTGAAGGCGGCATCTTTTCTATCCAGTGGATTTTTTTTTTTGGTGGTCTTCTTTTAAAAGCGTTTAAATAAGTTAAGTGTTGAGCTCTATTTCTGTCTCCATCCCTTTCAATGTTCTGTCATGGGCTAAAGTGCTGGCAAAATTGAAAAGCTCTAGAAATAAATTGAGTGCTTAATAAGTCTTTTAGTAATTCCACTAAGACACATAAGCAGATGGGATCAAGTGAAACCTGTTGAAATATTTTAAAGCACTTTTCTAAAACATATAATCAACTGACCTGTTGGTGAAGAGCCAAACTGCATCTCCAGCCTTGTGCTGCCTTACTCTTACTCCACAGAAAAGGGATATGTGGTTTCTTTTGCCATCATTTCTATCATTAGCCTTTAATATATGACATCGTGTCATCCATACTGTGCTTTCTACTACCTCCCCTCCATTGCCTGTCATTTCTTCAAAGCAGAACCCGGCACAGCTTCTGGATATTGCTGTATCTTCTGGCAATGGGTTGCAGGAACCTGGTGATCTGTGCGACTGTCGACAGTGGTGCTCCTTACACCCTGCGGTTTATGTCAGTTCAGCTGACCTGTGGTAACCTGTGGAAATCCCGCAGATGCTTTGGCTCATTGCTACTTTGTTCTTTGCAGTGTTTGGGGTGCAGCGTTCTCAAAAAGTCAGATTTTTTTAGCGTTTTAATACCTGCCGTTTGTCTCTGTCGCGTAAGAGAAATGTTCCTAGTGGCACTGAAGGACAGCGAAAGCCGCAGCTCCAAACTCTTTTTTTAGTAGCTCTTTTGTGTGTTGAACAGGTAGAGCCTCAACAAAGATCAGAACATTTTGCAGCAGCCACTGCAAAAAGTAAGACAGAAGCCAGAGACCGAAAGACGTGGCTAAGGTTATGGAGCAGTTCAGTGCCTGAATCGGGAGCAGATTGCAGAACTCTTGACACTAACTCAGCATTTTAGCCACCGATTTCTGTCAGCTGCCAAATATCCAAAGTTTTCATCCAGATCCTTACTGTGTGAATAGCTTGACTGTAGGGGACATTTCCTTTTCCTTTATTTTCCAAATAATTGCCATTTAAAAATCAGTACCAGCATTTTTTATTTTTTTTTTTTTTTGTTCCTTTCATTAACTTGGCATCTTCTTAACTACACATCTGATTCTTGGTAGAGACTACACTGTTATCTGATCTAGTTTCTAGTGTGTGTAGCTGGTTTTGAAAGCAAATAAGAAGTAATCCAGTTAGACTTTATTTAAATCCATTCAGTAGGAACAATTATCTCAAGTGCTCCGGCTTCTGACATTCATCACGCTAGAAAAGGACACAAAGATGTGTATTAAAAAAATATGACCATTTAACTCGAGTGGTGCTTCGAGGACATAGGAATAGACTCACTCTATTTCATTAAATAATATTCCGTGGTTGAAATGTGACTAAAAGGTCGTGATTATGGCCGTTAATTCTTGTGTTTAATTAAGAGGGTCTAATAAAGGCGCTCTAAAAGGGTTACTAAATATTACAAAGAGTTGCTTTGCTGTTTACAGCAGCAAATATTTTAGGTAGAGGGAGAAAATCGTTAAGTGTTGGCTGTTGAACTAGGGTGAATGTAATAGATTCAATTACGTAATGTGACAATGAATTTGTTCTGCTTTGCCTTGGGTTAGAATTTAAGCTTTTCCCCTTCAGATTTATTCAGATTGTTAAGTGGTTGCTGAGAAGCTGGAACCTTGTCAAACAAACTTGGCTTTAAATTTTAAATTATTTTTAATCAATATGTGAAGAGGCCAAGCTCTGCCATATGTTACTCACCATCCATTAGTTGGTAGCTGGTCATTAAACTCTCACTAAGGTTTTCTAACTGTGACTATTGTGGTGATTTCCACTCCCCCACCCCCCCCCTCTCTTTGTAGAGTATGGGCAAAGGGGAGCATTCGTGGCAGATTGCCTTGAGGACAATAAAAACTCTCATGTAGTATGGTTGTTTGTTCAGACACAAACAATAGAGACATTTTGCTATTACCATTTGCCAGCTATCAAGGGGTTTCGAGCCCCCTCCCCCTTGGTGCCTACAACTCAAAACAGATGCAAAATCTTTCTTTTCAGTCCCCTTGAAATGACCTGTGGTGGTGCAGTGTCATTTAGAGGAGAAATTATTGGAGTGAGAGTGGCTGGTAACAATAGGGGCCTTGTGCCAGGCACATGACAGAACAGTGAGGGGGCTGTTGGTGACTTTATTGGGGAGGAGAACGACGATCTGGCAGGTGCTGCCATTGTTAAAGGTCTCTGCTCCTAGACAGTGGTCGCAGATGAGTTGATGTCATTTTGTTCGAGCTCTTTACGCCGGGTTCAGTGATGTGACACTGGTCAAGTAGCCGATCCAGCTTTTCTGATCTCCTCGACGTGGTCTCTTCTGTAACATAACCCTTTATTGCTGAGATATGTCAACATGCTTCTAGGCCATATGGCTTCAAGCTAGAGTAACTTTTGTGCTCTCTGAAAGGGACATAATAACTTAATGTTTACTCTGCTAATACAGCCCTGGTACTCACGACTGATCCTGGCATTATTCTGTGGAGATGTCATCCAGAAAACCAATTAAAGTGTATTGATACAAAATAGATCCATTGGTTTAATGCTGAATTTGACAACAGAGATCGTCGCTTACAAGCCGAAAGCTCCGGCCGACTGTATTTAGAAACGTGCCCTCTCAGTGTTTTCCTTTCTGTGCACATAACGATGCCGGGTTCTGGTGGTGGGGCTGCAGACCAGCAAACCAGAGTGAAGAACTTTACATTTTTTTACACTCAGAAAAAATAACACGTGCGATGTTAAGTAGAAAAGGTTAAACACATTAATGCATTAAGACATTTACTTCAATTTGACTCATGCCGTCCCTTTTCTCAAAGCACCAGGCCACACTATAATAGCTGCATCTGCTTCTGTTGTACATATTGTTTAGTTCTGGGTTTTTTTGGCTCAGAGAATAGAAAGTGGTCTTTCTGTGGGGAAACAAAGAATTTGTTTTTGTAAATTGCCATTATTTTTTTTTTCTGAATAAATCATGAAGAACCTGGCAGATTGAACAGATCAGCCATATGGAAACTGGCAAATATTAGTCTGCTAAGGATAATTAAACATGGATGTTATGTAGTCTAATGAGATACATGTTTGTGGTACAGGGGAGGACCAGAGAGGTGCAAAATGAGATGGAGCTGGGAAAGAAAAATTGCATCCTGAGGTTTTGAACTGTTGATGTACAGGAGATCTGAAGTGTTTTCAGAGCCACTTAACCAGCCTATGATAGGCAGGTCTCATCAGTGGTTGTACGTCCAAAATCGACAGAGAAGTTATAAAATTCTGTCAAAGGACAGGCGTTTTTTCTAAAAAAACATCATAGAGAGGTGATGATACATTAAGAGATAGAAGAAAGACTTGGTCATACGTGGAGGAACCCTGACCATATAAAATCATTGGCACTACAGATGAATGTTATTGTTCTTGTTAGGCAAGTTTGACCACCTTTTGATTGGTAATCTATAATACGAAAGAAAAGATAAGCCAATTTGCAAGCGAAGGTCTTGAAAATTTGACACTGAAATGGACTTATAAATATGTCTTGCTGTAAAGAAAAAGCAACTAGTATACTGTAAATGCATCAGGTATAGAATCAAACCTTAAAAAATATAATCCAGACTGATAACTTTGCAGGAAAAAAAAAGAACTACATAAGTCTTGCTAGGGACAAAGCTAAATCAAACATTGCAACCCCTTTAAGGTAAAAGCCCTCAGAAAACACACCTATGGGAAGCCTTTTGAATTTTACCTATTTTGCTGAAACTCTGAGAGTTTACCCTATTTTGGCCTGTATTTTAAATGCTTATCTACAGGGTCTAGAAAGCTGATGAGGTCTTCAGTTAGGATCAACAGGTAGCAAAGAAAAGAAGCAGTTTCTAGAGTAAAATAAGCTAAGAACATAATAGGAAAAGGTATTAGGGTCTATATGAATGTTTAATATCAGTGTAATGGGAAATGACTCACGCACGCAACCAACATAGCCAAACACCCCACAAACAAACAAGCACTTCCCACCTCATTCCCTAAAGATAACAAACAGAAAAGCAAACTGAAAACTAATCTAAGAGGGAGTAGAGAAGGGTGTGGGGGGAATGTGATCTCTAAAAAAAATACCACTAAACCTTCCAAATGGCTCTGTCTATAATTCTTAGATGAGGGAAAGGGAGTCCCATCTCTCGATGTTCTACTTGTTTAGTTTGTGACCTTTAAATGGAGTAAACCTCTGTCTGTCTTGTCTCTGTTACAAACAGTAAACAGGGGAAGATTCCCACCCGGATGTGGGGAGATTTTCATTAGGTTCAGTAACGCTCTCTGACCCTTTGGATGGCAGAGCCAAAGTTATAAAGGGAAATGAGGGCACAGGCACACTCGGTTTGTGAAATGGAGCCAAATACTCCACACTACCCCAGCTGTATGGTCAACAAATCCTCTGCCTCCAAAGAGATGCCTCTTACAGCTTGACAGAGCCGTGGCATATACATTTATGCTGCTGTACACACAAACCAGCATTCTGTGTAATGCCCAACTCAAAATTTTAGGCTTTAAGGAATGCCAGGCTTGAGCTTGGTTGCCCATTGAATGAGCTCCACTTGTGTGGATGTCGTATGATGCAGTCTTTATTGGCATGACCAGGCATAATTTCTCTACAGGGCCTCTGCTTCCTTCTCTTGACCAGACAGAGTTTCTCAGGAACCAGCTCGGACTGAGCGCTGAGGACTCAGGATTGCAACCTGACCAGGCAGAAGGTGAGTAATAAAAGAGGGGGCTAGAGGCTCGCCAATGGGATAGATCCATTCACACAGAGAGTTCAATCAAGGTTGTGCAACCAAGCTTAATTCTGAATTTTCAGGCTTCCTAAAGTTTGACAACTTGCTCTTGCATCTCTTTTTTTTTCCCCCATCTCTGTGTTTAGAAGCTTCCATAAGTTAGTTCATAACTTCCTACACTCAAAAAAAGCAAATTTATATAGATGACTTAAACTCCCATCCATTGTACCTTGAGACAACCACAGGTTCACCGATGTGGCTTGAGGTTTTAAATGCAGTGCTGCCTTCCATCTCAGAATCCTCTAAATGTTCTCAGTACTATCTGTAAACATCATAATAAGCATAATAAATAATATATGTGATAATAAGTAATAATAAACTAAGCTTCATAAAGTGTTACCAGACCCACCTGAAAGCAAATGTTTGGAAACAGATTGTCTTGCGGGTTTTTTCCACAACAGAGTCACGTATCTCAGATAGTGGTGGCACATTAAGGTCCATCTTACCAGCCTGAGTGAATTGAAATCGTCCCCAGGGTTGTGAAGCTGTGAGTATTTAGACAGTACTCAATAGTTACCCCTTCTTATTTCAAAGTAAGAAGCAGTAATGAGGTGGAAGGGTGACCGTGATCCATACAGTTTACTTTAAGGGATTCCATTTACAAGATGATTTTTTTGTTGTGATTACATTCCTTGAATTTTCCTAAAAATGCAGATTATATTCATTAGATGGGCTTGCCTGTGATTCCCTCTTTGTCATTGAGTAGACTTGGTTGCTGTAGGGAAATAAAGTGCTGTATAAGGAATATATCACTTGTACACCTCTGAAATGACTTCGTTCCATTTTTTTTTTTGTAGTATAAAATCTTGTGGGAATGATTGGTTTATAGTCATAGGTATTTGGTTTTTTGTTTGACCGTAGAGCTTATTGAAAAGGTAACACCACTTAAAGGACACGATGCTTAGTGTGATACTCTGGTGTGATGCTGGATTTTAGCTTGTGTTTGACCCAGCAAGAGCTGGAGTTAACACATCTCGCCAGCTCTTAACAGTACCTATTCCCTTCAAATTCTGGTCGTCATATAAATAGGATTAATTCTTTAGTATCTTTCCAGCTTTCTTCCTAGGTGTTGTGAAGTTCCAAAGACATTGTTCCAGTTGCCACATGTAGAGTAGCTCAGTTTAGTGCAGAATTGAGCCTTGGCCCTCAGATATCCCAGCAGGAGAGTTCTGCATGGGTGCAGAACTGTGGCTGCTTTTGTGTGTGACTAGATAAGCAACTACCAGGAGCCACAGGTGAAAGCTGCTCCCAGAGATCTGCTTTCACACGAGAGTCACCACTGATCTCTTGCTGAAGAGAGAATCAGGTAACTAACTTGCAATACATCGCTTACAACATGTCATTTTTAAAAGGAGAAGTAGAAATACAGAAGAGTCATGAAAGCAATACATTGCAAACGGGAAATAAACAGGAATGTAAGGAGAAATAAGCAGGAATGTAAGGATGTGATGCTGTGGAAGTCAGGGAAAGGGGAGAATTATAGAATTGTTTTGGTTGGAAGAGACCTTTAAGATCATCAAGTTCAACTGTTAACCCAGCACTTCCAGGTCACCACTAAACCGTGTCCCTCAGCACCACGTCTCCATGGCTTTGGAACCCCTCCATGAATGGGGGCTCCACCAAGTGCCCTGAGCATCCTGTTCCAGGACTTGACAACCCTTGCAGGGAAGAAATTTTGTCCAACCTAAACTTCTCTGGTACAACTTGAGGCCATTTCCTCTTGTCCTATCACTTGTTGAGGGAAGAGATCCATCCCCACCTCTCTACAACCTCCTCTCAGGGAGTTGTGGAGAGTGAGGTGGTCTCCCCTGAGCCTCCTTTTCTCCAGGCTGAACAAGCCCAGCTCCCTCAGCCGCTCCTCACCAGACATCTGCTCCAGCCCCTTCCCCAGCTCCCTTGCCCTTCTCTGGCCACACTCCAGCCTCTCCAGCGTCCTATCCTGTGTCCAGTGAGGGACCCAAAATGGAACCCAGGATTCAAGGTGTGGCCTCACCAGTGCTGAGTGCAGGGGAGCAATCCCTGCCCTAGTCCTGCTGGCCACACGATTTCTGATACAAGCTGTTGACCTTCTTGGGCACCTGGGCACACTGCTGGCTCATACTCATCCAGCTAAGCTACAGTCATCTTGTGCTTTCCAAGACTTTTCTAACGAAGAGACAGGATGATACAGTGTGATGTCATTCGATGATGGCAGCCTCTGATCCCAGGAAAGAGTGCAGGAGCTGAAAGCTGGAGTCCTCTGCTCTAGCAGAGGCAGGGCTCTGCCAACCGGGCAGAACTTCTGCTTTCTACAGGGGAAAGGATCTCTGTGAGACGCAGGGCACCCAGTGGGGTCCAAGACTACGCAAGTTCAGGATTTGTCACGGGAACTTTTAGCACCCAGTGCGCACAGAGCAGGGTGTCAGCACTGAGACATTAAAGTGTGCCCTCCCCAGTGCATAGCAAACACCTTCAGGCACTGCCAAGTGTCACTTTCTTCTTAGTAACAACGATGTAAATCATTAGTGAGGTTATCAGGGCTTGCTGATATGAGTTGAATGTGTCCTACAAATTTATTGGGTATTTTTTTTTTTCAATGTCAGTGTAGGTTCTCTGTCTTCTGTTGACAAGGACAGGGGTTTAACTGGTTCCCCATCTGTGAAATTAAATGCTCACGGTGGATTTTTCTCTGCAGTTGCATCTTGTTTTGCTGAGAAATAAAAGTGAGTAAATGAAACTGAGGGGCTAGAAATGAAAGCAGACCACAGCCGAAGCTCAAGGAAAAGTATCCAGTGAGCAACTTTAAAACCGGTATTGGGATGTAAAGGCAGACATTTAAAATGATTTGATTTATAAGAAGGAAAAATCCTAAGGAATTGCTATTAATACAACCGATCAACTGTTTTTTTGAAGCCTGTTTTTGTAGCTGAAGGGGAAGAACAGTGGCTCTTTCATTATGGCAGGCCAGCAGTCCTGGGAATACTCTGTTCCTCTTCTGCTTGGTACAGAGCACGTTTGAAGAGATGATAACAGCAACGAGCGTATCATAGCTTTATGATCACTCATCAGCTTGGGGGAGCCTGTGAAATGAAAGGCCCCCAGACCGGCCAAGGTTGAAAGGTTGAGGCTATAACCAGACTTTTTGTTCCTGAGACGGCCAGAGCCATTACTGAACAACAGACAACTGTGAATAGATGATGGGCATCTTTGCTTTGTTGCTGCTCCCTGGTTTAAGGATACTCTTGTCCTCCTTCTGCCCCTTCTATATTTGACAAGTTTGCTTTCAGCAGATATGACAGGCACTGGTGGGGGTCACTGGCCCAATTCCACATTTCCACACTTGGCTTGCTCCAAGTTCACTGGCCTGAACTAATGTCTCCAATGGAGGTCGTACTACTGAACATTATGAGTTTTTATATATTAAACATGCATTAGTGGTTTTACCCTGCTTATCTGACAGCTGTAGAAAAATAAAGAAAATTCAGTTTGAACTTTAAAAAGCAGGGCTTAATTTATGTCCACTACTTTTGTTCCTCACTTTCTTTTTCATTTGCCAATTGCAAAGCTCAAGGGAGATAATAAAATGGAGGAGCTGCTACTTTATACTTCCACGTGCTTCCTAGTGCCTGTGCCTTACGGAGTGAGCTAAATCTAAAACTAGGAAAAGAGTTTTCAGATGGAAATTTGATTAAACAATGCAATCATCTGTCTCACAATCTGTTTTTTTTTATAAGGAAAGTATTTTTTTTTTCCAGGGGGAATTTTCTTTCAGAGGGTTTTGTATGAAAAGGCAGACGTCATGAATACTGATGGGAAGGGCTCAGTGTTTTGTTATTTCTGTATAACAAAGACAAAATGCTTTAATAAAATCAGAAAACACAGATGTTACTTTGAGTATATTTTGCATCTTCTACTTTTTTTTTTTTTCTTTTAAAGTTGAGAACAATCCCTCCCTCAGACTGACAATAGCTGCTCATGACAGACAAAATTAGCAGCTGGAAACTTAGCCAAAAGTTTAGGCTTTTTAGTTTGTTGTTATTGTTTGGGATTTTCTTAGATGGTGAAAGGCACGCTTGAAGGAAAAGGCATGGATGAATTGAAGGTCCTTGTTTCTCACTCTCAGTATAGTTCGACTGGATTTTAGTTTTTATAAACAGTTTAAAATGGGAAAACGCACAACCCTTTGTTTAGAAATGAGCCTATTGTGTTTTTCTCTTTTTGTGTGTGTGTGCATGAGGGCTTTAGAGGGAAGTTCGTGTGGTTTGATAATGTATGCTTTTCATGCTCATTTAAAGAGATCACATTTCTATTTAAAAAGACATTAATCAGTTTCTGTTTGTAAGTAAAAAAGCAACATCTCTCCATTTTTCCTAAGTATTATCTGTTTCTAGGGAGAAAGCACGAGATACTTGGAGATACCTTGTCACGCAGACTCGTGATTGAACGATAAGCAAAGTGAATTAATTTTGTTATTGTTTGCTCAGTAATTTTGAGGTGTCATGGTTGGTCTGTATTCTGTAAATCTGACAGTGGTGAAGAACCTTTTCAGGGTCCAGAAGAAATCTTCTGGCATGACAGTGTTTCTTTTGCTTTCTGTTCTTAGTGCTTTACGTCCTGCTCGGGAAGCTGAACTCTCACAGAGGTGCCCTTAGGGTGTCTGAAGTCAGGAGTGGTCATGGTTGGAGGTGACTTCCAAGACACTGAGTCGTAGGAGCTTCACTTTCCCCAGGACCAGGAAACCACATCTTCTGAGTTTACACTTTGTATGATGTTTATAGGCTACTAAACACAGTGGAGGAGCAAATCTGCAGAATATACCTTTCTAGGAGGTCTAGCTGTGGATGTATTCGGTTCTAGCCTTGGGGGAAATGTTATATGGTTGGTTTTCATGTGCTTTTGACACATCTTGGATCTTGTGTTGATGGGGCTATACTTTAGAACAATGGCTACTACAGAGTGGTCTCTAGATGCTTTGTTCCTGAGGTATGTTTTACTTGGAGAAAAAAAGAAATGAGATCTTTTCTGTTCGAGAAACAATGGATTTAGAGGCAGCATTTTACCGTGTTCCTCATTTTGCCACAGGTATCTTCTCTACCATTTGTTGGACCTACCTGGGAATCTTCTAATGAAATGCTTTCCCAGGATTGCTGGGTGGCCACTCATTGCCTGTCTAACGTATTTGTAAATGGATCTTTTGCTTATGCTGTCTTTTGTTCTTTCAGGGTATAAGCTCTTCAGAGAACATACCTCTGGATCCAAAATGCATTTAAGAAATCGAGGGGAATACTGGGAAATTCCACCTGCCAATACTGAAAAATAATATTATGATCAAAATGAAGTATTAGGATTTGAGAAATTTGACTTTTTTTTTTAAGTCAACTGTATGTCCTGCAAGTTAAAATGTTCTTTAAGTATAAGGCAATGGAAAGGAACAGCTTGTAGCCATTACAGCATTATTGCAGGAGAGTGATATCACCTGCTGGATGCATAGCAACAAAAAATTGTGAATACGAAATGATGTTGTAATGAGAAGGGATCAGAGTAAAAGAAGGACCATCTCTGTCCTCGTGCCATTTGACAGGTAAAACATTGTCATATTCTTATGTCAAACTACCTAGCATGAGAACATTTCTGCTTGAAGGAGATATGTTAACTGAGGTAGATACAAATCAACAAAATTAACTAGATGTGATTTCAAAGAACGTCCCCTGAAATATTGCAAGATCTCTAGTGTGCAACTGCTGGAGCAACAGGGAGCTGTTTGCAGTGGTAGAAAATATTATATCCACTGATTCTACCTGTTACAGACTATATTTGCTAAAGACTCACTTTAATTAAGTACAAATATTTCTAATTCTGATGCTAGTGACATTTCCTTATTTCAGTATCCTTTTCTTTTCTGGACTTTATGGAAACTTGTTCCCAAACTAATCATATAGTGTTGCTTCATATGTAAATATCATTGTTGCTTACCTGTATTAGCGCTTCTGGTGCAAGAGAATCTAGCTGATGAAATCTTTCTCTTTCAGGGTATTAATCCAACTCTTGATTTGCAGTAGAATAGCATTAAATGCTGCCAGACTTAACTGTGAAAATGAGGGGACCTGTGAGCTTCTCTGTGGCCCATATCCATGGCTGGAAAATTGAATTTTCAAGGAACAGCTTTTTTTCCTGTGCCTCTGAGATGATTTGTAGCACGCTCGTCCACCAAAGGGCAGAATTCAGGCATGGCAGAGTGAGAGAAAGGGGCTTTGGTGGAAATGCAAGACAAGGAAAATATTATCTTGCTTAGGAAAACATCTTGTGTGCAGAAAGTATAGCGCTAGGTACTGTGAGAAACTCAGTACTGAGGTTTCTGGCTTTTCACCCAGCTTGTTTGTAATCAAGACCGTTGGCTATCATTTCCATGTGGAAGCATGACTTCACACTTGAGACTGCGCAAGCGCAAATGGAGCAGAAGAGCATGATTAAAGTTGCAGGGACTTCTTTATACCAGAGCAAATGTTATTTAATGATACAGTTACAAGTCACAAAGAAATCGGAGCAGACGCCCCAAGTTTTATACATTTTTGGCAAAGGAAGTGGGAAACTATGTGCTAAAGTGAGGTCAACAGATGGAGGAAGAGAGGTACAGGAGGGGAAGAAAACTACACACCCATCTACAAAACCAAAAAAAGAAAACCCCAAACCCCAGTCAAACAAACAAAAAGAACTAAAGAGACAAACCTTGGAAGAAACAGATTTTTAAACAAAGTTTGCCAAATAAGCAAACTTTTTCCTTTTTTTTTTTTCTTCTGAGAGCAGATGCAAAGTGCCTTTTCAGTTCATTTTGGATAGCAATAAGTGAACACATGCTGTGCTTTAATAAATCTTGGCGCAACCACAATAGGGAAACTCAGACCTTGATAAACAATTGTGTGTTGGAGTTTGGTGATACTCACCAAGCTTCTTTGCGTTCTTCCCTCTCTTTTTCTGCTTGGGGGAGGGGGGGGGAAATTACCAGTGGTATGCAGAAGTCCATTTCCTCCATTCTAGGTAAGGACACAACCGAGGTAGGTAGATGATCTTCATAACATCTCTAAAGAGTACCTAGTATTTTGAAATCTAATGTTTTGATCATGAGGCTGGGAGTCAGAACTCAACAGTTCAAAATTCGAAATCTCTTGTGGTAAATGCCCCTGCTGTCTGACCTTGGGTAAAGCTTAAGTTTATATTTTCAAAATTCTTACCTAACCCTTCTTAAATTCCTCCTCAGGAGCTCAGCTTCTAAATTTTCTTCTTAAGTTCCTTCTTCAGCTGCAAAGTAATCTGGTTTTCATAAAACAGAGACATTGATGCAAACCTCTGTGAATCTTTGTGTTCTCTTTTATGAAATGGGATCATGCAGTCGCTGACACTTTATTCCACTCCTATTTTAGGTCATTATTTCATTTGCTTTGAAAAAGCATGGTGATGTTTCAGAATAAGTTTGCATAACCATGTAGATCAGTCTCTGGATTTGCTATCATTTCTTCTCAACCTCCCACCATTGTACTGTCTTTTCTTTTTTTTTTTTTTTTTTTTTTAAAAAAAAAACAACAAAGGAGACAGTAATCAGGAGTGAAATCTCAACTCTGTCAAAACCAGTGGAAAAAAAATCCTAATCTTTAAGAAAATCAGGATTTTTATCTCAAATCTTTTCATTTTCCTAGCACCCTTGGATAACTTATAATAATAGTTAACGGGTCTGATCCATGCCAAGCATTCTGGATAAGGAGTTAATACATCTGGTAAATCCAGGGCATGCTTGGTATCAGGCTGTTATAACTGTCTCTAACAGGGACAGAGTGCATGGGGGAACAGCATCCTGACTGTAGATGTGTTGACATTGGTGAGCCTAACGACACATCACACATTTGTGGAAAGCCCTGTAGTTTAGTAAAATACACAACTGGTCAATTCCTACCAGTCCTTTTTGTTTTTTTTCTGGGCTGCCATAACCTTTTTGGAGAAGAGTTGTAACACGTAGAACAGGTTTAATGTATAAATTTCATTCTGCTTCCAACAGCTGGATTTTGTACAAATCCTGGGATACATGAATCAAAGCTGTCAAGATCACAGACAGTGCAAACAGGGAATGTCTGCTGCATCAATCTCCCAGGTGCACTACTGCACTTTTTCTCCAGAAAAGGTTTGCAAAATTCGGGCTATCGTACGTGTACTTTGCAACTTTCTGGAGCTGACCTTGTAGGTGATACTCAAAGGAGAGTGGACTTGATTGAAAGGAGGGGTTTTTTCTGAGCTAGATGTTCTGCTTTGCTGTATGGTTGCGGCTTAACTTTTTCCGAGTGTTCTTTTTGTCTGAGATTATGGTTTATTCTGTTCAAATGCCTATGGAAAATACTCAGACACTTCTTTTGGAGTAGCTCGGAACGCCTCTGTTGATGGTCATGCTTGTTGGAGATGAATGATCTACACGGAGATGTATCGAAAGCATCAGCTACTGCAGGCACTGTGGCACAGACAGAATATACTCTAAAATGGAACATAGTTTTCCCTGTCCAGAATCCTTGGAAAGCTCCATGAAATACATGTCTCTGGAAACTCTTTGGTTAATATGCACTGTAAAGTTACCAATGCAAACTTGTGTCACGGAAAGACTGATCTTTTCATTTAGCGCAGGCAACAGAAACCTCCTTAATTTTGTTACCGCACATTGAAGTGGTCTTGAACCTTTGTCTGCACATGGTGTATGCAGCACCTCACCATATATGTGATGTCAGGCTTCAAAGAAAGCATTTCCTTCAATCAGGATAATACCAGGACCTTGATGGGAACTGAGAGGAAATATTGCCTCTTGCTTTCTCCCTATCTTGAAGCTGGCCCAGAGCACGTAGGATCTGTGAGTCTTTGTGTGCGGAATGATCATTAGTTTGTGACAGAAAAAGAAGGAAGATAGGAAATAATCTGAAGGCTGTTCAGGGTTAGAAGCAAAGTCAGGTGTAATTTTAGAGGCCTAAACTATTTCCACTCCATTTTAGTTGGAAAAGGGTAATAATTGTAAATTACTCTTTGCAAGCAGAAAAATACCTCTCATACAATCTTGACTACTCAAATCAGACCATGTGTTTCCGAAGTGGCCCTGGCCTCTCATAAATTTCCTACTGAGATTAGCAACAAACAAGATAATTACTCATTTCTAGGCCAAAAATAGATGAGTTGACTGGATCTTAAATTATTTATGGTGACATTAATTAATAGATTGAATCTACCAAAACAAAATACTTGCTTCTCTGACTGTGATCTATTTGTGTTGGGTGAAAAACCAAGTGTACCTACCTATCCGGACTACTTGAAACCTGTAACTGTTTTTTGATATTTGGACATTATCTGTTTAACACAGGTAACTGCTTGTTAGGTTTGCACTGAAATGATTCATTTAAGAGTAGTTTTCATGCTGCTTTTCAGTTCATTCCCATGAAATATTGGCAATTGTTGAGGTTAAACACAAATCTGATTTGCCAATGATAGAAAAATAAGAACAGGTACAGTCTGTTTGTCATAGTATTTGTTCGATATGCCAAACGATCTCTTAGGAGAATTCACATATTCACCAAATGTGCTGAAAAAGGATTAAACATGATTTTGAACTTTTCCTTACACCTTTCACATTATACTGAACCTCCTTACTTCCACTTCATGATGATCCAAACACATTCCTGTCAGTTTTTCCTCTGGAGTGTGGTGGAAATACCTTTACAAAGGGACTTACAAAGGCAGCTTCTGCACCATCGGGATGTTGTGCACGAGCAAGTTTGCGAGACAAAGCTACTTATGGACCATTGACTCACTCAGAGCTCCCCTGGATGGCTGCGCTGCACACTTCATGATACTGCAAAAATCTCAGTATAATTCCCCAGCTTGTCAGTTTGTGAGATCAAATGCTTGTGCTGTGTGTATGAAGACAATCAACTAGAAGTTCGCTTTTCTCATTTGCACACAGTGTACCATTCCAGACCTTAAAACCACCGTTGATCCTGAAATGCATCTCACTCTTTTGTACCGGTGTACCACTCTTGGCTGGGAAGTGGAACGTAGTGGAGCGAAACTTGTAGGAAAGGGAAAGATTTTCATCTCTTTCAGCTGCTACTTTGGAGACTGCTTCTTCAAGACGTGTAGGCCTAGCAAGTGAAGTGTTCAAATAAGTCCAGAAGAGTGTATATTAATTCACTGGTTGTAGAAAGGATGGGAAAACACCATAATGAAGTCAGATGGACAAAGGTTGTGCAATCTGATGTATGGATTTCAATTGTACGTGTAGAAAAAGTGTATATTGTTTGAGCGTAACTGTGGGTGTCCTGGGTGCAGCTAAAAATACTCAGGTAGATATTTCCCCTCTTGCACATGAAGGCACTTACTTAAATATACAGCTGCTACTGGTTGAGTCAAAGATCTGCTTCTCTTTTCAAAGAATTTCTATTTAAATACTGACAATGAAACTAATGTATAAAATCTGAGAATGTGGGAAAACAGAGTAATTCTCCTTGAGAGGAAATCTTGGGGAATGGAGATATGAATAGATATGGAATGTGCAAACTGATGATAAGAAAATATACTACACACCTTGAGCTATTATTATATTAAAAGAACTTTTCTTTCTTAAGCTCCCAAAGAAAAACTACTGAATAAAATAAATTGGCCTGTGGCCTCTTGAACCTGCCAGAAACAGGTTTGCTGGTAAGAACACTTTAACTTCAGATATCTTAGTTAAATAATATTGTCTCTTGGTTGTTAGACTTTTTAGAGTTTGTTTGTTTGTTTTTTGATTGTTTGGTTTGTTTGGTTTTTCCCTCTGCTTTACTGAGAAACTATTCTGGTTTTACTGGTTGGTGTTTTTAAAGAACAAATGGATGCAGAAAGATGTTGATGAGGATCTAGATCACAGTTCCTGGTGGTTATGGGGAGTAACTTGCAATGTTGCGAAAAGCCAACCAGAGCTCTGGGCAGCAAACCTGTATTTGGGAAGTAAAAATTCTGGTGTGTTTTTGAACTAATGTTTGGCAACCTTCAACCTACGAGGATGTAAGTCGAATCTAACAGGTCAGTCCTGGACATTTATCACCATTTGCCATTTTGTGTGTTTGTTCAGTCTCTGGAAAAGTCTGGGCCTCGTGAATAGTGAGGGAAAGGTTGCTTTGGGATATTACTTCTTTAGAGAAGATGATGCGTTTTGCCATTTACTGTGGTTTTATGACTCAGAACTTCCTCCTTTGCTTCATCACGGTTGTGATGCTTTCTGTGACCTGCAGATTGAGGGACTGGCAATTCTGTACTCTGATGGCGAAGAATATCGTTCTCTGCTTCTCATTTGTCCGCAGCTGAGCCAGGCACAAAGGGATGCAGCCTCAGAGATGGATCTAAAAAGCACCAAGGCTGTGGCAGAGCTCTATGTAAGTTATGTTTTTATTTACATGTTCATGGTAGTTATGTCTGGGAACACTTGTATGTCTTGCCAGATCCTCTGGTACCCAGTAGCTATTCTGTCTTTCCACCAATAGTTTGCAGACTTCTGCCAAGTTGTTTCTCTTTTGTTATGAAAGAGATAAAAATAAAATGGGCTGGACCTTGATCAAGAAATGATTTTAGATACAGCTTGGCAACAGAAGCAGACCCTCAGCAACATTTTCCATTGTACAGTCACTCTTTTTTTTTTTTCTATTACTGGGCAGTATGATAAATTGCTAATTTCAGGTCAGGCAGCTTAAAGTGCAGAACAAAAACAATGACACTATGGAAAATAAAAAGGGTGTCCAGCGTATTGAGTTTAAATTTAAATCTGCCTCTTTCAGGAAGCAAACTTAAGGAACAAAGATGGAAACACACTTCAGAGGAATATGACTGAAGTCTAACGAACAGGATTATCTTTATCAAGCTCACCAAGAAAAGTCGGTTAAATCCTTTCTTCTGAAAAATGGATGAACAAAACCTATTTTTTTTCTTTAGCTCATCCTCTTTATATATGAATAATTCTACTGTGTCTGATTAACTGGTTCTTTTTTTTATCTTTCAAGTTCACCAAGTTTCTGTTTTCTGTTTTTAGGAGGTAGCTTGATAGCAGTAACACGTAACTGTCTCTTTACATCTATTTTGGTCTTAGAGAACAAAAGATGTTAGAAATGGTCTCAAAATGCTAAGCCTTCTGGTCTATTCCCTGTCTACAAGTCTGTACCAATACTATGAAATATTTCAGAAATGCCTGTTGGGCATTTACCAGCATTTTCAGAAATATCTAAACAAGTTAGGTGCTTAGATCTCATTGAATTTGATAACACTTAGGACTCTCTTGATAACTTCAGATATCCAAAGAGCAATAAACATTCGACTGGTAGTTTTCAACCCACTAAAATCAGCGATATTGCAGAATCTTTGTCAACGTGATTCTGAACTCTTTGATCTTTCCTGAATCTGAGATTGGACTGTTTAACCACGAACATGGGTTTGAAAAGTTGGTCTTAAAATGTGCTGTGTCCTGTTCCTCAGGGAGATATCAGCGCTATTTCAAAGATCTCATTGTCATGTCAGTATTTGACGCATGAACGCTATTCATCTGTGCTCAGTGTGTTAAATTAGTTATCCTCAGTGATCTTCCTCTGCATGTTAGGAGATGCGGTTACAGCACTGCTTGGTTTAAAAGAGATGGAAATAATATGAATATGGGAATAATTAGGAATTTACTGAATCAAAGGATGTAAATGTAGTTATTGAGACCTCTCCTATCAATCCAGCTTAATTATGATTTTTTTTATTGCACTTCTCTGAACGGTTTCCAGTAAGACAGGATTTTGGTGGTGGTGAAATGTATAAAAGGGGAATACAAAATTCAGATGTACTGCGTGACAGCCCTGTAGTGGCTATTAAATCCCTGCTCCGTGGTGTGATAAAATGCTCTCTTCCTGCCTGGAAAAGCATCAAAACGTCTTTGTCCTTTTTTTCTACACTTTATCCTGTGACAAACTCGTGTCTAGTTTACTGTTCTTACAGGCATTTTTCTAGGTTTTTGGTTCTAATTGAATAACCGAGTTTTAGACAATTTCCCGGAGTTATGAGTTAGAGTGACCATCTGTGGGGCTGAAAGAGTCATTAACTTTCCATGGTCATTTCCACCCATTGTCTTCCTTTTAGACTGCCCATAAGGATTCCAGTTAGCAACCACATGTGACGATGGGTTGGTTTTTGTGTCAGGGGAACACCTGTCCATTAGGAGGAAAACCGAGGCTTTCGACTTTTTTTCAAGTAGATCAGTGAAGGACTGTCAGTTGGGAACAACATTTGGTCAGTAGCAATCTGGTACAGGCTGCTTCAAACCCATGACCCCAAACTGGAAGATGGTGTTGCCTGATCAACCTCCTTCTTTGGGGAAGGCATTTTAGGCTCCAACGTAATTAATTTTTTTTCCATTGGGCTGTGAAATAGTATTTGGCTGTAGTTTTACCAGTATCTCTCTACAGAATTCTCACCTGCACAGAAGTAAGATTTTTTTTTTTTATTTTTTTTTATTGAGTGCATATATCCAGTGTGTAATTAGGGTGTCATCAAACATAATATGGAACGAAATTAATATTTCACTACAGAGAGATTCTACCTTCTGGTTTATTAATTAACTTCACAATTAACGGGCAAATTCATAGTAGAAGAGAACTTTCGTTTTTGTATGTTATTCGTTTGTGTTTCCTACTAAAAAGTCATTTGCTTTTTTTGTTGAAGGGTCAGACAAATGCTTTGCATTCAGTACCTGTATTGCTGACTGGTATGTCATTTGTGAATTTCAGCTTTATTGATGAATTCTTCTTAGCTATTAATCCCTCTGTGTATTTTACTTGATTGTTCTGATCCTTACTTTTGTCCTAAAACGTTGCTCAGTGTCCTGTGTTTATAGAAGCTGTTTTCTACCACTCTGACATCTGCATTTCAGGAACAGGATTTCCTGTTCTCTCTGGTATATAATTTCCAAAGTAGGCTTGAAATAAGGGAAATACAGTTGTCTGTCTTTTTTTTTCTACAGCATCTACTTGATTAGAAGTGCTCGATGGAAATGACACAAAGCCTTTTTCCCTGTCCAAAGGACTTTTAAAAATCTTTTTTCAAAAGCAAGTTAGCAAGTGGAATCAAAAACTAGTACAGAAAATACGGAAATTAATTACTCTGTAGTGATTATTTCCTTTGACCGATCAGCTCGGATGCACGCACATCTTAGCTGGCAGCAGAAAGATTTTCTTGCAGCAATGATTTTTATTACTCAACAACTCTTGTGAATGTTGTGGAGATGGTTAGTGATTGAAGTAAGGAAAAGCAGTGGCTTTTTGGAGCAATAGAAAAGAAAAGGTAGAAAGAAGATGTAGCTCTAATTTATCAAATTGTGCCAGTCTTTTAGGTTTTTGACTGAATTGATGAGCACTTTATACTCCGGGACTTTCAGAAAGTTACATCTGTTTTAAAGATCCTTGGTGAAAATGTGATTCCCTGTAGTAAGGCTGAGCGAGGAATAAGGTGCTACAGTTTGTTATTATCACATCTTGCACACAGGAAAGAGAAGACAGACTGGTTTCTTTCAGTTTGCACTTGGTCTGGTTTTCTTGAGGTCCCTCATGACAGATGCCTCTCTTTCCTGTTAAAATACCATGAAAGTGACGCTTTCCTGAATGATCAATTTTTCAAAGTGGCTGCTGTAATTTTGTAAAATTACAAGTAGAAATCTCTTCTGGCTGAGACTGGAAGAAAGCAGACTTAGAAATCCAGAAGAAATGAAACTGAGATTTGATTCAGCTTTTTTAGTTTTGGAACCAAAAACAACTGCCCATGTTTTAATGCTTTTCTCCCTTGTTCCAGCTGTAACTTGTGGTAAATACTCTCTGAACAGATTGATTTACTACAGTGCACAGTATTTGACCCTTAATGTCAGTGTAAGATGGACAGTGGAAGGCTTGAGAGTTTTCCAGCGTCTTCAGCCCTCTGTTGTTACAGCGCTTGAAGTTCCTTTCCGTTTTTATTATTTCCTCTTTTTTTTTCTTTATTTTTTTTGTTCATTCTCGCTATCTTTTGGCAAATAGCTTTGCATTTCATCCTCTTTTGGAGAATTTGTGGCCACAGAAGTTATCAGCTATAAAAAGTCAAGAGCAGCAAAGCTTGTCCTTGACATACCCAGTGGAATCAGGGGAAAAAAAAAAAAAAAAAAGACAAACCATTTCCTATTACTTTGTTCTGTTGGTAATTGCTGTAGGAGGTTGCCCGAAGGAACAGTATCTGTCTTCAGGTCGGGATGGTAAACTGTGGTGTCCTGCCATACTACAAAAAATACATTTTTTTTGTTTCCTTCAGGGTGAGGTAGAGTGGGTGTGACTCCTGACAGCTAACTTAGTGAGCTGGGTTAACTGCAGGAGGGTGTGCAAGGTCTGTGTTGAAGGTGGACGAGTACAGCAGGATGAAGAGTAGCCCACTGTGTTCAAAAGAGGCTCTGTAGCTTGTAGGATTATTTCACAATTAAGAGAGTCACAATTTAAAGCTTTTCATCTGGACTGGTTGTCGAATATTATGTCACTGTGAAAGGTGAGGAAGTGACAGAATCGCTGTCAGAGGATCGGGAATAACTTATATACAACAATTTATGTGAGTAGCTTAGACATTTATTGTTGGATAGTGTGAATCATTTTTTAGCAACACTTCTTCCCTTCATGGTCTGTAGAGAATACCTACCTGGTAGGTCTGAGCTTTTTGGCTAGTGGAGACAGTAGTTAAAACTTGGTTAGTTACATTTAATTCTCCTCCTTTTTCCTACTCTGTGAAACATGGAGAACTGGCATTTAACCATGAGTAAAATGCTTTATTAATTACACACCGAAACACCTTGCTCTGTTGTTGTGATTTTTGGTGCAGCACTGCAAGACTTCAGATCGTAGGTGTAGAGAGGATTGCTTTGTCTTAACTGACCTAAAAACACAGACCAAAAAGATGATCCCTACTCTAAAGAGCTTCCAGCAAAGTATAGGAGGTGGTGGATGGATGCAGCCTGGCCAGTGGATGACTACAGGCTGTTGCAGGACTGAATAATGATGACTTGTAAAATGAATTTATGAAATTTCCACCTATTTTCTCTCTTCTGAGGATCTCACAAATAACTGCCTGTTGGTTTTGGATTTGGACGATTGAAGGTTTTATGAATCCAGGGTTTATTTTACTGTCCGTGTAATTCTATTGCAGGGTTGACGACACCCCTTCAGAATGTCTCTCAGGTTGTTCATGAGGGATTTCTACTGGCCCATTTTAATCTGAAAGTCCTGTCCTGCTTCTACAGGGCATTGACTTGGTTATCTGTGGGTGCAAGGGGCAAAATTAAAAAAAATCTGGTTTAGAAGCTGTAATGCGGAATCGGGCTAGGAAGAAATTTTTTTTCATTATCTTTTATCTTATCATTAAATAAATTTTATCTTTATGGAAAATTCTTTTGAATAGCTGTGTTAAAATAGAGTTATGTGAGGCATCTCATGGCCACTGCTTTCCTTAAATTACACTTGAACCTTGGGGATTAGCTGCGAACCCAATTTCACCAGAAATTCTCATGCTCAGTGAATTTTTCTGAACTGCAGGTTTGTAATACACATCAAAATAGATAAGCAAGTAGTTTTCCTTTTTCTTTTTTTTTCTTCTATCTTTACAGATTCCAAGGAGGCTAAACACAACTACTGTAAAACCTGTACAACTTCAGCTATACAGACAACGGCCATACAAATTATTGGCATGAATATCACAAAGGCCTTTGTTTTCCTGTAAGAATTAAAAGGTATTTCTGAATTTATTGAATATGGTCTTTGCTCCAGCAAAGCTTGCTGTTTAAACATAAGTTTAACTTTAAACACAGCACCGGTCTCAATGATATCAGTGGAGTTAATGAGGTGCCTCTATTTAAGCTGAGCTCAGATGCTACAATGAATCTTAACATTGTCCCTGAGATCTTAGATATTAGGAAAAAAAATAGGAATTTCTTGGCTGAGGTACTGCAAATTCAAGATAAAATCCTGCTATGTTCCTTTTTAATAACCTGTATAATTACACATTTTTTTAATCCATAACATATTTATTTTATTTTGTTGGCTGTGTTTTACTGATGTGAAGTCTGAGGCTGAATTCCTAAAAAAAAAAAAAAAAAAGAAAATTTTGCTTCCATTGCCTGTTGCTGTTAATTTAGGCTCTGTTATCTGTGGGTGTTTGGTACCAGAAGTATGGCATCACTGTGCATCTACAGTGGCTCCCCTGTGCTGGATCAAGTCTCTATTTTTTTTAATTTATTTTTTTTTTCCCTTTTACAATGGGTGAGATGTGTTTAATTTATTGTAGGAAACTCTTAAAGATGCAAGATCCTTTTTAGAGGCTTCTACAATAGCCGTGAAGCACTTATTTAATCCCATTGAATAGAGGTTAGATTTACTAGCCGGGCTAGACATGATTTTTGTTCAGGAGTCATCTCAGAGTACATCGAGGTTTAAAGATCTTTGCAGAAAACCCAAGGAGAAACAAAAGGAGTAAATTTTAAAAGGAACTTTGTCAAGGAGTTTTAGATGTTAAACAGATAGAAAAACCATGGTGGCTTGACTGAGACGAGTGTTGGGTTAGCAGAATCGTTACTGATCCGGTGAGACATGCTAATGAGGCACTTTAAATGCAAGTTTGATGGAAAAAGGGGCAATTTCATACCAAAGTGCAGCAAGGTTACTGCATCAAAGAAGGTACACTTCAGTTCTGCAAAAGGGGACAATGCTCCATTGTCAGATCCTTTTTCTTTTGACTTTAAACATGTTTTTAACTACACTATTTACTAAATTGTACAATATGGCTTGCCCACTGATTGGGGATTTATGACCAGAAACAAACCAGTTAGGGGAAAAAAGAAGAACTGAGCGTGATCCATACTGTAGCTGCATAAAATAGTTTGAATGAACTTAACCTGAGCACCGTGGGGGGTGCACAATATGGTTTTCAAGCCCAGGGGCCTAGGATTCGAGTTCAAATAGATTTTGGTCTTTCAATAACAATTTAAAAAAAAAAAAAAAAAGAGGGGGCAGATTGTTTGGCGACATCTGTGGCCTCTCAACCTACGCTAATAGAGATGTCTCAGTTTCGTCTTAAAAAGCCCACTTCAGAATCATGCCCTGTCAACCCATCCAGCATGTGAAATTCCTCAGGTTGCATCATGCCTGAAATGCACAAACATCATGTTTTACTTTCAGTTGTTACAGCTAATTTGGTAGAAATAAAGACTAACAACATTAAATACTTGCTGCTGCTGCCGCCACGAAAAATCGCCACACAAATCTTTCGCTTCCATGAAGGAGAATTCAGGCTCTTTGATGAGATTTATTGAGCAGCTTTTGGGTGTGATTACTACACACAAACACAATGCAATGGCCAAATTTTTGCCATGCTGTTTGTTAAAAGAATGGACAAAATTCAGTTGCAGTAAAGAGCAGACATTTTCCTCATGTAGTTTAGTAGAATTGCACTGGAGAAATTATAAAGCAAGTTACTCTGTCCTGACATAACAGAGCCCCAGTTGTAAGAAAATTCGGTTATGGGCATTTTTAATTATTTTTTTTTTTCTTTTTGAGAACTGGAGGCTGCCTGTGGCAAGATATTTATTATTTCACATCTTGTGAAAGGTTGCTCAGCTGGGTTCTGAATTTAGCCCCCAACTTCCATGGGTTCCCACAAGCACTCCTAGTCAGTCAGAAAAGCAAAGAGGTCACCAGAATGGAGAATCTTAATAGTTTCTTTCTAAGCCCTGAAAATTGAATTTAAATGAGGTTTCAAAACTGACCTTAATTGTTCTCCACATTTCTCTGTGTTTTGCTGCTAGGCATTTAGTTCACAACTTGATCTAAAAAAAGGACTGTATCTCAATATAAAGATTCTCTTCGTACATCTTAAAAAAAAAAAATACTCCTCCTTGAGGAGTCTACATTGCAAGGCCTTTCTGGAAGATTTTGGTTCAGCACCTATATTAAGTGGGAATAGTCTGTCTATTGTAATGAAAAAGATCCATAATAAAAGTTATTAGATTCAGTGTCAGCTGGCAACGATCACCTGCGGATCTAGAAACTTCCGTGCAAACTTGGCTCCTGTTTTGACCCTGCATAGCAAACATCAGTTGGGTTTTCACAGGGTGTTTATATCTGGGATTGGTAATTATGTACCTTTAATATGTACTTCAAGATTGTATCTGGATATAGGTAGATTTGTTCAGTAGGAGTTTATTAGTGCACAGTTTTGCACTATTTAAATAGATCACAGGATATGTGTAATGTATGACTAGAATTAAAAATTTTGGGTTTTACAGATATACTTTTTTCTTTTTTTTTTTTTTTACCACGGAGAATGCAAAATTCTAGGTAATAATAATAAAGGTTGAAAACTAGGTGGCAGTAATACCCAGCTGTAGAGCCTCCTACGAGGGATGATGGGATGACTCATAGTTTTCTTAGGAATTCCGAGGGTGCTGCAGCCCAATACTGAATGGCTCAGCTATTAACAAACAGAAAAAATACAGGACCAAGTGGGTTCATTCACTTAAAACAAGGAGTTGCCGCAGCCAACCCTCTTCTAAAAAGGAACGACAAGAAGAACTAAAGTGAATATTGCAAGAGAACTAATTAATGCAGCTAAGCTTGTGTAAATATATATGTTAAAAGCAATTTCCTCCTCGCACCGAGAGGCAGAAGAGGAGGAGCAGTGATTCCTTCTGAAACTCTTGTTTCTTGTAGTTGTGGCCAGAGGCCAGCAAGTGTTCTGAAGTCCATAAGCAGATTGCTGTTCACGTCGATGGTTATATATAGTCCACGGGATGGGTATTCCACTTTTGCCAGAATAAGCTGAAAGTAACATGACTAAAATCAGTGGAATCACCCTGTAGAAGGACTATTATTGGCGCTGATCTCAGGAGTTCATGATGAACATCCTCATTTATTTAGAGGCACGGCCTGAGGCTACAGTCCTAGAAGAGTTAGACAACTGTAAGATTTATTGGCTGACTTCATTGTTTAAAAGCAATACGCTCTCCTTAGATTCACACAGTTTAATTGCATGTGTGAAGAAGAACGCAATGTCCTTTTCTGGTTAGCTGAGCTGCTTGTGGGGCAGGATTGTACTGAAAGGTTTGGGGAGTCCTGCCTCTTGGATGAGGTTCTCTGTCTGACACTTGTGGAAATGTGCACTGTTTGCTTTGTTACCATAAATTATTTTGTTTGAAACTGAGTCACCTAAATAGCCTCAGAACCATCTGAGCCGCCACAAACTCATCTTCCTTCAGCAGATACGGCAGAGATTTGTTATGTAGTTGGTTTGAGTTTATGTAGCTCTGTCTTCGACAAAGATCTTTTGATACCTGCTCCTTTTCCAACACACAGCTCTACGTTGCACAATTTTGCTGTACAATCTTAAACTTAGAATAAGTCACTGGGATTCCTGCCCATAAGTAAAACTGATGTGCAGTTTCTTGTTCTTCAGTGAGAAATATTAAATATACTATAATTGCTGCTCCTGTGCCATTTTTTGGGTCTAGATTAGAGATAACAATAAGCTCAATGTCAGTACTTAATTTATTTTTTTTTTTTCCAGGGGGAAGGATGTTTCACAAGCCCATTTCTATTATTACTTCTGCCCTTCTGAAACACATGCGAGTAGAACATGATGAGGTCACAACTATCAGTTATTGGGGGGAAAAGAAAAAAAGAGGGTCTCTTTCACAAATTATCCAGAGTATTCACAAAATCCCTTTGCCCAAACCCAGCAATAATAGAAAGGCAGTTCATCTTTGCTGCAGGATTACTTGCTACGTGGTGGGTACCGGTCACTGGTTGGCTTAGTAACTAATTGATAACAAATAATAATGAAGTTTTTCCTTAAAACTAACAGTTCATTTTACTTTCTAAACAACTCTGTTTTGTTTTCCAAAGCCTCCCTTTTAATTCTTCCTGACCCATTCTTTATTTGGATAACAGTGAAGCCTATCAGCTCAGTTGTTCTAGTGCTTCATGAAAAGTGTGATAAGATTATTCTATTTGTGTATTTTTTGCATATGGTCAAGCGTTCTTTATATTAGGAAAAAAAATGTTAAGCCTTTTGTGCCGGAGCCAAACTGACTCTACTCTCTCCCAAACTGGATCTCCCGCAAGGGTGGGGAGGAGTTTTGTCCCACTCCTGAGAATGTGGGGAACGGGATCTACTTGCTGATTCTGGGACCTGTGTAAATAAGCACAGCTGGGGCCCAGCAGAAATTTCTGCCTGTCTGGAATATAGGTTCTCCTAAGTGGCTACACAGACTCTTACAGGTGTGTCACCAACTCTATGAACCTCACCTCTGCAGCTGGGAGCCTGTTTCTAAAGTGCCCAAACCATACCTGTGAATTTTAGTCTGTCTGTACGTTTTATAGACTTAGAGTGCTCTTGATGATAGACTATAGGCTTGTTCTTGCTCTCCTGGAGGCTTAGAGGAAAAGCTTTTCTGTGCCGCTGGTAGCACAGGGTCAAACCTAACGCATACATTCGTGGACTTTTACCCCAGCAAGATTGCTGTTGTCTTTTGATGGACGGAGCTAAGGGCCCATTGGATATCTTCCAATGTTTTAAACTATTTGAAAAGAATATTTCTATAGAATTATAGTTCCTGTTGCTTCTAAGAATGCAATTCAAAGCAAACAAACCAAGCTGTGATAGATTCAGTTATCAGCAACACAGAAAAGTCTTAGCAATTACTTTTATAACATCAGAGATCGGCCGAGGGTAATTGCCATGTATTGCCTTAAGATTGTAGCACACTTTACACTTTACAATCACATCATAAATAGGAGGATATCTGTGATCTCTTTCATGTCTGTGCCTCTGCTTTTGCTTTTACTTAAGAGTGTTAACCAGATGACACTCCTGTCCCTTGATTTATTCTATCAGCCTCTCGAATGCCAAAGCTCCTGTTGATGGAAACCTTGTTTAGGGAAGGAAAAGAACAAGCAAATAAAATGTCGGGGTGAGTTTACTGGATTTGTGTTCTCTTCTGGTTATACCTTGCATGATGCAATTATCCCTTGCAGAAGTGGAGGTTACATTTTCCTGTAGAGGGGGATTGCAGAGCGTTGCTTAACAAAAGGCAGCCAAAGAGAATTTTTTATCCTTTCTGGGAAAGGCAGAAGTATCTTTATAATTGCAGGAAACCAATAGTAAATCATTAACTTTGAAACCTTGGAAGTGAGAATACTATTTGGATCTATAGATGCTGATGGAAAAGAACTGATGTAAGTCTGCAGGAAGGAAGATATTTTTCTGTGCAGTTTTCCTAGCTATCCTGCATACATTAATAAAGAAAGGTGTCCCTGTTTCAGGTAGTTGTGTGTGACCGGAGAAAATGGATAGAATTGCCTTAAAATGCAACATATATCCTCACTTTTTGAATCTTCTGATGAATTCAGAGAAAGAACTTACATGTCTGGAAGTCAAAGACTGTTTTGCCTTTAATCTCAGATCAGGATTGAACCCTAGCATTACATTTTCATGCCAGTCACTCGTGCATTACTTCAAAAAGAGAAATGGAAGTTTTCCAGCAAAAGAAATATTTCTTTCTAAGCTAGTCTTATTTTGGCCTTGCTTCTTGAACTTGTAGGGACATTTTTCATGTGCACACAAATCTTTAGGGTCCAGGATGAGAGCTCTTAAAAACTTTTTTACATACAGTGTAACTCTAAGGCAATGAACCGGTCAATACTGTGAACGGTATGCACTGATTGCGACAAATGCCTTAAATTTTCCAAGCAGGAAGGTGACAATTCCTATTTCTATTTACAGAACCCTTAATCAGCAGCAAACTTTTAAACCCTTCTGTACATGCAGAAAAAGAAGCACCTATTTACCACAGTAAACTGACACGTAGGTATGGTTTTGAGAGAGTGGCATTTTACAGGACTGAAGGCCTTCATCTAAACGTACGCTGATTTTGTCATCTTCTTGGGAGTTTTTATCGACAGAACTCTTCTCTAAGCTGTATGTTTGAATATTGATATAATCAGTGTGATATCGATAATGATGCATTTATATGGTTTTATACAATTGTTTAAGTCTTTAATCACAAAAAATCCAAAAGACTTGTATGCACAAGGGTACCTTTACACCGTAAGAGGTCAGGAGATGTCGGGAGCACTCTTAGGGCAGCATTACACAGTTATTCCAGGATCCTCTGGTTAACTTCCCCACCATCTCCTGTGCAAACAACAAAAGCATCAGGTTTTAGCAATGATGTGCAGACAGGACATGCGATTGTTGTTCAGTCTGAAAGCGCCTCAGTCCTTGTTCGTAATGAAAGAGCAGTGGGAGTGAGGGCTGGACACAGGTATGACATTAATGCAGATCTAAAGTTAGATAGATCCAAATAAGACCTGTGGAACTCATTTTCCCTTATGACTAGATTTATCTATACCTGCCTAAAGTATCTTTAGCCCACTACAAGTGTGGTAGAAATACACTAGACTGAGCTACCCTGTATTATGCCTATCTCTTTAACTTTACTAGCATTCTTTTGTATATAAACACTACAATCTGATCCTGAAAACCTTTCTCACTCCTCCTGGAATCTGGATTTTCAGGCTAGAGGATTGCCTTAAAAAAAAACAAACTACACCAAGAAAATCTTCCTTAGGCAATTCATGTAGGAAATGCTTTTTTTCTTTTTTTCTTTTCTTTTACATTCAGAGCCTTTATAGATTTCTTATTTTTTCTTACACTTAAATAATAGAATTAAGTCTCATTTAACTCGTACATGCCAGCTAAAAGTCTGATCCTTGCAAGAGGTTTAAAGGATTTCAGAGGTTCTAAAGCCTCTCTCATTATGATATATTAATTAGTAAATCATACGGTTTATGAAATTTTCTAACAGAAACATTATGTGGAAACTATGATAAGATCTTTACTGGTTTCTTGAATGGTGTAGACAATAAAGGGTATTATAGCTTTATTCTGTATTTCCCAGTGAACTTGCTAACAATTGTAACCTCTTAGTTTTGTCTGTAGAAGAGTATACAGGGATCTGCCTTTCATTCATGTAGCTTTAAGCTACTGTGGTTACACAAATACCTTCTGACTTCATTCATGATAAATTTGTAATCTCGTATTTGTAATCTTATACAACTGAATACAACCTTTGGGAACCAATCAGTGAATTGTGAGGCTGTTTCTTGTACACAGCAGGAAAAACATGGAGAATGGCAGCATAAATTTAATTATTCAGCCGCACCAAAGTTCTTCAGTTCTGGTCTAGATTAGTCACTGTTAAAAGCAAGGCGGCAAAACCTAACCTAGTTCTTTGCAGCTGTCTCAGGTAGGTCCCTGCACAACAACCTCCCACCAAATCCAGCAAGAGGACAGGAACAGAATAAAGGTGACAACAGTTCATGATGGAAAAGGCAGCACAAGAGTAAGGGGAAAACAGAGTAGTAAGAAGAGAAGCTATTTTTTGCAGATGTTTTCTTGCTTGTTTTTGCCCTATGTCCATCCCAAACTCAATGTAGCATTTTCAAATTTTTCAGTAGGTACTTTTTTCTTCTCTGGCCTGATCAGAGGTGACAAGTCACAATAATCTCAACTGAAATTGTAGGGGCCTGAGATTTCCATTGTGATTTTCCCTTTTTTTTTTTTTCTTTTATTTTTTTTTCTTGATGTTTAAATTTGGGTGCTGGTGCAAACTGCTGAAGCATCTGCTGACAGTCTGCTTTGCTGTTGTTCTGCACTTCACGTCTGCCTTTCAAGGGAAACACAAGCTCCCATTCTTTATTGATAGCGCTCTACACCCACTTTAATGGTCACTTTGCATTTTCCTGGTGTACAACATACATGTGTAGGTGAATGACTGATCCTGGTTTTCACTGCTGTGTTGCCTTATTTCTAAGGCTACCTAAAAACTTTACAGATTATAGTGAATTATATCCTTGGGTGTCACTATGGCAGCATGTGAGAAGCTTTGGTCTAATTTTACAGATGATGATCTCCTCAAGAAAATTCTGATAGGATTTGATAAGATGAATAATGTTTATTCAGGTTCTTGTAGTGAGAGAAAAAAAGAAAAAAGGTATTTCTAGTAAGATGTTTCAAAATTGGTTAAAAAGACCCCAACAGATAAAATGAAAAACATTCTTTGTTAGACTATAGATTAGCTTAATCCTTACAACAAGCCAACACACTTTTTTGAAAGGAAACACACAGATAGAAAGTCTCTCTAAAACCCAGACAGAGCTATGAGGTATTTTAGAAAGTGGTAAGGACAGAATCAAAATCACCCTTCTTGTCTCATTTCTTGCATCACGAAGAAATTCTTCTCTGCCCCATAATCCAAACACATCCTGATGACCGGTCCTATGCACTCCTAACATTTGGGTGCTATATTGGAACCAATTCTGTGTCATGTGTCAAGAGACATCTACTTCCATGAATGTGTTTTTAGAGGTGGATGATTCTGGTAAAGGACTGTCCCTTTGGAATAAGATACCTGTGTACCTGAGCTCATTTATCAGCAGTGTTTTTCATACCTGTAGTCGCCTATCCTGGCCCTTCGTGTCAGGAGAGCACAACCTTCCCCAACACAACAAACTGTCCGTAACCTTTATTCCCGGGCACTTTTGCTGCTTTGGGGCAGTAGCAGAGGGCAGAGCAGGGGGCCTGGAACAGCAGGTCTCTGCCAGAGCTAATGTGGAAGCCAGTGCCTCTCCTGCCCACACGCTTCTCATTACTGTTCCTACAGCAGGAAGGCAGCCTGTGTGGATTTACCTACACCTTGTCGCCGTGGAGCAGAAGATGGGTGGGGGTGAAAGTAGCTCCTGAGCAAAGTTATTGCAGCGACTGTTTTCTGCAGACCGTTTCCCCTTTGGTGTCAATTTTCAAATGGAAACTATTTCATGTGCCACCACAAACCTGAGATACTGCAGAGTTACAGAACATTGCTCTTGAAAGCTGTCGTGAAATAAATATATATATGGGGTTATAAAAATGGGTTTTGTATAAACTGCCCTCTTTAACAAACATCTCACTTCCTATAATTGTGTGTGCTTTTGTTTGAACTTATCAAATATGTGATTGTTCTCCTTCTCCTTCAGGGAGATAAGAAATCCACCCTCCGGATATGCAGAATGATGTTGTTGTAATCACTCTTCAAAGGGAGATCCACAGTAAACAAATGTCAGCCTGTCGCCTCTGCAGCTTCTTTCAGTGAGCCCAGAACTTCCAGAAAAAGCCTGGGACTAAGAGGAGTGGAGAAAATTAGCTTAAGAACAAGTCGATAATTTTCCTTTCTTTGGTCCCAGGAAAGACCGCAATTAGAGATCTGTGTAAGAACAGCTCAAAGATATTTTAATATAACCTTTTACCTAAGCAGAAAGTGTTTTGTCTCAGAGTAGGCTGGTTCTTTGAAGTTTACCAGTGTTGCTATAAACCTTCAAGACTAGGAAAAAGAAATATGCCTTCAGCAAAATCACTTGGACCAGATAACAACATATAACAGCAACAGGGTTTCAGTGCACGAGGTACATCAGGATTTTATTGTTGCCCTTTCACCTGCCAAAATCGCATCCCCTCACTGAAGCAGCTCTGCTGGCCAAGCTTTTAAATGTGGATTACAGTTTAGAGCTGTATGTTGTCTGGGTTTTTTTTTCTGTTGTTTTGTATTTGTTTGTTTTGGTTTTTTGTTGTGTTTTTTTTTGTGTTTTGTTTCATTTGTGGTTGTTGTTTTGTTTGTTTTTTTTTTCTGCAAAGATAAAATTCCTAAAAGTGATCAGATCAACCCTCTGGAACCCAGCTATTCAGCCCAATTCAGCACAGCACTGACCTGCAAGGTTTCCAGCCTGCCCAGAATTTCCCCTTGGTCATGAGGAGATCCTCTCTGAATGAGGCGGTGACTCTCTGCCTTTCTGCTCTGGGCCTTCTGCGTTAAAACTCCGACCAAAGCCACATGGTGTTAACGTAGGTGTGGCCGCTTCTTGGACACCCAAGTGAAACAGGGCCGGGCTAGGGCTGCTGCCTTGCTCTGCAGAAGTTTTGTGTCCTCTGGAGGGCTGAGGCAGAGCGTCTGAAAGCATAAGGTCAAACACCATGAGCAGGCTCCTAAGGTACCTGTGTTGTTTCACGTGAGCAGTGGAGCAGATGCAAATTTCCAGCCAGGGTGGAGATGCCTGGCTCATTTCTGTGTTCTGCAGGAAACCAGATTTATTTTAGTGTGCAACAGATTTCTACTCACAGCTGCTTATTACTCAAGGAACTGAAAGAGCAAAGCCCAAAAGCCATGTATGGTGCAAAGGCTTGTTTGTTAGCAGTACAATCCCCTGCTAGAATAGACAGAAATCTGCTCTTTGATTTTGTACCCACCACCTTAGATTCGTAGGAGCTGGAGAGACAGCTCTTTAGGTCTCATGAGCTGTTAACAGAGTGAAACTTCAGGTTTATAAATTAGAAGCTTGACATGATTCATTGTCACATAGTTTGAATTCCTAACCAGGTCTGATGTGGATTCTGAAACTTCTGAGATTTACTGATCCCTAACAGAAGCCTGAATTCATATGACAGGTTTTTAAGGTCACACTGAAGTGAGTGAAGTTAGGTCACAGACAGAAAAGAAAGTGATGCAGATATTACAGGACTTTCTGCATAACTACTGTGGGAAGAATCATCTTTATTTTGTTTTACCATTTATTTTTTTTTAGCTCTTTCTGACAACAGTATCTGAAAAAGGGTTATATGGTAAAAACTTACCTATGACTAAAACCTGTCGGTTAATATTAAAGCTCTCGTATTCTGAGTGATTGTCATTGCCCCTGCGCTCAGATCAAACCAACCCATTCAAAAATGTAAATCCAGGTTGATTTTTCTTGCTTTGAAAACAAAGGCTCAATTGTCAGAATTGCCTATTATCTAAGCATTTTTGCAGAATGTACACGGATTCATGTCCCTCAACATAGTGCATCCTTTGTTTGATTTGCTTTCAGTGTTTTTGATGTAGGTGATTTTTTTTTTTCTTTTCTGTGCTAAGAAAAGTAGTTTCGTTTTTCATCACTTCTTTTCCAAAGAATAAAATATTTGTCTTTACAAAGTTTTCACTGAAGGATAATCTGTAGCATATTAACTATTGATTCATTGGAAGGATGCTTGGTGACTACAATAGTGAAATACAAGCCTTGTCTGAGTGGAATCTGGATTTCCCCTGGATTTACATTGGTTCGGTTACCTAAAGATCAACAAGGAGGAATTTTGTGGACACTTTCAGAATTAGATCCATGTCTGAGCACACTCATCAAACTCAAAGTGTCCAGCCTATGTAAGTCCTGCTCGAGTCAGTGGGAGATGTAGCGTCTAAGCAATTTAAAAAGCAAGCAATTGCTTTTTAAGTGCTTAAAGATGGATTAAGAAGGATAAATCTAAACACCAAGGTTGAAAATGGTGGGCTTTAATTCCTTTGAGCAAAACTTTAATGTCATTGCCCCTGATAAAAGGAGACTCTGGAAATTATGGCTGCTGTTTTCTCACAAGCGCATGGATATTAGAATTTATCTTTTTATGAACACTGAATTTCATAATGTTTGATAGATTACTGAATCTCTCCTGGCTTCTAAAATTTCATAAAAATTCCAATATTAATGTTTCTCTTTCCAATGGTCTCTAGTCACAGGATGCCTTCAAGTGGCTGCATTTTTCACTCGAGTGAAAACTTGCATGAAGAAGCACACAGGTACAAATACCCTGGCTCAAAGAAATGCATTGCACATAAATACAACAGGTGAGGTTATATAAAATTTTCCTGGGAATTCCTTTGTTGTCTTGTTCTCGTTTTCTTCAAATAGTTCATGTCTATTTTTGCACAGACATTTTATTCAGTATGGTGGTCTTGTCTTCCTTGTATTCTACTTCTCACACAAAGAAAACCGAGAAGATCATGTTCTTCATTACAGTAAGAGGTTTTTTTTTTTTCAAAGCTTGAATTTCACTTACCCTTTATAATTAGATTTGCAATGTCTTGTTTGACTGACTATTGGCTGACACCACAAGAAAAAAGCAGCAGTGCAGGTTAGTATGTTTAGTTACTGTTTAGAATAAAATCTGAAGTATGTGGAAATAATTAGCTGAAGTGAAAATCAAATTGACTGGTCATTCTTAAAAAACAATCAATAAAAAAATAGAAGTAAACTTTGCACAATGACATGGTTTCAGTTGCAGGAATTCAATATGCAAATATTTATACACTGTTTCACGCTGTTGCCCGTATTCTCCTGCAGTTCTCTAAGCAGGAGACCTCTCAGGAGCAGTTCATGCTCAAAGGAGTTTCTGGATGCTTCCACCCATGTAAGAGTGGGGAAAGTTACAGGTGTACATATTGTACAAAAGCACAGCCAGAAATAATTGTGTGTGGCAGCTCCAAAATCCACAATCTAGTTACAGTACCTGGCTAGATCTGGTGCAACCCTATTACCACATGTACTGGATACAAGCCAAAATGTTCTGTGAATTCTACCATCTTCAGAGTCGTTTAACTAAGTGGAAGGATTTATGTATACCTTGGAGAAGCAGGGTTTAGTTTATATAAGACTTAACCAAGAGCTGCAATAGCAAGGATGGACAGCACATTGTTAAGTGCACAAACCACAATCACCAGAAGGACTTTCTGTTTTATTTACTGACCCAAACCACAGGAATTTATTCATTACTTACTTTCTATTCATGCAGGTACCGTATCAGGCTGGGCGAGCGGTCTCCACCTAAGCAAATTAACCTGCAGAGGAACAAACCAAAATGCAGGTTAACAGGTTTCTGATTTTTTTTCCTATGAAAATGAGCTTCAGACTCGAGGTTGTGATCTACAGCTATTAGACGTGATCTACATCTATTAGACGTAACCTCTCAGCATGAGAAGGCAACTCCACTTGTGCCACCTAAGGGCAAAAACATGGGTAAAAACCATGCTGAGGGCCCATGCTGCAACACCAGATTAAGGTACCTATTGTGGGAGAAATAAATAATAACAATTTTGCAAGCTTCTCTGTTCTCCATCTATTACTCGAAATTAGAAGAAACAAAGATTCTAGTGCAATGATTTCTCTCTTCCCTTTCACAGTGCTAGCTCGGAGCTGCCTTTGGCCCCTCATGTTTATTGCTTTCCTGGACTTTAAATTGGTTTCTTCTGAGTGAACCGAAGACTGCACTGACCTAAATGTCACTGGAATTAATGTATTCTTGCTTCAGTCTTTATTTTTCTCTTGGATCCACTTCTAGCATAAATTACCTTGTATTTCAGGGTTTGAAGGCAAGGTCACAGTCATGTAGAGAATTAGAAGTCTGGGACATTTCAAGTTTGCTTTCAGTATTTTAGGAGAAACAAGTTTGAACAGAGTTATTCCTGACTTTACCAAATAAAATATCAATACTACTAGCCATTATTATTCCATAAACCCACTTGCTGAGTGATGCATTCTCCAGCGAACGTGGAGGGGAGTGACTAGCCAAACCATCTAAAGAACAGCGTGTAAATCATAGCTGGAGCTGGAGAACTCCTCACCCACGAGTAATTCTGCTGCTGATTTTCATCTTACTCTTCTGATGAACATTCTTTTCCCTTTGCAGAGACCACAGCCGTCCCGGGTCCAATTGCGCGGCCGCACGGCCTCCACACGCAGCGCTCGGGCTGTCAGCTGCTCCTGAGTGATTTGTTGCAACAACTCAGTGCACAGTTTTGCTGCTTCAAATCACGACTCTCCTGGCACGGTTCTGAACTGTCAGTAGAAAAGCAAAATATTAGTGTCTAGTATCCAGAAATATCATCAGGGAGAATAAGCACCATTACTAAAGCTCACTTTCTATCAGAATAACCAAGCTGTTGCATTCTGCTGGTTACACGGTCATGGCAATTTTCCTGGAAAATGAAGGCTGGAGGCACTAGTGTAGTGTAAAAAAAGCTTTTCTGCAAAGTGGACTCTGATATTTCATAGCATTTTTTTTTAGTCCTGGTAGTATTCTGTGCGCTCTCTGCTTTTTCAAAATAAATTGCTACTTCTTGCCTTACTCTTGTAGCAGAGCGGTGTTAAGGTTTGCTGATAGTATAGGGAAATATCGGCCTGAGAAAAGAAGAGTGGAAAGTAAGGCTAGACTTTTCAATAGTGGCCAACTTCATCAGACCACAAAAAAACCCCTTGAGCCTTGGAATTTTGGTAGCGGTTACAAAAGTCCTCTCACAATTTTCATCAGCAGAAGCAGCAAGGTGTGAATTACAGACGGATGAAACAAAGCGGGGGAAAAAATGTCCACAAGGGTTTCCATATTTTATTTCTGGGTACTTTATATTTCACAGTTGCCAAATATAATGTGCAAAAGAGAAAATGAGCCCGACAACTCACTTTTTAAATAAGATTACCTTCCTTAAAAATAGCTTATATTAATATTTGGCATAAATCAGTAGCGCTGGATAGTTTTTGTATTACCTGAGATGTCTGAATTCACTCTGCTCTCAACTTCCACCACTTAGAAAAGACAAACTTAGCTGTTTTGTGTGTTTACCTGCAGCAATAGCAGCTGAGGCAAAGAATCCTTAACCCATCTGCAGTTTGATTCATAACCTGTTCCCTCTGCATGTCACTCTGTTTTTCACTTAACATGAGTGTAGATTAACAGCTCCAACAAGTTGCTTAAAATTTTAAATTCTAAGTGATTTTCCTACTTAGACTATATCCTCTCTTCGTTAAGAGGCTTTTAATAGCTGCTAATAGTGTCTGATGGAGACTCATTAAGTAGAACATTAAAGGGAAAATGTGAAGTGAAGATGTGCCCATTTTTAATATTTTGGTTATAAGGTGCTCATTAAAAATTAGGAAACCATTTGAATAATTATCAAAGAGCAAAATGTGATTCTATCATTTGCATATAGCAGTAGAAAACAATTTGCATGAGCTGTTTTGGCTCAAAAATGCTGTAATGGTGGTAATTCTGGATACACTTGGGGAATTGGCTAGATCTGTGCTTGTTTTAACTTTGGTATGTGCCTCGGACTAGGGTAAGAAGGAAGTTGAAGAAAATTCCTTCCTTTAAATGTCCTGTTCAGTGGGTCCACAATACAACAGTCTAAGCTAGAAAGGAAAACTTTCTTAGGTAATATGCAGCAAATCCTAAGCTTCATCAAAAAGCTGTGGCTCATCAAACTCAGAAATGCAGTATTCAGGGAAGGATGATGTCACAACGCACATTACATCAGTACTGCAGATAAAGTACAGTTGCTGCTGCTGTCGCTTGAAACTGCTGACTTGTAATTTTTCTCCTGGATCAACTGAGTCAGCAAGTTCAGTGTGTTTGGAGTTGTTTTATTTCCACAGCAATTCCGCTTTCAAGTGGTTGCAATGAAAATACATCATAACATTTCCTGCATTCCTTAGCGAAAGTCATTGTTTTTCATTTTACTTTTTACTTTGTGCACAGCTGCGACCCCTGGAAAAAGGGGAATCCTCTTTATTCATATTTGACAAATGCCGGAGCCTAGACGTTTACAAACACCAGGGCACTACTTGACTGCATTAAATACGATAGCAGAAGTGGTTGCAGGGGCCTTCCTATCAATTCTGCTTGAATGTGGGATTTTGTATGGGATTCACATCCTGCAACACCTGGTTTTGCTTCATCTCCATTCAGACTTGAGCTGTGCTGTCAAATGGCATTACTTAAAGACAGAGACAAGGGCCTGCCTTTCACCCAGCGTGGTCATTTGTAACATAAAGGATAAGGAACGGTAAGGTGAGGACGTGGAAGGAGACCAAGAGAACATTAGGGTTAAGTACTGCTGACTGTTGCTCTCTTTATCAAGGCACTTGCAGATTCAAGCCAGTCGCTTGTCCTGGCCGTGTCATTAGGTACCAGGAGCCTGATACCACCTTTCCTCTTGGACAGCAGGAGCTGTACCCCATCACATATTTGCCTCGTGGTCTAGGCATAGCCTGGCGTGGCATGGTCTGAGGAGGTCTGGCTAGAGGATGCAAACATTTGCGTTTTGGGTATGGAACAGAAACCTGGAGGAACAACCACAGCTAGGAAAGCCTGTGTCCGCAAGAGAGCTGTTGCAGAAAAACAGATGTCTTGAAAGGCCTAGGAAAATGTATGTAAAGGACTGATGTGTAACATTAAAAGGGTTACAGCAGAGAGAACAGGCCAGGCTTAAGGAAGTCTCTACTGTTGAAGACACAGACAAAACCCAGCAGCAGTGTGGGAGTGGAGGCAGGAGAGCAGATAAATAATTAATTGCAGAGAAATGCAGTAGAGCAGAATAGTCTGCCAATCTGCAGAGCTAATATACCACTGATCCCTGAAGCATTTTTAAGCAGCTTTGGTAAAGCATGTGTGCAAAGTAAATATGCAAGTAATACTTGTTTTGTTAGAATAAGAAAGAGTTTCAATTTGGTGGACATCACAAAAATGTTAAGAGAATATTCAGGAGTAATTACAGCCTCAGAAATCATGTAGTTAGCACAACTGTAGATACGAACGTGAGGGAAAAAGACTGTATATTCACTTGGCAAAAGATGGGAACATATTTGTAAGGATGGTTTAAAAGCTTCTGGCATACAGCAGAGCAGAGACTCAGAGCAAATATATTCCATACATCACTGGAGCCTAACTTGCAGGTTGGCAAATGTCCTGCGGGCTGGAGTTGGAGTTTTACATTTGATCTTTCGCTTGCCTATTACCTGTGATTATATAGTTGTCATCTCCCTGCTTTCAAACATTTCCATAGCTTGTGTGATTTTGGCTTGTGTCCCCTCTGCTTTGGGGCTACAAGGAGATCCCCATGTCTTATAATTTTTAGTGAAAGCCATGGAGGTCTTCCTACTCAGTAAATAGGCTTCAAGGCTAAGAGCCTGGTGAGTGAAGGATATGCAAACAGCTTCAGCTTGTGTTTCCTTTCATGAAATGAGTCTGATTTCTCATATATCTGTCAATCATTTGTAGTATTTTAGATGGAAAATGTTTGGCTTAACCATGATGGATATCACTAGAAAAAAAAAGGTTTTATATGCTCCATGTGCTACATGTAATTAGTGGAAATCAAAGCTCTGTTGCAATGATTTTTGCCTTGGCTTTCATAGTGTCAACTTCCTTGCACATTCCTCTGAAATAGGTGGTGATGGTCATTGTCCTTAGCAGAATGGTGGCCCAGAACCACAATGCAGGCTGAGGAGACAGAGGATGAGAGGTTCTTGGGGAAGAAAGGGTGGGGTGAGCTTATGTTCCTAAAATGGCTTTGTGCCCACATTCTGATCAAGCCACTTGCCATTCCTGAGGAAAGAAAAGAAGATTCACCAAGAGGTGCAGAAGGGTCCGAGAGGCGATTTGCCATGCGGCAGTTCTCTTCCCCCCAGGAGGTCAAGAAGTGAGAACAATAACATTCATTTTGTCCTCGTTGTTATCATCTTTTGTGTTTCTGTGTGAAATATTAGATAAGGTTCAAGTCATAATAACGTGGGAAGAGAGGGATGGAAAATATTCCTTTTGTGGGAGCTAGATGGCGCCGTGGATTAATGCTCCAGCCCCTTATCTGGGGATGTTCTGGGGCAAACCCCATTTAGTCAGGTAACAACTTGGCAATTAGTTTGCCTGTGGGAATTTAGGTCTAGATCAACGGAAGTATTCAGATTCTTAAATCCTTCTGGGTTAAATCCATCAGCAAGGACTTGTGGCTGGAATTGTATTGTTACAAATGGAGCCATGGTCTTCAGCAGACACCAATACCTGCTTCAACAGGAGCCACTGAATTTTGGGCTCTAGAAAGAGGTGACTTATCAGGAATCCTGCACTTGCATTAAGAAACTCAGATGTAGAAAAGTACAGCTGCTTGTGCTGCACCTGAGTTTAATCTCTGCTTATCAACCATGAAATTATTCTTTTTTTTTTTCTTTTTGAGATAATTTATGTTAAAAAAAAAAACAAAAGTAAGAAACCAACAACTCATAATTCCTCTGGCAACACTGAGCTGTATTTCCGTTTTTTCAGGCTATTTCTGTAGCGGTAGTGTTAGAGGATACTTGCCTGGAATCATCCAAACTTTCCACTGAACTGTTTAAAAAAAAAAAAAAAAAAAGAAAAAAAAAAAAGAGTAAAGCACAATAGAATAAACTGGAAAGCACATCTCTGTGCACAAATGTCACCACACTGTTGGGCATGGGATTTGTATTGAGACAAAGTCTTGCTCTTTCTCTTTGTGGGAAAAAAAGCCTTACTTAAAAACAAATGGCTTATAAAACAATGCAAAGAGAGCAGGGAAGACCACTTTATTGTGACAAACTGAAAATTCAAAGAGCACCATCTGAGAACTTAAACAGCAGTCAGCAATGGAAGCAGCCACAGGACAATTTGGAGGACAATTCAGTGGGGACTGGAAACTGTTTAATGGAGGTTAAATGTCCAGCTCAAGCAGATACATTGAATTGTTGTTCTGTGGCTGGTATGGAGCAAATTCAGCGATAACCGGCTTCAAAGTCTCCACCCCACAGCCCTTCATCATCGTCGTCGGCCCCAGCTGTCAGCAGAAAGATGGCTGAATAACTGGCCTAGGAAATGAATTATCCTTTGGCGTCTGGAGAGGTTGAAACACCAGTCTCAGCTGTCTGGATACAGGAAAGGCCTCCATGTTCAGTTGAAATGGCAGACAGGGTTCAGAGCTGTACGAGGCTCTCCAAACTGGAGGGTTTTTCCATCTGGTACCATTTGTGACTAGAAGTGGCACTAGGGGCACAGGGGAGGGGAGGTGGGAGGTGCGGGCTGGGGACAGGCTGCTCTGCCCCTCTGGGCCTTTTCCCGCCCTTTCTCCTTTGCTGATTGCAGTGCAGGCTCCTTTGCTCTGCAGTCAGTAAACAAGGGCCCTCCTCCACCGTGTGCTGCCCTGACACAAAGAACTGCTTTAAGCTTCAAAAAGACAAAAAAAAAAACAAACACAATGAAACAGACAGAGAAATATTATAGCTTAAACAAAGCACCTTGGGAAGAAGCTCGCAAGATTTGTTCCAGCAGAGAAAGAGGGTGCATACGTCTACTGACTGTGTGAGGGGCAGTACCGAGGCAACAGACGTTCATTATAGGGCACATTCTTAAAGCTTTACTTCTTCTTCCTATTTTTTTCCTGACATTTGCTGTTTTATACTTTCTGGCAACCAGCAGAGCTCCACCGATGCTGACTTGCAAAGCCCACAGAGATACTAAGGAAATATTTTTCCTAGCAACAAGCAGCACACGAAAACACGAAGAAACGCTTCCCCTGCTCGTATTTCCCTTCAGTTTTTTCGGTCATCTGGTGCTGAGATAAGAGCTGCACAGTGAAACCTGCCACTAGCTTGTGCTTTTCAAGGCAATCTGGAATAGAGGAACACGTAAAGACTTTATGCATGTTGTTAAGTAGCGCAGAGGCCTATCTGAAATCACGGTGACATGGTGCTGAGTGGGCACACTGCCCGCCATGTCACCTGGCCTCCATGCTGCTGGTGCTGAGGTACCCTCCAGCCAGAGAAGATGAAGAGATGTGTGACATCGCCTTAAGATGGCAGCCACAAGCCAGCCCCAGTTGGTTGTACAGCAGATAAACGAAACGATGCTATCTGAGGCAGGTCTCGTGAGTGCTGCCTGAGGTGCCTGTTCCCTGAAGTGAGGCACTTAGATGTTGCTCTAATGAAAATACAACAATTAATGAGGACTAAAGGTCAACACTCTCAGATGTCAGGGACGGGCAGACCCCCCCCAAGGGGGCCATGAGTGGGAGCCCTCACTGCCATTAGGTTGAGCAGGCCGGAACTCCTGCCAGAGCCTTGTTGAGGTAAATGGAGGAGGAGTGATGGCCGCCTGTGCCCACAGGGCTCCCAGAGAAGCCCCTGCTGTGTACCCCCCGGCCGATGGGTGGGCATCCACCAGACACCATGGCCTGGGGCCCCTGGGAATCCTGGCCATAGCAGGTGCCCGCCACATGAGTATATTCGATATTCTATGTACATATATATATATATATATACACATTGAGCCATGGCACGTGGCTTAGTGGCCACGTTCCTTGAGGTGTTTCTTCTGTCTGGGCCTGGGTAGGCAGAGGGATGGCCAGGGCTGAAAGATGAGAGGAAGGGGTCAGCAGCAGACAAGTGTGGCTCAGTTGTCCTTCACAACCCGGTGTGGTGACTAGAATCAGGTTTGAGTCGCAGAGCAAACACATGAAGCAAGGACACCATTTCCTTTCCCTTTATGTCTTCAAAAACCTGAGAGGGAAACTGGGGAAAGTGCTTCATCTTGTCATGACAGTATTTTCTATTTTCTGCCCGCTAGTGGGACAGAGCTGAAGTGTTAATGTTATTTTTAATTAAAGTGTAGTTTTCTGGGACTGAATTATTAGCCATGTGGGGGCAATGACTGGTACTTGTGTCTGCTTGTGAGTAACTCCCCCTTCTTCTCTGTCCTTGCTCAGCCATGCTGAAACAGCGTTCACAGATGCAAGGGCAGCGGCCGCAGCAGAAAGCCTTTGTCAACACCAGCAAATCACTGTTTCTCCCTCTGCAAGGTCAGCTTCTGAAGGCAACGTGTCTGAGACCACGGCTCCATGACCGGCGAGGAACATGACTTGTCAGGAAGCATTTAGAAATTACACAGTGTTGGTGGATAGAGTGAAAGCATTCTCAAGGTAGAGCCAACCTCTGAATTTAATGCCAGCCTTGCACACATAGGGTGAATATTTGGTGAGTAACTCCAGTGGGGTTAGGATGAAGCCCAGGAGGTTCTTACTCATCACTTGATGGTTTACTGACAAGAAGAACATCTGCAGAACATGTTCCTGTGTCATCAGTATATTTCCTGAATTTGTACTCTAGTATTTGAGAATTTCTCTTTTGGAAAAGCACTATATATAGTAAACTAAAAAGTTTTGTCTGCAGTGGATCACTTACTTCTACAGTTGTTTAGAAATAGTTTGCATAAAGATAGGAGCAGATTTGTAAAACTGGTTTGAAAGCTACATGTAGGCAACAGAATACACTCTCAAGGCAGACACATGTGCCCCAAGATAAGAAACTATCCTACAGGCTTAAACTGGAGATCAAATTCTTGTATTTTACCTGAACGTATATCTACACTACAATATGATTCTTATAAACTCTGCCTTGTACTTCCATGATTCCCGCGTGTCAACCTGGAGCTGTTTGGGTTTTTTTTCCACAGTGAATCTGCAAATAGTCCCCAATTACGATGATTTAGCAAGCTTTAAAAGAAAACTGCATTGTGAAGGATAAAGTTTTAAAAATAATCCCTCAGGGTTTTTTTTTAGCTGAACTTGAACTCTTAAGGGGTTTCAGATTTGCCAGTCACTCGTTATAATTTATCCGGGAATTGTATTACAGTGAACATCCTAACATGTAGGGACCAGATAGAAGACCTAAAGGCTCTATTGTGTGAGGAAGGCCATATTTTCTGGTTTATCCTTCACTTTGGAGAGGAAAACAATGTGAGGAAGTGGTGTGTTGATCAGCATGTTGTACACATCATGTTCTATAGAATGAAAGATACAGGGAAATTGCCTCCTATTAGTTCAAATAACATCCTATGTGTACATTGGTAAGGTACATGCCCTGCTCCATGCAGTGCTCAATGGCTTTTTATCTTTTACTTTCTGAACTGTTGCTGAAAGATTCTGACTATAAGTCAGAGTAAATTCAAAAGCACGTATTTATTTCAAGACAGAAGTGGGAACATCCCCTCCTTGCAGCTAATAATAGGATTGACATTGTTAAACAATTAAATTGCAAAAATAATAGGTGCTTCGTGCATGTTAAACAAAACTTCAATAAGTGCTCTGTTTTGTTGTTTAACTGTATGTATGAGTCATAAGGAAAGTGTTAATGGTCGGGATCGGATATGAATCACGTATTTGTGAACAGCCTTCCAAGGCCAGCGCTGAAACCCCAAGCACATATATTCTTTGTAGCGGGTCAGCTCAGCTCTGCGCTTGGAAACTGAAAGTGTAATCAAAGTGAGAGTTTGTTTATTAACTAGCGGATGCTGTGCATCTTATTTACACAGATTGATAAGGGGGAGGGTGAAAAATAAGGAAAAAAGCTGGTAATGCAGGGAGCTCTGTGTCCCTAGGGTACAAACCACAAAAGGAACCTGAGCAGCAGCAGCAGCAGCAGCACTGGCCATTAAAAGCTGAAAGCATTCTGTGACTTTAAAAGGAAATCCCATATTCATGAAGGGAATCCATATGGCAGCCTATTTGTGAGGAGAGGTGCCCCATTCTCTTAAAAGCTGACTTGAAGCATTTATTGTTTTGACTGCTTTAGCATTAGGGTGAGAGTTTTCACCTCAAGGGGAGCAGACAAAACAAGTACAATGCAGAGGAGTAGCTCGGGTGTTATTATATATTATATTGATTTGCATTACAGATAGAAAATTGGAATTACTGAATGACAAGCTCTTTGTGCTGGCTGTGTTTGAGCATGCTGAGGAAATCGGGTTCTTTGTAGAAAGTAATCTCACCTGGTAATTATTTCCATCTCGTTGCTAATAGGTATGTTCTTAATTGCCTCCTCTCTAGAAAGGCTTAGAGTGAAAGGAAGGTTGAGTTGACTGTTCTGGAGGAGGGACAGAGGTAATTTCCAGGACTCATGACAAGTGTTACAGACTGAGAAAAGTTTCTGAGTCCTTGTTGTCGTTTAGGGGAGACCTCTGGAACTCTTGTTTAGCTTCTGATAGTGCTTAACTTTGAAAAAAACTGTTTTCCTTCTCTGTTTTCCCAGCTGTGAAATGCATCCTGGAAAGCATTTGGTCAAGCTACCTATAGTCCAATGCACTATCCTTCCTTCGCACAGTGAATATCAAATAGTAGTTATGCTGGGAGAGTGTCATTTATGCCATTGTGGCAAACAGAGGGGAGCTGCGTCGGAACGTGACTGAACCAGCACCGCTTTTGCAAAGGTAAGTGTTTGGTTATCTAGCTCCGTGTTGGCATTCTTGTTGTTTTAAAGTATGCTGAACTTCTAGCGATAACAAAAGGTTTTGTGTCTCTGTGTATCTGAGGCTAAGGTGACATTACCAGTCTAATCTTATAAGATCATAAAAATCTGAGTATTAATGCTGATATTAAAGAGAAGCAAAAATCAGTTGAAATCGCTTAGCAAGGCTTTGACTGAGCCCACGTTTGAATGGCGAATTCCCAGCCCTGCGCTCCTACCGCTGAACGTCGCTTGCAGATAAGAGATGACATCGGTTCGCGAAACGTGTTCGTACGCAAACTATTCGGCTAGAGAGCCTGATTAACTGGTTTTGCCACGCATTGAAATATGGCTTGTGCTCTCAGGCGACAGGATGCTTGGAGTCACAGCTGGCACACTCCTGGCCTTTTTAGGAGGCCTCTGCTGCCACCTCCATGTTACCCTGTGGCGTTTGACATTTGCTTAGGAATGCTTCCTCGCTTCCTCCTTCTGCCTGTGTTAATTCCTTTGTATTTCTAAGTGGTATGCCTCACTTGCTCTGTTTAAGCAGTGGGGAACGTCTCCTTTTAAAATGAAAACAAATCAAACCCTTTACGCATTATCAAATTCAACTTTTTAAATTCCTTGTGCAATTTCAGTTATGGTACAAATCCAACTGGACAAACCAATGACCTGTTGCTTTATAGCAAAGTCCTTTCTGGAGACTGAAATAAAAATGTTGCGTTGGTATATGTTATTATTTAAACATCTTATTGCAAACATTTGGATCAGTCTGTCTTGCAAATAGTGTCTCTGAATGACAGTACCTGTGGATGTCTCTACATTATGGCTCCAACTGAAACCCTGCCGTTAGGTGCTGTAGCAGACATCAGGAAGATGTGTCCCAAGAGCATTTCTGTTGCAACCTGGTGTGAGCTGATACCTCTTTCTTTCTCACTTTTATGTTTGGTACTGTCTGGTATGAGAACTGCCCAAAATAAAGGGACCTCCCTGCAGTACAGAGCTTTTTGAGTTACTCTTCTCTTAATGCTCATACTTCTTGTGGATGGTGAAGTGTGCCCTGAAAAAGGGATGGAGCTGATGCACGATTTCTCTCTTGGTGGTGTAGTTTAACTCCGTTACCCTGGGGGAGTTGTAAGATGTCTTACAAGCTTTCCTGCTATCTCTCTTCTGGGTAATGCTGTGCAGTCCACAGCCATCATTTCAGATGCAGTCCAGTGGTTTTCCTTATTTGTGGCTTTAGCAGTAGGTCAGATTTATTGAATTTTTTTCTCATTAGGAGATGAAGTTTGTCTGCCATTTCTTGTCTACAAAGAGTCTTTCTGACTTCTGCCTGCCTTCAGAGGGGTCAGCTAGCAAAGCCTGCTGCCTTCTCAAGGTTGAAAATCTAAACTTTGCTGCCATACGTTGGCTGAGGGTTAAATAATGACTGTGCTGAGCTGATTAACAGGGAACATTTAGTTTCCTTATTGCTGATGAAAGGGTTGCAGTACGTGTCCAAATCCCATTAGTGGAAATCTAGTCACTGCTGAACTATGCAAGATTTTCAGAACTCATGTAGTAAAAATGTACAAATAGGAGGTATGAAAGAGGAAAAAAGAACTCATTTTATGAGCTGTTTCTGCACTATTGAAGGGTATTTTTTTATTATTTTAAAAAAGGCCGTGATCTTTTCTGGTACAGGCTCAAATAGCTGCTACTTAACACTTTGTAGTTTGAGGGCACACACAATACCTATGTCACACAGTAGCTACATATCTTAAACAGTCTCCAAACTCTTACAACCACTATACCTGCTAAAAACCAGACCAGCCACCAAGCTCTCAGTGGTGGGACTGTGGTTGGAAGCAAACTAAAACCAGTCTCTTCCAAGTTGCACATTTTAGATGCTGGTATTTAGTTGTGCTCAGCTGCATATAGGAGTAGTTGAGCACCTGACTTTATCAGACCCCGAGCTGTTGAGAAAACAGTGAGTCCTTGGGCTTTTTTCCTCTACCTATTGAAAGATCTCCTTGAATAATTCATTCAGTCCCAAAGGAGTGCTGAGCTCTTGTGCTTCTCAGTGGTTATCCAGGAAGAGGAGGGAGGATTGTCCTGTTGTGATTGTTCTTAAGGCTGTGCCAGCCAGTTCATAACATCTTCATTGCTGTGTCAAGGCTTCAGGGTTGGAGGCCTAGACTAGAACTGCGTGGATTTTTTTTCCCACAAAATACAAAGTTGCTGTTAAATGCAGTTATTTAGCTAGAAATTACTTGAATGCCCTCAGTCTGAGGAAAAAAATAGAGGACAGAATTAAGTATAAATTAACAGCAACGGAAAATATACTTGATTGAATTTAAGTTTTTGTATGCTGTTCTCGGAATACATTAAGGGAAAAAAAATGGACATCAGAAGCATTTATTGTTTAGCTAAGTCAAAAGCTGTCCACAGTGTTCTGATTACAAAGTCAATTTACTGAATAAGTATTGGCAATGGCTTGTAGATGTGAAAATAAGTATATTAATGACTTCATATTCTGCTTTTTCACAAGGCCTTTATTCTGACGGTAACATTTTACAGATCACATTCACTTGTTATGTTCTTACTTCTAGGAAGAGGTTTATTTGATAACTTTTACTCTTCTATGACTAAATTGCTGCTGTGTTCTAATAAGGCAGCTTCGCCTTATTACGAACTATAATATATTTCATCTTGCGTACTGGAGACCAACGGCTCTTTCTGAAAGCATTTTATTCTGTAGGAAGTGATGTACAGTAGCAGAAAGCAATGGATCCACCAAAAGTTACTGTGCTCTCTATCAAATAGGGAGTTTGGGGCCAAAGATGGACCAGAAGGAAGGTTTGTACAGCTCCTTGTTCCATGAGGAGTCTTCCTCAACGATTAGTGTTTCAGTCAACTTCTGGACAGTGACAACATTGAGAAATACAATCAGTTTTCCATCTGAACTGTATTTTTTTATTTTTTATTTTTTATTTCTCTCTCACCCCCAATGCCCATTTTGCTGGCAACAAAAAAACCCACTAACTGGCATTCAGCCGAAGTATTTTAAATATTGGAATTAGCACACTGGGTTCCCATTCCCATAGTTCCCTGCAGTTGATACCTTTCACTGGACTATTGATAATTACTGGTTTTTTGTTTGCTTCTTCCACTTTAGCGGCTTTGTGGTTTGAATGGCTGTTTGTATAGTGTTATTAACACATATGCCACTAGCCTGTCATTGTGGACAATTATTTCATATTCATGTACATTTATTATCACTCCTTTGCAGCCTGCTTGCCAGTTTTTAGGCAGGTAAATGTACTGTGCTGAATTACAGAGAAAGGTACTAATACTTGGAAACAGCTCCCGGAGGCTTAATAGTTAGAATAGTTTATAGTGGCAAGCGTAAGAGATAAAAGAAGAATGTCGTATTTACTGGTACACGAGGCTCTAGTGAGGACCACAAAAACTGACCCAGGACATCAGAACAGAATGTAAGGTGGCGTCAGGGTTTTTTTGTTTATTTGTTATCTGGTTGGGTTTTGTTTGTTTGAGTTTTGTTTGTTTGCTGTGTTGTTTGTTTTTAAGGTAGTTACACCTAACATTATAATATTTTGAGGCACATTTATTTGCTTTCTGCCCTTATTGCCTTCATATTCACCCAGTCATAACATTCTTTCCACTGAAACTAGAAACACAAACAAACTGCTGATTACTCTGAGAAGGAAGTAGAAAGAGCCCCGTACAGATATTGTGAGAAGAGTTTAGAATACATTTGGATCCAACCTGTTCTTTCTTAAACACTGAAACATCTTTGGATAAGGGTTTTGATAAATTAAGGGATTCCAAACTATTCCCTGGTAGCAGGCTGAGCTCCAAATTGGAGAAGTGGAAGCGTCTGAGCTAATGAGTCTGATGTTTTTCAGAAAAACCCCTAAGGTAGTCAAATTCAGGACACCTGCATTGCCTTTGACTGAAATGAGGATGATAGATTCAGTTCCTAAATGGGAATTCCATTTGTGCTTTTCCAAAATTGAAAGGGATTTTTAACAAATTCTCTACTTTGGGCTTATTTCTATTGGAAAGGGCCCCTCACAAGATTTGTTGTCTTTTCCAGTGCCTCCAGAGAGGACTCAAACACTTACAAGCCATATGTCCTCACGCTGGTACTTGAAAATGCAAAGGCCAGAGTTTTACTCTGCAGGTAGTGTGTGTCCAGTCCCTCATTCCCCACGTTGGGCTGATGTTATTTGTTAGGACTCTTGAGAAACTTTTAGGCAGCCGGGCACTTGTATGTTTGAAAGGAGCAGAGCAGATGCCTCTATTTATGGCAGTTCCATTCAGGTTATTTCCTCATTACACCAAGACCGTGTTGGCTCAAACCTACCATTGTGTTAAACAGAACATGTAACAATCCTTTTAAAATATAACACATTTATCACTTGGCTCAGATCAAAGGTGCGTGGCTTCAAAGGCTCTAATTAAATAGTGATGATGTAGAAAGCTGCCTTTATCTATATAGGTTACAGACCGATGCTTGGGTTGTTTGTTTTGTTGGTTTTTTTAAGACCCATTGAGTTCAATATTGCAAAACTCTTGTGAGATGTTTCCCATCGTTGCAGTTGATCAAAGTGTTTTTGTCAATCCAGATTTCCCCATTAAATTCTTTTTTTTTTTTTCCCCTAGCTAGAAACAGTCTAGAAATTGTTCTGTTGAGCTATGTCAGGCTATTACTACTCTTCCATCTCCCTCTCTTGCCATCCGAATTCCCAGAGCTTCCTTCCTCTGACTCTTATTGCTGCAGTTAGTAAACCTTTGCAGAGATGCCACAGATGGGCAGTATTTCTGTTTCCAGTTCAAATTTGGATATGGAATTTGAGGCGTACGTCAAAGTTTGTAAGCCATTTAGGCCAAAATGTGATAGTGTGCTGGAGTCCACAGGATAACTTGAGCATTATCTTGAACCTTGGCTTCTTCAAGGACTTGGACTGAAATTAAACCTGGTTCAATTAGTAGTTTGCAAGGCTTCAATCTGTGATTTTTGGAGATGGTTAAGAACAGTGTGAGCCAGGCCAACATCCCCTGATACTGAAAAAACAACAAAATTCGCAGTAGAACCTATTGGTTTTTTCAAAGCTCTGTTTAAATGCAACTAAAATAATTTTGTTTAGGAAAGCAGAGTTAATTATAATGTATTATCATAAACTGGCTCTATAGATTTCCCATAAATTATAGTCCTGAACATTGTCCATTTAAAGAGATGAATAGTAAGGTTATTTCACTTGGGGGAAGGTAGGTAGGCGGATAGCATTGAATTGCTTGATTAAAAGAAAAATAAGAAGAGTGAGGAAGGTGTGAAAGTCTTGGGCTGAAGTTTTTGTTGTTTTTTTTAAAAAAAGGTGCTAAACTAGTAAAAAAAAAAAAAGTAAAAATGTATGTAACAGAGTTGTGAAGTAAAGGGGGAAAGGCCATGTGTGGCCAAGGTCAGCCACAGTGTAGCTCCTCTGAAGCCGGTGGAGTGGCACTCAATTAAGGCAGCTATAACTTTTATTTTATAACAGAAATATTAGCAAAACAGAGGAATTAGTTGAAGCCAAAGCCAGGGCAAACTCCTTTGCTATAAATGACCCTACTTCGTTGCAAGGAAAATGCCAAAAAGTGAGGTCACTTGTGGCGTTTTTGACTCAGTCAAGCATGTGCTGCCAGAGAGAACAGTTCTGGGACACTAGAAGCGTTTCCAGAAAGTAAGGTACCCAAGACTTCAGCTCTATAGTCTAATAATAATAGATAATAAGCTCAGTGTTGGGTGGTTTTTATGGTCAGTAGTTTGGAAACAATGGTGAGGATAAAATGAAGGTGGAAATACTAGGTTTTGTAAATAAAATGCCATTTTTTCTACATGATTTCATACTCTGTTTTCTCAGTGTCAGTGAAACTCTCCTGAATATAAAAGGAGAAGCACTCCTTCTCCTTTTTTTCCTTATTAGTAGCCAGCACCATATGTTCCACTTGACTATGATCAATGAATCACCATTGGATTCAGATTCCCTTGTAAAATTACATATTCATTTAAATCTTGCGTGTAAAAAAAAAACTCAAATCCCGTCTTGCAAGTTTGCACGGGCAGCTTGTCAAGTGATTGGTCTTGTTTAATTCCGTGGAAATGCTCACATGTATTTTTGGTGAGATCTGGCACTCCAGATGATAAGCTGTGCTTTATTACAGTTTTACCCCATGCTTTGAGCCAGTATAACACAGTGATGTTTAGCCAGTTACTTTTTTTGCAAAAAAAAATTAAACCCCACAAACTTCACTGATCTTCAGAAATCTGGAAAGCAGATACTGCATAAATAATTCACTATTTCAGTATAAAGAGAGGTGGAAGCAGATTTATTATAATTTTCCTCACAACACACTTAAATTTGGTATGTAGGATCTTAAAAAGTGCATCAACGAGAGCCAACTGCCTATAGAGAATTCTCTCTCTTGTTTTATTTTTTTTCCTCAGTCTTTTCTTTCAGTGCCGCCAAGTCATGTCTTGTAGTAAACTGCTGAGTCAATACATTTAAAACCTCACCAACTGTTTCTTATTTCTATAGAGGTAACTGATAAGGACCCGTTTAAGGGTTACACCCTTCCGTATTTACAGTGGGAAGGCAAACACGGTTATAGGAAGCAATTACGTTGACAATTTGCGGTGCGTATTAAACGCTATCACGGTATTCTTTTGACATATTTGATTTAATTGGTGTGTGCCTGCAAATGTTGTCCTAGAAGCTGGAGAGCTGCGTTCCCGATGCGGGATCTGGCAGGCTGCTGCCAAGCAGCTTCCTTGCAGAACCTTCCCTCAGCCTTTCAATCGACCTAATCCTCTTAGAAATAGGCGAGTCCTTCAGTCCCCTTTGCTGTTTTGAATTTTGGCTTCGGCAAGAAGTTGCTGTTTGTTGAAGCAAAGAGATAAATCATACCAGGAACGGCACTCCAGCCATGGGAAGTTGTTGCTTTCCCCCCCCTTTATGTGCTAGTGTCCTCTTTATCTCTCTGTAGGAATTTAGGAGGTTCTTGGGTGCTGCGAGTTCTAGGTAAAGCTCTCCATGCAGTTATGAGGGAGTTCTGCTGAAAGAACAAGAATGAACATCTGTCAAATTTATAAAAACTTCTCCATAAATGTACATGGTGGAATGGAAACTGTGTTTCTTCCAATAGTTTTTAAAACATTCTGCGGAATTTAATAGATTTTTAGGTAGCATCATCAGTGCAAATACATTTAGAGTAAGGTGGTTTTTCTTTTTAGATCAAAACTATAAGCCGTAATTCAATGGTGTATGAAAAGGTCTTTGAAATCTCTATTTTGGATTCCTAAAATTTGCACGTCAAAGATGAAATAATAAATATCTTGCGGTTTGGGTGTTTAATTGTAAACAGTCAGGAACCTTCACCCCATCGTGTCTCCTCGTTTCCTACTGTCACGGATGATGTTTGGCCAAAGCCAAAAGACAGTTCTAAATAGCACTGTTTCCACGCTCCCTCTGTCTCCTCCTTTCACCTTTTGGATATCTTAAGGAAAAGCAGCTGTTGTAAAGGGTGACAAAACTCAAGAAGTATCTCTGGGGCAAGGCAGGATTAAACAATGTGGAAACATGCAAATTCTGCTTAGGACAAACTGCTAACGAGAGAACTGGAACCAGATTTATAGTTAGAAAGAAATGGTTGGAGTTTTTTTCCAATGGATAAAGTAGAAGATTGGAATTCAGGTCTTCTGCTGTCCGGTTTCTTCTATCTTCTTACCTGTAAGATAAGTATTGAAGGAAATTAACTCATTTATAAAATATATCCAGATTACCAGTACTGCAGTTTCTCTTCCTCTTGTTTTAAAACTAAATGGTAACAATTCAACTGATTTATATATTTATTTTATTTTTTTTTTGAGATGTGATCTTGCAGTGTATCTTAGGAACAATCTGAGAAAGCTCACCAAATGGAAGCTTGTCAATCCAAATGGGCATAAAGAAAACATAATGTCTGGACTCAGGTTAGGCCTGACCATGACACATGGACTGGGCTGAATTCTTCAGCCCCGTCAAGACCGAGGTCTTCGGTGGATGTTGGTGCAGGGCAGGATTTTGGATGACAGAAAATCTAAAGCTGAGGCAAGAGTGACATTCAGGCACCAGCAGGATGGTGACAGCTCAGGTAAAAGTTTCTGAGATTGCCAGTCTGCTTTCATAAATTCCCTCAAGATCTGCTTGCAGTGCTTACTTCCATCCTGTGCATGAATCCCTTCTTTCCACTGGATTTTGTGAGGAGCTGGTTACTCTGATAACCACCTTTATGCCTTCAAAAATCTCCCCCAGCAATATTTTTGATGTACAATCCATTCCAAGGTCTTTATCAAATTTAATTTGACTGTCTTTAGGGCTTTTGAAAACCCCAGATTATAAAAAAGCTGTAATTACTGTTTTATTGCTGGCTCATTTGCAATTTTTTTTCCTGGGCAAAGAGCAGTGTGTTTTTGTGTTGCCTGTGGTTTCTGTTTGGACTAACAACCTTAGACTGATTTTTAGGGATATTACAGTGAGAGTCCAGATGTTTCTCAGAATGAGAACGAAATTGCGTTTTGTTGCCTGTATCAAAAATACTGTGATCATCTTATTTCGGTTCGCTAAGTGTTCTAATGCTCGAAGCTTGGATTTAATTTAGTGTCTAAAATTTGGCAGGATTAGGAACTTTCTGTGAAAAATCTGTTGGTTTTTTTTTTTCCCCCCTTGCCATTCCTGTGGATGGAACATGTTTTTTTAAGTCTTGGGGAAAAAAGAAAACCAAGCCATAATTTGGGTGTGCTTATTAGAGATTTGTGATACTACTATTAGTTCATTCTTTGGAGTATGCAAAATGTATTTGGATTCTTCAAGAGCAGAGCTGAGTGAGATCTTCCTACATCTAAATGCAATCCCACATTGCTATGTTCCTCGTTAAACACGGATTGTGGTAGAGGAATGTTTTATTTTTTTAAAGTGTTATTCCTGCACAATCTAAAGGAATAAACTAATTGAGCTGCAGATGGGACACAGAGAATGGGAATGCAGGTGAAAACCAGAATCTGGATGTTAGTTTAACCGACTAGAATTGCATGTAAGGCAAAGGAGCAACGCTTAGTGATAGAGTGTTGAAGGCTAAAACTATTTAGGCCAGAAAAATGTGATAAAAAACCAAAGGGATAATTGATAAGAAAGGTCTGAGGAAGGATGTGGGCTTGGAGAGAAGTAGGATTGCAATAAGGAGCTGGGTATCTGGGGACACTGGGATACAAAAGCTGAAGAGGAGCTAGAAGGTGACGTGAGGGGAAACAAGAAAGGGTGCTGTGACTGCAAAGATAATTGGAGTTTTCCAGGGTGAGGCTTCTGCCTTCCTAAGTAAAAAGACTGGGATGTTGATAAGGAGGAGAGGCAGAGTGGGAACTGGGGTACGATACCATTAGATGAGCTGGTAAGTTTTCCAATGAGCAACACTCAGTGGTTATTCCCTTGATCAAGAAGCACCCAGACTGGGTGTAGTTCTGCAGAAGGATGAAGCCGAGCCTTCCAAAGGCGACAGCAGCAGCAGGTGTAGGTAGGGACAGCCCTATTGCCGCTGGAATCCCGCTCAGCTCTTTGTAACCAAAAGTTTCCCATTCAGCTGCAAATTGGGTCTCCAGCACAGAAACTTGCTTTGGCAAGAGAAGGTGACGATTTGTGTAACGGCTGGAGCTTGAAATGGATGAAGGGGAATCTTTCCATTTGGTTAACAATTGTAGGGGATACTCCCAGCCTCTCTGGCTGCCTCTTGCAAAGGCAGGACGAAGCTCCAGCGAGCTCGGCTGTTTGTGCCACTTCTGAGCTGAATCATCAGCATTAAAAACCACATTCAATGCTTTCCTCGGAGCGCGCGTGGTATTGCTATAAGGGAAGTTACAGTCACCCTGGGTGGAGGAACCTCCCTGTCTAGCTATGGGGATAGTGAATACAAGGAAATGCTTGCGGTTCGGGACATGATGGCATCTTTTGGTATTTCTCTGCTATTTTTTGCACTAATGCATTTCGTTTGGCACTTGAGAATTTCATGGCAAACACTAAGATGCAAACGCTCTGTTCCAATGTTTTATGTTTTGAAATGGTAATGGGTTTATTTTATTTATTTATTTTTTTTCCTTCCTGCTGAATGTTTCTTTTTCTTGTGGAGGTAAAGCTGTGTGTGAACTGCATACTGAGGGGGGAGGGGGGCTGCTGCCCAACTGAGGCAGGCACACAGATGCTTTTAGTGTTCCTTAGCATCATGAGTGGGCTTTGGGAACCGCTCACAACCCCTCCTGTCCAAGACTGGAATATACTTTCCTTTCCCTTCTCTCTAAATTCTGTGTGACATGCATGGGATCTCCAAAGTGTTTCTTAAGATTCAGATGAGGAAAACCATTATTTATTCTGGTCAGCAGCCATGTAGCACTGGAGAACGGACAGTGCTCTGCTTTACTTTCTGCTACAATTGCCATCTCCTTTTTTTCCCCCATCCCAGCAGTTTCAGCTGAGGGTGAGAAATACTTGATGCCCACAATTTCTGTTCATATTCCCTCTTTAATGAGACTTTTGGGATCTGTAAGGAATATTTTGTGGGACTGTGTAAGTAAGTTCCCGTGCATTGTGATGAGAAGTGCATATTACTCAAATTTTTGTGGGCTTCATTGTATTGGCCTAAACTTTGACCCTCTACCACTGTGACCCAGCTTCCTGGCAACTTCTGAATCGAGGCCCTTTCATCCCAGCTGTGTGATAGATCCCAAGCAGGAGTGTGGAGTAAATGTGGTTTCTTACTCATGAATTAAGCCTTAAATGAATTGAGCAACACTGGTATATTGTAAAAGGCGAGGACAGATTGAAAAGGTCTTTTTAGAGGACCAGTGCCGAAGGTGTTTGGATTGAGACAGAATAACTTGGAGGAGTTACAGCTGGGCGGATCAGTTTATTATTTCTTCAGATTTTTAAGGCTTCCTTTCACTTTATTAATAAATTCTAGTCCGCTATCTTTCCCTCTTTAATTTTGAAGGAAAATAAAAATGATCTGTGGCATAATTCTTCTTTCTTCAGTCTTTGTTGATGAAAGGAGCACTTACATGCAACTTCAATAACGAAGGCTTCCAGTGTGCCCTGTTTATATTCCCTCTTGTCTATACTTATGTTTTCATGCAGAGGAAACTTGACTGAATATACTTCTCATTTCCTCTTCAATATTTCGTTAATGCACAACCACAGTTTATTGAGTTTTGCCCAGAACAAAATGCAGCCTTATAATGAAATTAGTCTCTTTTGAATGTGGAATATTAAGATATAATCCCTTTTGCTTTCTGTGTCACTGAATCTGAGAGCAGACAGTAAATCTGACTTAATTTAAAATAGTTCTGAGAAATCCTCAATGTATCTTTCACGAAATAATAAACAGCCAGCATTGTTCTTGTTGATTACAGATGAAACTTTAGTGTGTGTCTGTTGCTTAGGAAAACCAGGTATCTCTCATGAGAGAGGTTTTTCTGCAGCCCATGCAGAAACTGGAGAAGCCTTCCGTAGTTAAGAGGCAAGTGGAAATACAGGAGCAAAGGAACATCCATAGTCATTCACCTGCCTGTTGCTGGTTGTAAGCGGCACGTGGCGCTATGTGGCTGGAACCCCTTCAAACACCGCTTGTCTCCGGCATTTTGGGTTGATCCTGGTTACTGCTCTGCCACTAAGAGCTGTTAAAATGCTAGCCAATATTTGAATTAAACCCAGCTGGTCTGTTCCAGGTAACGAATGCTGTTGTCACAGGCTTACTGTCACATTTTAAATTGATTTTTAAGATGCATCTGATGTGCACTTGAATAAACAGAATTTCCTTCCCACCTCTCAATGAATGTCTGTGCCCTGGAACAGGTCATTTTAAATTCATCTGTGGTTTTAACTGTGTTGATTTAAATTTATGGAGATAAGGCTGTGGGGGTACTTCAGTTGCTGCTTCAGCACTGGCAAATGGATATCTTTCAAAAATATATAAACCCTGCACTTGTAGCTAGTAATTTTGTGTGGTTGATCAATGGGTCCTGTATGCGTGGGTCTGCGGCACTTCCACGGGGAAGTGAACAAAGTGATCACAGGGATAAGATGAGATGATCTCAAGAGGTCCCTTCCAACCTAAACGGTCCTATGAGAGCGGGAGCGGCTGTAGCGTCCACGTAGCGCTGCGGGGACATGAGCCGATTCCGAAGCGGTACAGGAAACTCTGCCGCTTGCCTTTTTCAAAGCTAAGAGGGGGAACAGCTGTTTGGAGAGCAAAGGGCACCTCAACAACCACCCACCCCCTCCTGCGCACGGCCCCAAGAGCACGAGGAGCTGCCGCGGCTGTGCCTGGCCCCGCGTGATCGGGGGTGGCAGGGCTGGGGTGCTCCCCTATGGGTGTGGGGCCGGGAGCTGTGTCAGTGGGACAGGGAGGTTGTTCCTCTCCAACAGGACTGTCTGTGCAGGGCCCCTGCACTCGTGCATCTCTACCTGACTTCTCTCCCCACCGAATGTATCCGAAGCTGCGTGCACAAACCCGAGGTCAGCAGGCTCATGCGTGGAGCTTTTGGTTTTAGGGCTTAACTGTCGAGGAGCTTTAGTTAAAATGCCTTCTCTCTTTTCAGCTGTTTGCTAGTTTATAACAAATGGTTAAATAATGTGAGAATTCTCTTGGTTCAGTGTCTCAGCTGAGTTACTGATGCAATACCCCGGGGAGTCCTGAGTTTAAAATACTCCCTTGCTCTCATTAGGGCCTTCTATTCCCTGTATTTTCACGCAGTTCCCAATCCATGCCTTTCCAGCCATTAATGCTACGCAAAGCTTTCCTTTCCCTTGGGAAAGTGAGCAGAAACAGCCTGTAGTTGACATTGGGGACCTCCAGGGAGAAAAACAGAGAAATGGAAACCAAGTGTAGCATGAACAATTTCTTGATGAAACCGATATCTTGTGGAAAGTGGATTTCTTTATTTTTCTTTTTTTTCCCCAAGCAGGCTCTTTCCTCTCTTGCTGTAGCAAATCTATTTGTGATAGAAAAACAGATGGTTTTTTTCTTATTCACAAAGACTTGACTCTCATATCTTCACAGGCCTTACCACGGCTTCTGCTTTTGCCAAGTTAAGACATAAACATCTAAAGATTTGACTCTATGAAACCACATGATGATAATAAATCAATCAAATTCATTATACTGACAGCAACAAGTCTTCTGAGTGGCCACTGAAGGGACTATCATTTCACCAGAAATTAGTTCCATCTTTACTTATATTAAGCCCAAGTATCTTTGCCTTGGCCTGTGTGTACACCGGTCACTTCACTTGGTGGTAATCGAACATACATACAGGGAAGGAATGTTTCCTGTGCAGTTTATTTCAATAAACTATTGTGTATCAGAATAGATGCCTGCATTCCATCGCAATTTAGTTTTCAGCAGTTTGTCCTAAGAAAAATAGAAGATGAAATAACGGAAATATCTAACTTCCATGTATCAGGAAATTATATGTAAAAGCGGTGTTATTGCTGGCTTAGCCCAAACTGCTGTTAGCCCTGAATCCTTGTTAGTGACCTGATGAGACCGGATTTCGTCCCGTCTACCTGCTGGGTGGAAATGCAAGTCACAGCAGCAAAAGCATCTGCTTCCTCTAGTTCAAAGCTTTGGCAGTGCTGCGTTTGATTCTTGAATTGGTCTTAGAAGTTGTTTGGCAAGTGTGTGCTTAGTCATCTGTATTTTTATTTTTGGTTCGTGTCACTCAGCAGCAGCTCTTGACTACATTCTTCCATTAAAAATGCACAGGTTTTCTTTCTGTGATAGTTTTGAATATCTCTGCATTTGGCCGGTTAACTCCCTGAACATCTGGGTGGCAATAAGAAGTGAAACTTTCATTTCCTAAAGCTGGAATGGTTGATATATGCACCAATAACTCCCCTGCCCTCTGAAAGAAGAGAAAGCTTTTGAGTGGATGAGTCATGTTGATGCAGATGATATAAAAAAAATAATACCTACTCGAGAACAAATATTTCAAGTGACTTTTACCTGTGTACAAATAAACCAGGTGCCTTTCAGCAAACCCAACGCTGTGACAGGCAGAAAGACGTGCAGCTTGCAGGCTGCTTGAGTGGGCGATGTCTGGTGTATAAAGTACTTTCTCAGTCTCTCCAAATTTCAGAGCTGCATGCAAACGAAACCTCTCCATCCTGCTTGTGCTGATGATCTAGTCTCTGCCTCTTTAAGATTTGGGCTGTGCGTTCTAGTTAATGTGTAATCCTCCCTCTAGTAGTGTGTCCGTGATTCTAGAAGCAGTTCTTTCCATAATTTAGACTTTCCTGCGTACAAATCCTGCAAGAATATTATTGGTAGAAAGTGAAATTTTTCAGCATTGCAAGAGAATATTTTAGGATTTTGAACTAGCACAGATGAGCCAAGAAATGTGATCCCTTCTCAGGAAGCAAAACTGACAGTGAGGTTTTACTGGAACTTAAATCATCTTACATGAACTTGATTTCAGTCAAAATTTAATAGGGAGAGGAGGATGCTCATTGCTCCATCCAGCCAAAATGTAGCAATCCTTTTATAGAGTCTAAGAATGAGGATTAGACTTGATGCCAAATCTATTCTAGGTTTTGCAGTACAGGCTGGCAACTAGAATATTCGTTGGTATCTGTCATGGCTTCTGTGTATCTGTGACCAGTAGTGAATACAAGGAGGCTCCTGCCTGTTTGGACTGGCCACTGGGGGAGTAAATTTTGTCTTTTTCTCCAAGTGAAAGCTCATAACCTGGGCGGTCTTGAGTGGAGGAGACAAATTTTCTGGGTACTTCTGAGAGGAAGAAGAATTCTAGAATTGTGCCTAATGTAAACTCTGTTTTGAAAATCCACATGATTTTAGAAAAGTTTATGAATATAAAAGTATATCTGGTAACAAAAAAATGTACTAAAGGGCTATGGTTCTGGTCACAGATGGAAAATTCTTGCCCCTGGTGCCTAGTAAACTAATACGGATTTCTGCTTTCTGAAATAATATGCCGTCGTTTTGAAGAAAGATGTGAAAACTCATGAAGTCAATAATGGAAAAGACTTGACTGGCCACTTAGCCTAAACCTACCACGTGTCGCCTAATGTACTCTGTGGGCATAGGTAAAATGAAGAAATCACTGGAAGAGCTGCTGCTCCTGAAATTTAGTGTTTTGTAGCTGGAAAGCAGAGGAGACTGATGCGGCCAGCTTGACATATACACTGCAAAAATATTTGCAATAGCTTAGAAGATCTAATACCTTTTGTGGGCAGATTATTTGCCCTCTCTTGTATATCTGGTAACAGCCCATTCCTCTGACCCACCCTCTAAAAAAGGAAAAAAAAAAATAAAAAAAAAATTGCAATTAAGGAGATGGGGTGAGCCTATTGGGTGTAGATAACGGACCTCTTTTTGATTCTGCTGCCATATCATGCACATGGTTAATCATGAGAAGCTTCATCTTCCTTTGAGATACAATAAGGGCCATTGAACTCTAAAAATGTAATGTCACAAAAAAAGAATGTGTTTGTACTAATTCCTCTTAGCTGTGATGCCGGCACTCTAAAAGCTTCTGTACATGTTGCACTGTTTTATGTTTTAGTTAGGAACACGAGACGCTGCTCATTAGAGAACTGGGAATATCAAACCAGCATTTTGAAATAATTTTTGGTGAAAATATTCACGGAATGTATTATCCATACATAAATAACACTAGTAGCATTATTCATTCTGGCCTTATTTCTTAGAAATTATCTCTTGAACTCTGGAACTAGGCAGGACTGAAAGGCAAAAGGGTAGAAATGGCTGAACTGCAAAAGAAAAGAGAATTCTTTAAAAATAAACTTGCAGCAGCGGGCACTGTAAGAAATGGTAACCCAGTTTAAAGTGACTTTGAGTGCAATACTTTTACAAGCAAGTTTTTGATTCGTATCTTCTGAAGCGTTTTAGAATGACAGCTACAGATACTTGTGCTTGGGTCCTCTGAGCTCTTGGATCAACCTGGCTCTGTTCTAGCACAAGAGACTGCTGAAGGACCTACGATGCCGTGAACAGCCACACCAGTTCTTCACTAAAATAGTGTGAGCTTACAGATTTTGGCTGTTGTCGTGCTGTTGGAATCCGTGGTTCTGAATAGGACATAAGGTGGAGATCCTGAGCGGTTTGTGATCGTACCGCAAGACTGGGGGAGAAATCCTGCAGCCTTTTTCTGGGACAGTAAGTAAATTGCAGTCTACGGTTTTGATAATTTGAAGCTGTCTGGGAAGATCCATCAGGTCAGGCCTTTGGTATGCACCTCATCAAAGTAGGTACCTAATAGCTGGACTTAGCCACTACGGCAGTTTTCTAAGAACTCTTCAATACGTAGGAAAAAAAAAATAGCAGGGTTGCCTGGGGTTGGGAGGATGAGGAAGATGTAAATAGTATGGCACTTACAAATACGAAGTGTTAATTTGTGTCTTGGAGTCTGATTTAGTGGAACACCATGTGACTGCACAGCTATGGCTGCTGATTATGCACATGGATGTGTTTTCTGCCTTTTTTTTTGGTACAGTTACGTCAATATAAAACAATTCATAAATTAAAGTCAATATATGAACTGCATTCACTTACCCACACAAGGCTTTGTTGTTTGTGCATTAGGGCTGTGGTTTTGTAGTGTGTTCATGACTGGAGTGCCTTCCTTTTGTGATCCGCAGGATTTCCTTACAGCTTTGCCTATAATGACTCTGGTAACCTGCTTGCTTTCTGACATGGGGCTAAAGCCAGCTTCAGTTTGCCACTTTTGATCAGACTACACTGCTAATGGCCATTGTCAGGGAGCAGCTGACACTTTAAACCCAGATTAGTTTGGAAGAAATGAATCACCTTTTTCTTACTCTTCAGGTTAAATTCTCTGTTTCCACAAGTTGAAAAAATAAGAGGGAAATAAGCCAAATTATAGCTCTTGTAATTCTTTCAGCTTTAGCTGCCCTCATTTTTAAGGAGTTACAGGTACTGAAATAGCCAGTCAGCAGGAAACAAAGTACAGAAAAGGGTGTTAATTTAAGTTGTCCCACTGCTACATAACTTACGAGTTAATCAATGTTGCCAGGTTCAAAAGGGAGGAAGGTTGACGTGGATTCTGATAACGTTTCTCTCACATCAGTGAGTTCAGAGGCTGGAGAGTAAAGACGAATTGGACACTTTTAATTGTACAGTAATTCCCCCCCAAATCAGTTAAGGAGATGCAGGTAATGCACAGACCTGTGACTAAGAACATGCAGTGGGTTATTTTAAGAAGAGGTATGAAGGGCTGTGGTATAGACAGGATACTTTTATAGGGCCTTGTTTTCATTTTCAGCACATCTACCTTCCACGTGCTTGTGGATGGGCTCCAAAAGGTAAAACATGCGTGGCCACACACAATCCTGTTACAACTGAGCGCTAATCTTTTGAGCTAAATATTCAAAACTCTTGATTACTTCTGAAGTTAAGCGGCTTGTTTAATTCAGATAAACTAAGAAACAAAAAACTGGTGAAATTCAAGGCCCATTAAAACCTGAGGAATTTTCCCAGGCTTGTGCTAAAGGCCTTCTCCACTTGCAAGTCGTCCACCTTACTTGATTTATAGTGTTGAGATTCGGTCGCTGATTTACTTTTGGTTCAGAGTGGTTCAGCAGGGCAAAAAGATTATATTCTTGCAGAGAAGCAAAGTTTATTTCAGCATCAGAAGAGAACATGACCGAGAACAGGTTTGTCTTTTTCTCAGATGCAGCAGGACAGGGATCACTACACACATTGCAGCATTTTGCAAAGTAATGCATCTATAGATGCTTCAAGCAATCCCTTCCATTATCCAGGAAAGAGAACCTCAGAAAAATCTGATCTTTTGCAATTTGAGCATTCGACATTGAAAGTTGTCTTGATAACAAATGTATTTCTCCAATGATTTTTTCTTTTTTTCTAGCAGGAAATATAGTTAATAATAATAAAAAAAATATCAGAATAATGTCAGAAAATGTGGACTGTCTGCTAGGTAACCCAGAATTCAGAGATTTACTTGGACAGATCTATTCTAGAGACTCACTGGGGCTGTGGCAGATGAATCTAGGAGACTGATTTTTGGGGACATAAACTGATTCTAATACATTATATTTTTTTATATATATTTTTTGGCCACATGTGGTAACATACGAGGAAAATGCAGTTCATTAGGAGTATTGATGCTGGCACACAATGTCGGAGATACTGGCAAGTCTCTCTTCACAATTCTACTGTACATCTCCAGGTTTCTCCTTGTGTTTTTTCAGAGCTGTAGATTTTCCAGCTAAATATGACATGATCAGCTAGTTGCTGAAATAAACAGAAGCAGATTTCCTAAGGCAAATGCATTAGTTAGGATTTAAAATGTCCTTACTAATTAGTAAATAGCTGTCCTATACAAAAAAAAATAGACTTTATTGTAATAACTGGAGGTGGATTTATTTCACTTTAAGGCTCCTACGCCTATTTTTCAGCTTGTTGTTCTGGAGATGTAATGATCAAAAATAGGATTTTTTTTTTTTTTAATGCTTAGTGGAAAAATTGTTGACTTTTCATTAGAATGAAAAAAACCTGTCTAAGTCTAGTTGAATTCATTCTCTGTCATTCCTTGGAAATGTGTCTAAAAGCTGAGAAAATGGTTTTTCATTATTAATTTCAGCTTGCTGTCAGCATTAGAGATAACATTTGCTTTGAGGTTTGTTTGAACTTTTGTAATGTGAAATTACTGGACTGTGTTTTCTGTACAATTGCCTTCAGGAGGTGCTGTCTCCAGAGCTGCAAGTCCTGTCCATTTGTGTAGCAGAGGGAGGTTGAGCTGTTCTGAAAGGAATGGACCCAGATTAATGCTGCTCTCCTCTCATACCACACTGTGAAACAGATGGATCTGCAGACCAACTTATTGGTCATCTTCTCCTGCAGAATTCCTTAAATAACTCCACTCCATGACCAGAAACAATCACTACATTTTTAAGCCAGGAGTTTTTAAGATCCTCCAGTTTTCTTACTGGCCTCTTCTTGCAGAGAGCCCTCCCCATGTAGAGCATCACCGCTTCAGCCTGGGAGCTGGTGATGAAGCAGCGTGAGGCAAGGCCATGGCCTCTCCACCTGACCTCCCCAGGTAGCTGCTGGGCTGGGCTGAGCCAAGCCAGAGGCTGTGCTCCCTCTTCTGTGGTCTCCTGCTCCCAGGAATGTTCAGGCGATGGTCATGTTTCTAACACTGCCTGTGCCAGCAGCTCTTCTGCAGCAGAATGAAGATCCTCCAGCTGCGTCTCAGACAGCTGAATTTGTCTGGTTTGGCAGTCAGAGAATAAACCTCACATGGATCTCTCTGATCAGGAACATCTAAAAGAGTTTAAAAGAGGATCTCAGCTTCAAAATAGTTTCCTGGCTTCTCCCCTAGATAGTGTCAGCCTGTCAGTCTTCAGAGGAGGCTTTTCTACCTGCAAAATATTTTATGCCCGTTTTGTAAAATCCCTTAGATCTTCTTCTTGGCCTTGCTAAAGCCGTGAAGTGCATTTTCTCCTGTTTCCTTCTACAGGCAGAAATCACGGGGCCAGCCCCACCAGTAGGTGTCAGGGAACGCCTGAGCTAATCCTGCCGTCAGCACACCGAGGAATGGTGGAGGTACAAACCCTGCCTCCTAAGCCAGCAAGCACTTTTGCACAGAAATGGACAGTTTTGTTAACCCATCATATAAACGGGCACTTACACAGACTAAGCACCAAATATTCAAATTCCCTTCTGCTTGTAATACAGGTGCCTAAAAGACTCCTGGGTTTATAAGGTTGAGACCTGCTCTTCATTTTCTTAAAGAACCAATACAAAAGCAAGTCTGTATGGAGGTTAATCCCATGTATTGCATGGTTATGGAAGACAAATATGAGATGTGAGTATATGTCACGTTCCTGACCTGAAAGGCCTTTCTCTAATGTCCAAATTTTTCATGTCTTCCCAGCAAAGAAACAGATTTTTCCTCCACCCTTCTAATTTTTAGAAAGAATGGAAATTCTGCAAACACATCTGCATTTCAAAATCAGTCTTGAAAGTCAAACTATTTCACTGTTTGAAGTTGAGAAGTATGCCTGGGACATGCAGCAATCGCATTCCACGGCTGCCACGTCATCCCCTCGTGTTCCCTTTCGGAAGGGGAGCTGTGTCGTGTACAGATCCATCACTTTAACCTGTGCTGGAGTCTCAGGTGGAAGACAGATTTCCTGTGGGCTCCACAAACCTGTGTGGAAGAACAATAGATTTTTAAACATCATTAAACCTGCATGTATGTGCACACACATACAAGTTTATACAGCATAGCTGTTTAGAATCACCATCTTTCTGCTGGGCTGCTCTTTTCTTTCCTTTTTTTTTTTCCCCTCAGTCTTCCCTTAGGAATTGCTTTTGAAGGTCTTTTGATTAGTTATGTAATTAGCCACTTGTACAGTTAAAAGCAAACTTTCAGGTCACATACTGTATGTTTACTTTTTGGCTTTAGAAGAGCTTCATTCAGAAGAAATTGCTATTGTTTCTTTGCCTTCCCATGGGAAAGCTTTAGTTTTGGAAACCATTCAACAAATGTAAGGTATGCAAAGAATACTGTAAAGACAGGACTTGAGTTTGCCAGACTTTTTTTTTTTTTTTTTTAATAGTCCGTAGTTCCCAATTACTTTCTTCTGTACAAAGGCAGGGATTTTTCTTGTGCATGCTACTGTGGCCTGAGCTTTGATTTCTTGATGACCCATGAAATTGATAAACTGTCGGTGTCTTCTCCTTCCTACTCACCTTGCTCCAGACTGCAGCAGCTTTTAAAAAGGCTGGAATGACTTACCATAGCTGATTCTGGATGATTCCTGAAAAAAGCGAACATCTTGAGACACAGTGATAGAACTGTATCTGTATCTAAGCTATTACACTTCTACACTCTAGCCTGTCATCTTTCTCTTCCTTCCAGTGGAATGGATGTGTACTGCAACCAGAGAGAACTTTTTAAGTTTGGAAATTCACTGGAGAGCTGAAGATGCTCGTGAAGAGCTTAAAATTATTTTTCGTCCGGAAAATGTCCAATTCCTGCCTACAATGATCAATACTTTCAGTGCTTCAGGATTCGTTTTCCTGAATCTCTGTCATGACATATAATGGTTTAACATACAGCTGCACCGAGTCAAAAATGTATTGAATATATTCTCATCCTAAAACAGACTCATGGTCTGGTGCTGAAATCGGTGGCTTTCACAAGAGGTTTTGGAAAGGTTGAAGATCTGGTGGTGGATCACTTCCACAGTCCCAGCTCTTACCAACTTGCCCTCACAGAATGGCCAAGGTACAGTGTGACACAAAGCCAGCGATGCTAATTTTAGGCAAGCTGAGGATTAGGCTATATATTGGCAACCTGTGGCCAGTTGCAGCTCTCTTGTTATTTTTGATGTGTCTGAAATGAGGAGATCAATTATGAAGCTATTTGCCAAGTGTTCAGTCTTTCTCAAGTGATGTCTTCAGTGGTGTGGATGGAATATTGTTTATAAAGACTACAAAATGAATAATATAGTTTGCAACTGTTAGCAATGTCTGCACATATCAGGCATGACTGAGAGTCACCACGCTCCGGGTGAGTGGCAGATATCAGCTGGGCATTCATGATTTTTTTGGAGCAGCGGGTATGGGAAGAGCTCTGGGAGAAGGGCTGTGGCACAGAACCCACTAGTCAGCCTAAGGCCAATCTGGATGTTCGTTCGCGTAGCAACAAAGTTTACAACGGTGACTGAAGAATTAATCTAGTTTGTGAAATATATTCCTTCAGTTCAAATGGATGTGTAAACTCTCTGGTTTGCTTTGGTTGTAGGGTGAATTTCTCAATTATTTAATCTCATGTTATTCTAGTGATAAGGCGCTTCCTAATGAACATTCTGAACGTATCTCCTGAAGATAATTTTTTGAACACTTAAACCATGGAGATATGCACCTCTCATCTGAATGTGGTAGATATTTTTTTAGGCATCTATTATGCTAGGTTCGTGGGAAGAGAAGCTAGACTTCTAACTGGCAAAAGACAGAATTCCCTGTAAAACAGAATGAATGATATAGTTGTATGAAACGAATGAATTAGTGCTAGCACTGTATTTTTTTGGTAAGCTTCAATCTTGAAAAATCCAGCTATACTAGCTTCTAAATGGCAGAGTGGAAAATCAACAGAAACTTCCAGTTGCTGTGTAGGTTGGTAGGAGGAACACTTCTCAGAATTATGCTATTGCCTGTAGTATAAACCATAACGTGAAAAGAAATTTGGTGATTACATCTGTTATAAAATCCTGAAAATTTCATCAAAGCTGCTACATCTTATACCTTGCCTGTAGATACTGCTGCAATGAGAGTAAAAGAATGTCTTAAATGTAACAGGAAACATTTCCTAAGTGCACCATGATAGCTTGGCTGTGAGAGACTGTCATGAGGAAGCACTTGGACACCAGGGTTACATAAACTCTTTTCTATTTAAAGTCTTGAAGCTCTGCATAACTGTCATACATGTGATGACCTTTCCTTCTATTGCTGCATCCCAGCAGCTGAACTTTGACAAATTACATGGGACACCCCTCCTTGCTTGTTAATTCACCTTTTCTTTTTCTATACACTAAAAAAAAACCCTCTCTGAGTAGAACTGCCCAAATTCTCAAGAAGAAAATTTATTCCTGGCTGACTACAATTTGTGTCTTCTGTGCTTGAGTTGCTGGGGGTGACTGAAATACAAGGTTTAGCTTGTGCTGCAATTCATGTTCTCTTTGGCTTCTATGAAAGCAGTCATCCGTCTGCCACTGAACACATGCTCTTCATGGAGTATCTTGCCATAGATCATTCTATCCTGTGTTTAAAACTCATAGGACTTTGAAGTCTAGAGGAGAAAAATTCAGCTGTATTGAAAGCAGTGTTCTTGACTCCGGCTAATCTGACCTGATTTAGCATGGAAGGAAATCTAAGAGCTGCTGATCTCCTGGGAACGCATGACCATTGTGCTGTCATTGTCTTGAAAACTTCTGTCTATGTTGAGTAAAAGACTTGATAGCACTGTGGCTAACAGGCTCGGAAAGAGCAGGATAGGGTTAGTTGAGGGCATCTAATCACCTGAGCTGGATGAGGACTTCCCCAGCGAGGCTACTTACCTCTATTTTACAAGGTGTATCTGGCCCAAGAGAAGGTTTGTGGGTAGCGACGCGTTACAGGGGGCTGGGTGACTTTGTTATCCAACACCTTGGCTAATGACTGGATTTTGCATTGCTCCCGGTCTGAATTGTCTAGTCTTGCTGAAGCACCTTCTGCCTTCTCCTTATCACCAGGACAGAATGAAGTGCAAGCCTAGGAGGAAAATAAGGCAGAAGTGTAATGAAGGCGTGGGTGTTTGTATATATAAAGCAGGGACTCCGTATCAAATGACCCCGAGGGAAAGCTCCCCATTCCCAGGCAGAGGTGTGGTGGGAACTCAGATAAAGGGTTGTACATAGCCTACAGGCAGAAAAGCTTAGAGTAAAATCTAGTCTATTTAAATTAATCGCAGTCTTGCAGCCTGCAGTGCCGGGGCAGACTCCCGGCTCCAAAAGCCAGGTCTGAGACCTGCTTCCAGACAGAGCCCAGTGGAACTCTTGGGGAAAGGGTGCTCCAAGCAATAGACCCTAGAGCATCCTGTGAGCCCATACATGTCACCTTGTCAAAAGTTTGTACTTGTTTCCTTAGCTATTTGTGTATGCTGCTCTTGTCTCCGCTCCAGTGTGTGTTTCAGTGAGACCAGAGGAATCCCATTTCTTTGCCTTTAAAGCTCATGTTTCAGGATTTGCTTGTGATCTATTGATCTTCCTTATCAGAGCCTGTGCCCCAAAAGAGGGGACTAGATAATGAAGCTTTAGAATGAATTTCTGTGAACATCCGTTTTACGTATCCATTAAGGATATTCGGTTATTCTGGGGATATCCTTACTCGGAGGAAAAAAGAACAGGCTGCCTCCTCTCACTCGCTGTTGTAGTTTTATAGAATGCTTTGCTTTAATCATGACTTAAATAAACAATATATCTGTGAAACACTCCAGATACTGAGAACCACATTGTAATGCAGTAGTTTAGGAGGTGGAGCAATAGCAATTGTTTCTCCTGCTTCCTATTAAATTAATTGTTGCCAGTCCTCACTGGATCTTATTATCCATAGGTGGGGCAGGGACAAAAGTATCTGAAAGGACTTCTTTGGGTATTGCATTTCCTTTTTGTCAAGTAGAGAATCCGCTCACGCAGATCTGACCAGAGTTCTTTTAGTCGGTATCTTATCATCACGCCCCAAAGTATTGACCAGCATGAAGTACAGCAGGGCTTTATGAATGGAGCCACATAAGGAATTTGGTTGTTTGAGAAATTGTGTGAAGCTGCTGAACTGGAATTGCAATAATCCAGAACATACGTTGAGCTTCCTGGTCTCATTAACACTGAGGTTCTTTGTGTTAGGATGGACAAAGCTTGAGTCAACAATTTTTATCTCTACATGGTAGAAGAGGTTCTGTGATCCGTTTGCCTAACAAAAAATTCATTTATAAATGAAATCAAATACCAGTGGTTAGTGTTTAGGAAATGGTTTTGGCAAATGAGAGGTCATGGTTCAATTCATGGGAACGAAGCACGGAGAGGGAAATGAGTTTGATCTTCAGCAGTGCAGATGACCACCAAATAGGGGGTATTTGGGGTTAGGGAACACTTGATTCTTCCTTTTAAAGTCTGTTTCGTTGTAAATAACAAATTATCGAGGAAACTGTGGATTTTTAAGAAGGAATATGTGTCTTTTAACAATGATGCGTTGCAAGTTCATTTATCCCATAACCTAAATATTTGAAGTAGATCAGTATCAACACGAAAAAGTGGGATTTCTTTCCTTCTCACTGACTATCATCCATCCTTCCAGAGAGCTCTGGAGCAGCAGTTCCTAAACTGCTGTCCCAAGTGTAGTCGTCATTATTCTGAAGGTTAAAAAGTACAACCAGTGAAAATTCAGCTGTTGTTGGAGTTTGCTGCAGGACAGATATTGAGCACCTACTGCAGTCGCTGCCAGTAGAATTGTAATGGGAGTAAGGTATTTGCATGGGACAAAGGTCCCCTAAGTTTAGGATCTGAGGGGTTCAGGAGACACTTGAAAGTGAATTTCCTCAGACCTGAGTGAGCGTTTTCATCATAGAACTATTGAATGTACTGAGCAGCTCTGTTGTGTAGTAGCTTTGCCAGTCAAACCCTTAATTTTTTTGTTGTTTTTTTTTTTTCCACAATGACCTGAAAATAATATCTTTTGTGGAATGTGACATTTGAAGCACAGACATTTTGGTCTTTGTTTTACCAGAAGAAAATACCAAATGTAAAATTTTCTTTGAATGGAACTGATTTTATTTATTTATTGGTTCATCAGCCATACCAACATTTCATGAACCCCCATTCACTATGTCAATGTGTTGTAAAAATGCAACCCTTTTTTTTGTTTTGTTTTATTAAAGACATGTTCACATAATACCTTCTGGAAAGGCTTTGATGCATTAGTTGACACTTACAGGAGTTCCAGAAGCTCCAAGCTTCGGTTTTAATCTATTCAAATACTCCCAGCGTGTATTTGAAGCGTTGAAATTCCAATGTCAAATTGTGGAGTTCTGCAACATACGAGTGGATGTGCAGGGTTGGAGCAGAGGTGCACCTAGTGAAGCACACTCAGTCTGATAGTGGGTGCTTAGGAAAGAGAAAAAGGGCATAGTAAACGTAGTGGTGATACCCTTTCAGAACTCTCCTGAGCTAGAGAGGCAAGTAGCATTTGAATTTTGTTTTCGCAAAGGTTCCCGCTCATGTTGTTTTGAACATGTGCAAACCCTGAGCTTTTGTTCTGTCCCCTGCTACGGAATTCTCCAGCTTAAACACACTGCAAAAAGCAATAGCTGCTTTTATTCACCTTAAAGTTGTCACCTGCGAGTTTCATTTGTTATTCCTGGTTCTTGCATTGGTAGCTACAGGGAGTAATCGTTTGCCCTTCACCTTTTTGATGCCAATTGTGATTTTAGAGATCTTAACCACATGTCCCTCATAATTACCTGTTTTCCAGGCTGAGGAGACCTAGCCTATTATGTTATTTATTGTGTGGAAGCTGTTCCATACCCTCGGTCACGATTGTTACTTTTCTTTTTCCATTCTACATTTTTGTAATACAAAGAAAATTGCGGTATTTGATCTGCGGGCACACTGTGGGCTCCTTAGCAGCGAATGCTGTTTCTCCCCTCGTATCTGCCATCTATTTATTTTCTGACTATACTGGTAGACTTCTAGTGCCTGCATTATGGCTGATGTGCTGGAATGAATTCATGGCCATTTGGTGAAGCATTCAATAGATTCTTCCTACTGTCTACCCTAAATAACGTTGTTCATCTCTGTCTCTTACTGCAGTTTCCTCTGCTAATAACCCACACACAGGCACTTGGCCAGGCTACTTAGAAAAAGCCCTAGTGCCATTGTGAACTGAGGTGTTTCCTGTACTGAGGTGTTTACGTACAGCTAAAACAAATGCCTAAACCCGTGGGACTGACCTGTCCTGTCTCAAACATTGCAGTGCTTGCTTAGCTTTCCCTTCCTATATTCCTTTCCTAGCTATGCTATAAGTACAGGTTCCCTGGAGCAGGGATCTTGCCGCTGCCTTTAGCCCTGCAGCCACAAGATATCCAAATAAAATGTAAAGTAAAAGGATAATTAAGGTGAGCTAATGATACAAAGTACTGAAGAAATGTTTTGTAACTAAAAATGTTGAACTGAATGCTATATATATCCCATGCCCTTTGCTTGCCGGCATTGGTATTATCTTTTGCACCTGACAACATTGTTCAGCATGTTGGGAGCAGGAGGATGATCAATCATTATCACCTTCGGTTTCTTTTGCTCAGGTTGGTACCAAAAGCCACTTTCATTGTTAACATGGATGGTTGCCAGTGGGAACTGGCTTAAACCCTCCAACTTGCTTTACATAACTCACTGGATATCTATGCCAGCTACCAAGATCTTGACATCAGTTTGGGGATTAAAGGATCTATTGTCCATGCAAATCTCATGGTGAAAAATTATTTCTTAATGATATAATAGCTTGTGAGAGCAATTGCCAAATATACCAAACGTATTTGTGTTGCTCTTTAAGAAATGTCTTACAAGCAGGTTCCGTGCTCTTATATATGAACTTACACATGTACCTTGCAGAAACAATTCCATTGTTTAATTGCATTCTATTACTCTTAGATTTACATCTCTTTGAGGGCAAACAGCCTGAAATGAAGAACTGTTAGCGATTCAGACAGCAAGAACGTTTTGAGACCACAAGGAGGGGAGAGAGTGTTACCTTAGCACACGATTGCTCCCTTGCTCTCTCCTGATCTCCAGCTCTCTCCTTTTCCTCCCTCTTTTAAAACCAGATTGTTCTCTGAAATGTAGTTATGTGATTTTTGCTGCAGGCAGCTGGTGGAGTTACAAGTAAATTGCTGCTTTCTTCTCTACCTGTCTTTCAGATGAGTTCATGAATTGGAGTAGATTAAGATAAACAATGGAGGCTGTTAATGAGAGATGGGAAGGATGGTGAGGGGAAATCAAACAAAAAACCTTGCTGTCTTTTTCCCCCCCCCCCCCCCTTTATCTCTTATATTTTGCTGTGGCCCAGAGTGCTATGCTCTTTGCATATCTAGATAAAGTGGTAAGAATCTTTACTTGGTATCAAGTGGACAGTAGTTAGTTTATTATTAAAAGTACTCACCGCAATGAATAATACTCTTTCCACATAAAAGGGTATTTATTATTCATTTGACCATCCTACTAGTAGACATCTCCATGAACTTTTTGCAAGCTTTTCAACTTACTTTCAGTCTTTTGGAAGTAGAGTTGTTTGGAATAAATTAAAAAAAAAATAAAATAAAATAGCCAGCCTTTTTCAGATGCTAGCCTGGTGTGTTGTTTAATAGTCTTTACCTTTTCTCTGGAAAAACATCACATGCATGTTGGTGAATTTGACCAAGATTCTTATAATATTCACCCCTCAAATTATTTCTTTCTTTCGTTCCTCCATCCCTAGCTGAGTTAATCTGAATGCAGAATTTAATGCAGGTAACAATTTGAGTTGATCTAGAAGTTGTCATTGAAATAGAACCTGAGACCTTGCAGTGCTCTCTTCCAATGCGTCTCATCTACAGTTACATAAAAAAAACCAAACATTAAAATGTTAACTGTTTTATAGCAGTTTCCTACTTAGAACAAAAGAATTTTTTTCAAATGTTAGTGAATACTCACAAGAGTTCTTTAGGAGGGAAGTTGTGTGAATTACTGAAGATGGCACAGGAAATCTCTGACACAAACTGGGAACGCCCCTTGACTCCCAGCTTTGTGTAGTAGCTGTAAGATCTTTCACCCAGCAGCTCTTTACTAGCGTAGAGAATTTGAGATGATAAAAGAAACAACCCTAAATGATAAGCAGTTAAGCAAATAATAATGATAAGCTGCAAATTAAGGCTGATGGCAATTTTTCTGAATTCAGAGAGAATCATGGCAATACGCTTTAAGAACATGACTGAAACCCTGTAATGACGTTGCAGGACACTTTACTGACACTGCCTTGAGCAAACCTGCTTGTAGGGTTGAGTTGCAAAGGACCAGCTGGTAGCTTTGTTTGATAGGCAGAAATATTTGTACTGATATCCCAGGTTCAGAGCACTGCCTTTGCAAATGTCTTTGTCAGGGTGAAAATTGTATGGCATCAAGCTGCTCAGGCTAATTATGATCATGTGGAGCTGAAGAAAGTGACCCAGTTTTCATTGACAAATAATGTATGTGCGCTTAGCTTGAGAGGATTATCACTTCTCACTTACGGGATTCTCTGAATTTTGAAATATTCTGTGATGGGGGAAAGCAGACGAATGAAATGCTGTGGCCTAAACCCAACTAAATGTAATATTCACCCAGAAAATCCTACTGATCTAAAAGTACTGTCAAAGGAATTGCTGTTGGATTTCAATAAGCGTTTTGTTAATGATATCTCCAGAAACGAGACTTGATTCGAACTGTAAACTGAGCCATCAGCTTTTGTCCTTATTTCCATCTACACCAGTACACCACGGTGACTAAAACGGATGTGATTTCTAATCTTCCTGCCCTGGGTAGCGTTTATATTACAGGGGTGCAGCAGCAGGCTCACGAATTTAGACTTGCACGTGGACTCTCCTGTGCTGAGTCTCATAATCCTGTTTATTTTAGTTTCTTTATTTTTTTTCAAAGCAGCACGAAAACCTAGACGATGTGTCTGCTTACAAATGCCTGTCGGAGAGAGAGGAGGGGTGTCTAGAAAATCAACTGCAACTTCATAAGCCTGACACAGGCCAATGGCGAACTGGCAAATGTCCCTTCTCCCCGGTATCCGGGAGGAAGTACTTTGTCATATGTGGCAGGCTGCGCTAAATGGTCAGTCCAGTTAGCCTTTGTCCGATGAAGTCCATACATATGGAAACGGCCTCTTGCTTGCCTTCAGGGACCTATTTAAAGGAAACCTAGAGGTAATAGTTTCCAGTCATAAAGGAGCCTTACATTCAAATTCATTTTTCTACTCTGTTACAGTAGCTGAAGTTTATTCATGCTGTTCTTTGGGCACCCGGAGGAATGAGTGATACCATAGCCAATATTTAACTGTAATTATAGATCTGTTATTCATGCTTTGATGAAATTTTCCGTGAGTGTATTGGAAAAAAAATCCCGAAGCAAAGTTTTTTCTACTGTATAGTCTTCTTTTCCTCACTTAATTTAAAAACAAAACAAACCCCGAAACCAACAAACAACTCCCATCTCTCAAAACAACAAATGAAAACAAAACAAAGCCCAAACCAAACAAAAACCATCAAACAAATGAAAAAACCCAACAGCAACAAACCCCCAAACACTAACAAACAAAAAAAGAAAAACTTTAGGACTTTGGTACTAACTTTTAAAAAATACGGCTGATTTTGATACCAATTTTCAAGGGAACGTTCCAAATGCGAAAGTTTGAAGAAGCTTCATTTTTCACCTGTTTAAAAAAAGAAAAGGAAAAAAAGAAAAGGGGGAGGGGGGGAAAGTGGGGCCAAGATGTGTAAATGAAAAATAAACCGAACATTTTTACGTCTGACAGAAGCAACAGTGATAATTGACTAGTTGTGAATAAATTTATAATAAATACAGAGAAAAGACAATATATGCTATAGAAGTAGTACTGTACAAGTATCCCTAATTCCACAATTATTTTTTGAACAGTCATTTGCTTCTTGGGTTTCTCAGTCTCCAAATGCTGATTGCAGATACTGTGGTGGTGTTTGTGAGTAGATTCTGAATCTACTGAACATCATGCTCTTACTTCAGGAGTTCACAATCTACAAGACCCCAAGTCAGCGGCAGCTGAGAGGACCCTGGAAAAAGGATTGACTGGTATTGAGCAGTGATGTGCTGTTAAGAATCTCTTGTGGCTGGTTGTCTACAGCATGGCCATAGTGGAGTTTTACTATTAGTAGCAAAGTGTCCTTATTGCCTAAGGAAAACAAGCCTGTCACTTTAAACATCATTCCCATTCACTGATTATTTTGTTATATATACAATGAATGCCATTTAGCCTTCTGGTTATTAGGGATATGGTAAAAAGTTTGAAGCTGTGATATATTTGTATTTCTTGGACAAAGTTCACACCTTCAGGAGATCTTAAAGAAGCCATAAAGCATGTTCTGGGTTCTCAATCAGGATTTAAGTGGAACTGAAATGGAGCATAGCCTCTAGATTGGCATAGATATAGTCATGAATTGCACACACAGTAGTACTTTGTATGCAAGTACTGATAATACTTTACACTCCCAAGTCCAATTTGAGATGCTAATGGCAGTGAGGACTGTCGTCTGTTTACCTGAAAGTCATGGGCGATATGATACAAATAGCTGCCTGAAGGTTTGGGGAACAGACATCCCACAGGGCTTTCTGTGAAATCCTTAACACCAGAAATATTCCTGAGTTAGTTTAGTTCACTATTAAAATGTAAAGCCCACAGATTTTATGTAGCAGAGGTTTTGTTTTTTTTTTTAGACAGCTGTGCAACAGCATGTGAAGCACAAAGATACAAGCCAATAATTAAAGGAAAAGGTTACACCCATTTAAGGTTGTTTTGTTGTTTTTTTTCTTTACAATGCTTACATTTACTACGGAAAGAGTTCATGGTTAAGAATGATAATGGTTGTCCCCCTCCCTTTAAACTCCTTCCTACTGAGAGGAAAACCCACGTGTCTTACAAGGGCCTCTTCCTTCCCTGCCTCTCTGGGTTACTTGACAAAGGTGAAATTCATCCTTGTTTGAGAGGATGTAGAAACAGGGCAAGTCTGGCACTGTTCATGTGCATCAAGGTGGAATCACCTCAGATACCTCTTCAGCAAGCGGTACAGAGCTATCACTGGTGCTGGCCCATATGACGTAAGACCAATGCTATGTAGAAACAGGAGACCACAGTGGTGAAGTTCCCTGAACCTACTTTTGAATTTCACTCTTTCCAAGGGATTAAGCGAGTAGTTACCAGGAGGCTATTGCAAAACCCTGTGAAACGTTTTTGGTAGCTGAGTCTTTGGCACCAGTCTAGAATTCAGCTCATTTTTTTTCAAAATGCCCGCTCATGTTACAGTGGAACTGAGTATGAAATATCTATCTGTCCTTGTTTCTGTTTTGCAAACCCTAAGCTGTTTAGCTTGCCCAGGCATTGTGGTCCAAATCGCTGTGTGTTTTGGAGTGTCTAAATTTATACTTGGGCTTTTTTAAAGGTAACATTATTTATATGATTTAGGTTACTTAGTGGCATGCATACTAATTGTATAAAAATCCATCAGATATTACCCAGTAGGCTAGACGGGCTCCTTCAGGGCTGTTATGGTCCATCAGGTAAATACATACTTTGGAACGCGTACTAATGTCAAAAAATATGAGTTATTTACCCAAGAGATGCTGTTCCACTCTACTAGGCAAATGTGTCTCAAGGGCGTTGGTTTTTTTAACAGCTGATTTTGCATTTTTTTCAGACCAAGAGGGCCATATCAATTTTAAGAAAGCTGCTATGACCATTTATTGGAAAAATATACACATTTTCAAAGCTAACATGTGTGCCAAGCTGTTATACTGCATGCTGTTATTAATATACACTTATATAGCACTGTAATGTTGCATATAACAACCTCTGGAACCTAATAAGCCTAAATATTACTGTAGTTTTATGTAATGCTGGCTTTGTTTGGCTGGTAATTGAACAGATGGATTGTTGTTGCTCACTCCCAAGCACTTTGGGTAGTCAGCCTAGTGCCAGCTCCCCATGTTAATTCCTCAGTGTTGCTGAAGTCCTTATGAGAGATCAGAAACAATATAAATACATCGCATACTTAATATAAACTGTATGTTTTCTGCACGTTAACTGCTTCGTCTCTGCATCCGAGGTAGCCGTACGCTCTTAGCTTTGTTTTACAGCTGGCTTATCTGTGGTACCGAGAGAAGTAATAAGCTGTCCAAGTGTAACCAGCTGCTCCTGATGTGGGGATGCAACAGGTTGTTTTCTCCAAGTAAAACTTGCTGAGCTTTCTGTAGATTTTGTCTCAATCCCTCCTGTTTGTTTATTTTTTTTTTAAATAAACATGTGGGCGAGCAGACAACAGACAGCTTTCTCTTCATGCTACTGAGCAGGACCTCAAAAACATTTTCTGAAAGCATTTGAAAGACAAGGGTATGGATCAATGCATTTGAATATGCCCTTGGAAATTGGATGGCTTTTTATGGAAACGCTTTCAGTCCATCTTTAAAGAACCAGATCTGTGGCCATGCACTCAGAGACGTATGGAAATGTAGGTGTCATAATCTTTTTTTCTCTTTGATTTTACTGTCATCTCAACTGCCACCCCTCTACTCTGATTTCTCAACAAAAGACATCCTAACTTGGCACCTGGTTTGCCCAGTCCTAGCATGCAGCTACTTCTTACTGGACAAGCTGTGACCCTGGCTACGGCAGCGCAGGGTGGGCTGGGAGAGGCTCCACGGTAAGTGCACCGGTGCAGGTTATTCCATAGCGGTGCCAACGGCGCATCTGTATTAAATTCTACAGCACTAGAGCCAGAAGGTCATTAAAACGATTTGAAAATTCCTGTGTTCCACGGTTATCTTTATAACTGAGTCCTATCTAGAGCTGGCGGAACTATAACTTTCATTCATGCGCCAACCACATACTACAATCATTATAACGCTAGACTCATAAAACCCAATTGCGTGTTGCATGTACGGCTCAACTAAAGCTCAGCAGATGGGGTTGGGATTACAGCCCCAGCAGCAAAAGGGGGGGGAAAAAAAATTAAATAAAAAAATCTGTGATATTTGGAGTAAAAACTGAGGCTGCTGGTGGTGTTCTGCTGCATGTTCAAAGTGTCATTACAAGCTGGTAATTTATGTTTTGCATGCTAACCGAGCGGCCTTTCTCGTGTGCGTGTGAGTTTGAACGACAATGCATTTTTTCATATGGGAGGAAGCAACAAAATAATAGAGTGAAATTAACCAATCAAAATCATGGTAAATAAAAGTCTCCCTCTCTCTTTCTTTCTTTCTAAGACTCAAGAGGCAGCTGGCACTCTCAGGCTTTGTTATATCGAGGAAAGAGAACAGCAAACTGCATGCAGTATAGAGTCAGTCTCATTGAAACTAATGGCATGAATGATCTCACACTATTGTAGTGAGACGGAGATTTACTGTGCTTAGTAGAGAACCCATATTATGGAGAAAAGCATCGATCTACTTCCACATTTTATTCACAGGAACGACAAACAAGTTATTCACTACTGTGCGGTCACATTCAATCCCTTAGTGTCTAAGTGACAATGCCTTCCAAGGCCCTCACACTTTACAGCTGTGCAGAGCACCTAGCCAATAACTACTTGTCTCCACTTTACAACCAACAGAAAAGGTTTATTAGCCCCTCTTACTTGACCAGTTTACAGTTTAGATTTGTGTTTGCCAGAAAATTTTAGCCACAACCTTTGATTCCTACAATAACATATCCATTAATACAGTGTCCTGGCTCTCACCCTGTTTTTCATGGTAGGCATTAGGCAGGTGGAGAGGAGTTTGGGACTACATTGCCAGGTTTGCTTTTTTTTTTTTTGGTCAGATTATGAAATTTCTATGTCCTGGATGTTGTGCTTCCAAGATCCCAGTGCCTGTTTTCTATGCTGACAGAGCACATGTAAAACCCACAGGAATAGACTAAAATAAGTGAAGATGGGAAGGGCAAGGATCGATATTCAGTGTGACATGGGTGCTTTGTTCTTCGCCTTCCCGTATTGATTGACGAATGCCACCTGGTAGAGTTATAAAGAAATGAAAAATCTTTACCTTTGCTATCATAATGGAGGTGTCATAATAGTAGCTATTACAAAAGAAAGGAAATGCTGGCAAATTGTTTTACTTCTGTTTATGTTTCCTTATCATTGGCAATAATGATAATGGTGAAGAATAGTCAAAAAGTGCACAGACGTCTTACATGCAGAATACGTTTGTGCTTTCATTCCCTGGTTCTTTACCTGGCATTACAGCATCTGTGCAAGTCCTCCTTAGCTGTAAGAGGATGCTCTTGGTGCATGAGCTCTGGGTGATTCAGGGTCTCTGCCACTGTCACCCTCATCACTTTCAGTGTAGCCTTCGGGGCAGCAGATTAAAGATCTGACTGGGAGATTTGTGTATCCTCTGCTACTGTTCCTGACTACTCCAGTGGTCATTCCTGGCAGATGTTTGTCTCCTTTGCTTTTAAAATCTTCCAGTGATGGTTATTCCACCATTTTTTCAAAGCATTGCATTAACTCTTTGAGTTAAAATGAAAAGTCCTTGGGTGCCTGGTTTAATTTGAAACCAGCACAGCAAAGGACTGGTTGTAAATGTGCTGTGGAATATGACTTAAATAAGGCACAGATTTCCTGTAACCTTTGGGCATGTAACTGAAATTAATCTTGTGTGTGTGTCTCTGTGTAAGACTTAAATTCATTTTTAATGAACTCTGCTATCATGAATCTTTCACACCTTTTACTACCCTTTTAAACATGATAGTTCTTGCCATTTGATTATAAAAATTAGTTTAGATTGGTGCCAAGCGTATGACAAAACACAAATATACATTCAGAAAATTTGAAGACAAATTCTTACCTGCTCTATGCAAACAGATTTCTATTTGATAATTACTTGTTTTTAGAAACCGCCAATTTTATAATTCCAGACTTATTGAGAAAACTGACATACCTGGGTGCCAAGAGTAGAATAGTCGTAGCTTCTATGTATTTTGTATGTTTTCTATTTCTATGGAATTTGTCATTAGAAATCTGCTATTGTTACTGCACTTACAATATAGTAATGGGGACATAAAGAAACCAAGGGTTTTAGCATTTTAAGACATGTAGGATGGATGTCAGTCTTCTGCAGCCAACGTATGATACTTCTGGTATTGAAGGTCTGGTGTGTAAATTGTATATTCTGTTAATTTGTGAAAATGTTGAAGTTTTCTATTAATAGAAATTTTTTTAAAATGTACTAGATCAAAAATCAGTCATCCTTTAACGGGGAAGTTCCTGGATTTTTCTAATGCTGAGGAATTAAAGAAAATCCATGTTCTGTGAAACCCTCAGCCTTAGAAAGGAAGATAACTAGAATTTAGGGCTTTACTCATGGCTTGATGTTATCCAAGATCCCTCTAAGGAGGTGCTCAAATGTCTGAGACTTGTATGTATTGTTAAAATAGACATTCATTTGCTGTCAGTTGCAAAAACTGGAAAACTAATAATGACTTTATCCTGTGAACTTGCGTATTTGATTACTGGTTTCCTTTTGTAGGTTGCTACAGTTAGCTAGAGATGGTTCCACGTTTTCTCCTACCTCTGCTTTCTTTTACAGGATGTTTTCTCCTTTCCTAAAATGCTATTTCTGATCATTCTTTTCTTTCCAGAAACTGTTTCATTCTGTGCTTAGAAATGAGTGTACGTGCTCGCCCTGGGGCTGCCTTCCATTCACAACCTTACTAGTACTGGAGTCAGCCAAGGCAGGTGAAGAACAGAAAGCCTCCTCTGGAGGAATGGGTGGGATAGACATAGGCTGGGTCAGCCGGTGGCTGTGAAGCTGCTCTTGGCTACCTGGGTAGGTTTCCTCTAGTGCCTGCTATTCATCAGCTGAAAGAGTCCAGGGGGTCACCTGAACTCCATCTACTCCTTTGCTGCTGTTCTCTCTCTAAGAGCTCTGAGTGTGTTAATGGTTTCTCAGAGAGATAAGGAGAGCAGCTGGGGAGTATTCAGTATGGCAGCACACGTGTGACTTGTTTTCTCAGGCTATCACTTTGCACTCACGCTGTGATGCTGTGCAGGACGCTTCCTAGGATGGACGGTAACCAAGCAGCACTAGCCTGCAAAGCAGCAGATACCTCAATGCCTCTTGCATTATTTTATTTTTTTTGGTTTAGGAATCAGAACAGGCTCCTTTCACTCAAGAGACCGGACCCTCAAAGCACAATTCTGCAGTCATTCTCCTCTCTCACGATGCGGTCCTGTCTTTGATACCGCTTCCAGCTCACCTTCATAAGAATCTATGTTTGCAGAGGGATAGGAAGAAGAGATTTTGCTGAGATACAGAATGCATTTGATGTGCTAAAAGAGTGAAAAACTCTACAAGCAAAGGGTGTTGACATATCTTATCTCGGTTGTCAGAAGTGGCTCGTGAAATACAGTGAGACGAAATCCATGCTCTACATATGGACAGTACAGGCATTTCTTGAACTTACTCTAACTTCATTAGGCAGCCTTCAGACTCACAAAAGGTGCTTGCTCTGACAAATGTAAGTAGGTTCTTACTTGTCCTTCAATTTTTTTTACTTTGTTATTTCTTTCCTCTCAACCTCCCTATTCTCCTGTTTTACCCTACTTTCTGACAGCCCGATTTTGTTGCCTTTCCATACCTGTAATGGTTATAAACTAACAGGGAAATGAAGTGGTATCTTATAACATCCATCTTTTATTGTTATTTCTGACTTTTTCCCTTAGAGGTTTAGGGAGTATCTGAACACAGAACACAATACCCTTTCCAAATACTACCTAACGATGGAAAAACAGTCGAAAGGACAGTGAATGGAAGGGAAATAAAGCGATGCAGAAAGTAACAGAGAAGTGTTAGGCTTGCAAGTGTAAAGCTGAAGTTCCACCAGTGCCAGTTAATGAGTTTCTAATATGGTATGCAGATGGTATCCAGGAGGGCTGTGCCTGCAGGGAGTGTGGGTCCTAAAATGCATCAGCAGCTTCATGAAAGAAGATGCAGAAGCTTTGTGTGACAAATGGATTGTTAAACCTGGTGCCACTGGTGGAGAAAGAGCTCCTTTACTTCCATCATTTAATTAAAAATGTTCTACTCGGGTAGTTTGTTCTACATAGGTAGTTTTTACCGTGGACTGTAAGATACTGGCCGTAGTGCACGTGATAGCACTGCATCAACAAACAAGCCTGTTCTCCAGGGTGCTCAGGCAGACCTTGCTTCGGGACAAAGGAAGTGTGGTTTGTGTTAAAGATATAGTTCAACTTTCATAATAAAGCAAGTTGTGAATGATGAATGAAAGCACTTATTGAGCTGAAAGTACACACACCAGATTGAGCAATGTTGGTCTTTGTGCAACGATCAGCTGAGTAAGAGAAAGCAGGGACTGAATTTTTGACTGTCTCGGTTTGACCTTCTTTTTGTACTTTTTTTTTTTTAGCTGCAAATGAGCACATCCAATTGTTAGGCAAATGACTGCCGAAAGTTTGCCTGTTACTTACTAGGTGGAGCAAAAAAGGTAGATATGCAGATTGCACTCACAAAAGGGAAGAGCTATCCTCTGACAAGATAAACAATGAAGTCCAGTTGTGTAAATTGTTACACAATTAACATATGCAATTATTCAAATTGTTAATTTAGAAGGAAAGATTCCATACTCCCTGGCTGACTGAGCCGTTTCTCCTCACTCTTCCACCACCACCTCTTAATTTATTTATTTTTTTTCCTACAAAATCAAACACCATCTTGTTGGTTTTGGTTTGGTTTTTTTTTTTAGTAGATTATTTACCGTGAAGAAATACTTTGATTAGAATTCAAACTGAATCAGATTTTAATTTAGAAGGAGTGTTTGAAACAGATTTTCAAATTGCATAGCAACACAAAGGTAATTCACAGAGGCGTGTGTTTAAAATAAGGGTCTAGTTTATAGGAAAATCCGGAATGTGGGCTGGAACGTGTTCCAGAATTCCACCCTCTTGTCCTGGCTACACAAACAATGTGACGGAGGCCTGCCAAGAGTTGTCATGTTTAAATAGAGAGAGAGAAGGAAAGTGGCAAGAATTCCCTCCACACCATAATCCCTGCGGCCTTGCTACTTAGCACTTTTAAGAGAAAGGCGGATACAGGAAGCACGAATAAGACACAGCACACTCCATCTCTTCTCTCCAATAAACACTCCTTACAATTCCATCTAATCTGGGAGAATAAACATTTTCAAGGCTTTTCGGTGCACATTTGATCCCAGTGACTAGAGCAGTTAATTTCAATTTTTATTTTTTTAATCCCTCTCAGCTTTTCCACTGAATGCTTCAGTGTCGGCTTTCCACATCTTGCACCCTGAGATGTAACTTGAAAAATAAATTCTGGAGTCTTTACTCAGGTGAAATCTTAGGAACTTTAATAGGATATTGACTTCAGAAAAACTACTGGGCTTGACATTGTAACTGCTGCTGAATTGACAATTAGGGAGGGAGTTGAAGAACCCATCACTAAGGGAGTCTTAACCTATGATGAGCTAAATTCCTCACAAGGCATTTTGAATTGATGGGCTTTTATAACCACTCATTCAGAAATGAATACATAATGCACTGGCACAAAAATGTCCATCCTACCCGGAGGCTGGCAGGTATCCCTGCATTTTGAGGTAGCCAATCTTTTTTATGAACTGTCTGCCTCATGTCTAATTGAAATGAAAGGAATAGTTTTATGGTCCCCTTTAAAAGTTTTGTAAGTTGATTGGCTGCCCTTTAGCATTCTGAAAACCATGTTGGGGGGATGTAGCAGGAATTCTTTTTATGGGCTGTGGCAGGGAATGGCTGAAAGTTTAGAAGATTTGACATTTTCCTTTTTATGCTCTCCAAAAAGATGCACCACACTTCCTCTCTGTTTTCTGAACTATAAGGTAGTCTCACTGCCCACCACATCTTTCACAAAATTTTCATCATTTTTTTTTTTTCCCATTAGTCATGTCAAGTTCCTCTTCAGACAGGGATGTACTGAAGGGTCAGAATACAAGTTATTCACGCAGAGTCTCTCTTGAGAATGAGCGTGGAGCTTCACATTCCTGTAGGGACTGACAGATCTTTCTCTCTTGTCTGTATGTATCTCAATTATGTGTCTTCAGTCTTGCCTGAGGCCTTCAGGTTATTGCTGTCTTCTAAATATTCACTTTCTACTGCTAATTTTTAAGGAAATACAGAAAACTGGGGAAATCTGGATCTGTGACAGCTTTTACTCTAGACTTATTGTTAGAACGGGTACTTCTGCCTTCGTTTTTTTTTTATCTATAAAGTGGGAAAACTAATGGTCAGCTTCCCAAAATCTATTGCTAGACTTAAGCAACCAAGGCTGTAAATTATGAGAGACAGTGAATCAAAGAGGATCAGCACATTAAGCGCTGCGTAGCTATTGGTCTCCAGGCCAGATTTTTCTAAGAGCTGAGCGCTCAGCAGACGTTGTCGACTTCCAGTTCGACTCCTAAAGGAAATGCCAAAATAATCAAAACTTCTGCTGGAGGCCTAGTGCTTCAGGAAATCTAGTCATCTGATTTGGAGATGCTCACGGGCAATTAAGACCTTCTGCGTATCTGGCCCCTAACAGCTATATTTAAGATCGGCTCATTCTTTTTAGACAACTGGCATATTAAATATTTTGACAGGCTCTGCTTGCATTTTATTCTGAAAACCCATGTTTAAAATACAAGCCTTGAAGTAGATTTCCTTCTCATTTTCCCCTCTGGGAGACCAAAGTCTCCTATTTATGAACTGAACAGGCAATTACAGCCTGCAGTTCCCCTCCCAGTTCTACCAATAGACCTGCATCCTGACCTGGGGGTAGGAAGTAGTTTGTTCTTTTTGCCCAGTCAGTCCCTCTCCTCAGCTATCAAGAAGCAGTTTTTCTCATGGAGTATTGCTCACTAGTAACCAAATTGAAGCAATTAAACGGCTTTTGTATGGTAATGACTTTAGATTGTCAAGTGAAAGTCTCTGGTACCCATTAACAACGTTTTTGAGCTAGTCCATACCCTGCAAAATAACTTTCAAGTCTTCTCTCAGGAGATTGCTTGTGTCTTAGTCTTCCCCTTTTAAACCCGAAGCACAGAGTAGTCTTGTATGGCCACTATAATAAGCATTTGAAAATTAGTTACCATCCATAACTTGCTCTCTCTCTGGTATATTTATAAACAAACACTGTTTCGAAGGATCAGATTTTAATTTTTTTTTTTCTTTGCAGTTTTGCCGTTGTAAAGGGAACAAGTCAGAAAAGTGTATAATGAGGAACTGTAACCACCAGTAGACGCCTCTATTAGCTTTGAAGCTGTTTGTGTTTGTTTTGCTTTGGGAAAAATGTACGTTCCAAGTGATCAAACCCACAAATATGTTAGGAAGAGCCTTCGTTATGTTTGTCTTCAACTGCGAAGACGCTTCATGCTTTCACAAAAATGATCTATAAGAATGAACTTTGAAAGCTGTGACTGGTGCTGAGAAAGGAGAACGAGTTAAACTTGTTCTTAAAAACTCCCCCGGTCTTCTGGGAATTTAGGACCATTGCATAACATACAGTGAGATGTCTAGTAGTATATCTGCTGCTGTATTACCTAGAGACAATGGAATGAAAGGATCTCCTACCCCTCTTTTAATTTCTTGTGTTCTAACGCACATGTTTCGGTGAGAGATTTATATGGATTATATTGACTTGCCATTCTCTTGGCAAGAATATTTCTTCCTATATTTAATCTTCCTTAAAACTGCTCAAATTGTTCTATTAGACATGCCTGTTACATTGGTTGGGAGTGCAGCGAAAAGGGCAGCTGCTTTAACAGTTGTCTTTTCTGTTACAGTCTTATCAGAGGAGCTATAAAAAATATGGATGTCTTTTTCTGTATGCATGATTTTTCTAATCATGAATAAGCTTTGTGCTGCTCCGATTCCGGAGAAAACGAAAATTGCCACCACAGGGCTCAGTGTTGGCAGAAGCCCACGTGTGTACATGGTAGGCTAGAGAAGGAGCGCCGCGAACACATCTCAGAAGTCTTCCTATGTACGTAATATGTCCTTTAGGTGGTGCCATTGTGTTTTTGTAAGATAAGCTTGCACACTCCAAAGGGTAAGCCCCGGTAACAGAAAGGATGCCGGTACACAATACATCCTTATACCCCAAGTGACTCGGAAACATCTGAGTGTACCGAGCCATCCCCACGGACAGGATGTAACGTCGCTAGAGTAAATATAGAGCGGCCTGTGGCAACAATGGGGAAAGCAAAAGCTACGAGAAGAATGGCAACTTGAAATAGCCAGGAATCTCCTTCTTTCTTTCTTTCTTTCTTTTTTAAAAAGGGTTTCTGAGACACAACTTGGCTTCTAAATATTAATGTCGGTGAGGAAGGAAAAGTGAAAAAGCGGAGAGAAAGATATGAAAGATATGTAGTTATTAGCAAAGGGTGGGATCTGCAGAGGCTGGGTTTGAACTGCCAGGCAATGCTAAACCTCTCAAAAAAAATTAAAGAGTTTGGATATGTCAGTTGGGTTCACGTGGCTCTCGGTTGATGACGAATCATGAGGAATCTTAGAAATATGCACAAAGAAATGTCTAGGGTGGGTCTCAAAGCAAAAGCGAAATATATTTGTCCATATTTTGTTGCTAAGCGGGCTGGTGGTGTTGCCTCATAGCTGGGGCAGGGAAGGAGTAGTGGAAAGTAGGAGATCGCATGCCTGGTTTTGTGGCCCAGGCTGACTGGTTGCTCGCTGTGCTTTTTTTTTTTTTTTTTTAATACATCTTCTAAATTTTCTGTGCTTCAGTTTGAAGCGGTGTAGTTGAGCTTAACGATTTCATGTATTTTAGATGCTTTGAGACCGTTGGATTGATGGGTCACGTACAACCAAAGCGTTGTTGTTGTTTGCTTATTGTTTAGGTGGTGTTTCCTTAAAAATCAAGGCACCCTCTGTCCTGTGTTTTCTCACTACATACAGGTCAGAAAAGCACAAAAGTACTGTACGTCTGAAACATTTCCAGCAGCTTCCCTGGACCTGCTTCCAAAGCTCATTGAAATCTTGTTAACAGAACACTCTACCTCCCTCTGATACCTCACACTGCAAAACAGCTTTGAAGGCCTAGACTGAATAATGAAGGAAACAAGGGCATCTGGGGTCCATTATTTACCCCATTTCATAAGGCGCTTCTACAAAGTCTGCTGCCTGCCTTTTCAGATCCATGACAGAAATAAATACAAAGCCTGGAAAGAGCGAGCAAGTCAGAGTTGTCTGCTGCCCTCTCCACTGCCCCCCTCCCCTTTTCTTCCTGTTTCACAGGACACATTTGTTTCATCTCAGCTAAATGTAGTTCTCTTTCTGCCCAAGACACTTGTTCTTTCCCTTTCACAGATTGCTTATTCCAAGGAACTCCTTTTTTGCTTGGAAAGACGTCTCCAGCGCCTGTAGGTGTTCTGAAAGGAGATCGGGGTGAAGCTACTTGGAGATTTTTTTTTTTTTTCCTTGTCAAATTGATGAGAGCTTGAAGACTTAAATTGCGACTATGGCCACGTTAGGAAAACACGTGAAATGTCAGGAAAATGGTTCCCCTCTCAGTGTGCTAACTCACAGGAGGGTATTTTAAAGTAATGGGAGCAATCTGAAATAGTAATGCATTCAAAAGGCTGGCGCTGTCGGAGAGGGGACAAGTTGTGGAAATTATTGTAAATTCTGGAGTGCCTGAGCGCTTTTACAAGGGCTGGCCCAAAATGTGTCTCTATTTCTTGTGAAAATAAGCCCTCTGCAAGGCTGGCTTTCCAGTGAAAACAGTGGTCAACACTGGAGCACTTAGCATGGCTAGTACAGGTAAAGGACCTGAGTGGCTACCCAGTCACAGAGGAACTGTAAGTTGCAAAAAAATTCACAGTTATTTTTTTTCTATGATTATTTTCTGGCTAGACAATACTATATATTAGTTTATTAACTAACACAGTTTGTAGTTGTCTGTATAAATATTTGAACCCGGGATTTCTATTCACAAACTTTCAAGGAGTTATTGAGGGAGGGGCAATAATTTGTAAGCTAAACCCTTACCCTGTAGTAAGCTCCTAAAAGTAGTCTTAATAATAATCTTTGTCCTACATGAGGGTTCAGGTCTAAAAAAGAAGCCTAGACAGTGCACATACTGAATTTTAGGGCTGCTACAGCCTCTGCTGTTTAGTCCCAGCCGTTGGAGTAATTTTCAAAATGAGATAAGGTTTGTGTTTCAATCTCCCTGCTTATTGTTCAAGGAGTAAATGATCTTGTGTTCTTTAGGTTGGGATCAACTTTACTGGATCTTATGTGCCTGAAACGTCATCCCGAATGAATCTCTGAGGTGCAGAGGCTGTTGCTGATTTCTTTTAAGTGCACAAAGCTGTTTCCTGGTTATATTTATAAAACGAATGGGTGACTTGTTTTTTTTTTACTCTTGGAGAAAACGATAAATCTCAGAGTTCACCAGCATGTGTTTCACGGGCAGTTACCAACCTGTGATCATGTGCATATCATCTAAATAAGAGACAGAAAAATCTCCCAGAAACAGCATGAGTCCCATTTATCTCCCTACCATAGTAATTTTAGGTTCAGCCAACAAAGTATCTCACAGGATATTTATCTGACAAGCCTACACCACCAGCCTCTGCTGAATCATTGTCATATTTCATGTGCCATTCATTCCTTTTCTTTTTAGTATTAGAGAGTGCATTTCTTTTGTCACTAAAGTAACTGCTGGGCAAAATAATGAGCAATTAAAACTAATGAGCAAAAAAAAAAAAAAGGCAAGCTGAAAATTTATGTTTAATTCAACCGTAACATCTCTTAGTTGGCTCTCAAGCCTCTGAGATGCTACACGAAGATTTACCTGGTTTCAGCAACATGTTGCCCCACCAGTCACTGTTTCTTTATGAGAATGAGCCTCAAAGAGAACCCAAAAAAGACAACACTTTCTGCCAAAGAGCACTCCACGTTCTGATGCCTAGATTTCTTGCACAGACAAGAGAGGAGTGGAAGATTTACAAAATACTTGTTCTTCATCAAAAGCTTTTGGTTGTACCTTTGTTACGATTGGGGGGGGATGTGAGAAGGCTATTGGTGTGAGCAAGGTGAGGTGGAATCAAGACACTGTTAGTTCATTTCTCGCCCCAGAAGTTATCAGAACGCCACAGGCTGCAAATTGCAGATTTGCATAAATGCCTGCTTTTCACCGTGCCAGGTATCATCCCCTTGATCAAACCCTGTGGATAGCACTTTTAAGCGAAGAAGATGATGCAGTCTGGCTGTAATTACATACTTCTCTACACACATCCTTGGGTACAGCACTTGTTTGTCAGGCTAAACCTGTGGTGGTGAGCGCGGCACAGCGGTGTGTGCTCTGCGGACGTCACCGTGTTACTGCCTGGTAACTGCAGTTGCTAGACTTTGAAACCAGTGGGTTAACTAACTCTGAAGGGAGCCAAGGGTATGTGGTATCCTGCTGTCTCACAGCCCTGGAGCTGTTAAGTGTTCATGTGCTGTGTCCTGTTGCATTTCCCTGCAGCTCACAGCCTTGATTTGCTCCTCATTGCGGGGCTCCTCTCAACGTTAATTCCCTACGTTTTTTGTCCATTTATCCTCAGTTTCCAAAATAACTCGGTCTTTCTCACTGGATTTCAGCATGATCCTTACTTCTTTCCTTATATTTACTATTGCCCTTCTTGTCCACTGTCCATTTATTTCTTTCTTTCTGCTCTATTCATGTCAAATGAATGTTGTAGCTCTTGCAGTTTGAGCCTGCTTTTCAGACAAGAGAGTAACGAGCTACTGCCCAAGGCCCTGAGAATTGTACCATTTTCAGTTGTGTCAATAATTCCTTCTGATTTAGCTATAGGCTGTAAAATGAAGAATAGGTGCAGCCCTAAAACGTTATGACGATTATCTATCTTGCTTTGAGGGACCAGGGTAAGAGCGACAATCCTGTTGATTACTCTGGTCAGAGAACAGTGCAGAGAGCTCATCTCATCTAAATCTCTGCTTTGGGAATTCACTTTCCCTGTGGTGTAGTTAAATTGTTCAATCTATTAGTCTTAATTTTCTTCTATGTTAAATGGAGTTAATACTAATTGCTTAGTTATCTCATGGAGCGTTGTGGGGACTAATTAGAGCTTGGAAATGAAAAGATGTTTAAACACCACAGGGACCAAGACAGCAAACAGTGAAATTGGCTGGATTCATCCCAAAACGAATGGCTTCAGCACATTTACCTCCGTGTTTTATTGTGTCTTTTCATATTGGGAAACCCTTGACTTGTCAGCTTGCTTGCAGATCTCGATACAGAGCAATACAGGTGGGTGGATGGATGTTGGGGGAAGAACCGGGGGAGAACTTAGTAGAGTGGGCAGAAGAAGAAAGGAAGAGTTTAGTCGTGTGTCAAATTACTAATACCCAGTGTGGTCTGAGCTGTTGCACATCCTCCTCCTTTCACAGCACATATGATTTGGTGCTGCAACAATAACACAAGCTGTTACTGGAGGTGGTTTTGAACTTTCTCTTGTCCTTCTCCTTCATGCTGTGCCTGCCCCTTCCCTTTTATCTCAGCCTTCTGCATCTTTCCCAACCACATGTACATCATCCTGTCATTACCATTTCCCTACCCTCTTCCCCATGCCCTATTCTTCACCCTTCTAGCATTTTTCACTTCCAAGCTACAGGTTTATCTTGTGATTCCAATCATCCTACATGTCCTTATGCCTCCATCTCCCATTTTCCTTGTGGAGTGCAATGGATTCACCCTGCACCCTCTAATCCGCTGTTTGCCCACTGGTTCAGGCTTGCCCAGATAGTGTCTGATTATTGCAGAATTTGAGATATTGGATGCAGGATTAGCTAGATGGCTGAATGATTAATGAACCAGGCTCCCAACCACATCTTGTTAAGATGGAGTTTATCAAATCCATAAGGGAGCTGCTCAAATCCACTATCGTGGATCCTATTTTTCTTCCTTTAAAAAACCCACCTCTCTCCTTGTTGCTAAAATATTTATTACCTGGTCATATCCTACCTGGTCACCTGTTATCTTGGTCTGCTTTAATGGCCAATTTCATCAGCATGGCTCTGTCCCCCTCTTGAATTATTGTGATTTTTTTTATTTTTTTTTTTCTTCCTCATCTTTACTGCAGAAAGACTCACAATCTCTTAGTCTAGTTATGGTCATTTCTAGTTCCCTTTCAAATCAGCTCAGGCCTGTTTGTTTGCTTTCCATTTTGCTGTGGCCTCTCTCTCCTCTTTCCACCCTCCCTCTAGTGCCTGTCCTGGCTCAGAGCTGCCTTGTCCCTTCCCTGTAAAATTTTATTCTCAGTGCTGCCTTGGAACCAATACCTTTTTCAATTTTTTTCCGCCCATGTCATTACTCACCAGTAATCTCCACAGGCTGCTTTCTCCAAATTCCTGTGGCGTGATCTGTCTTTTATTCTGTAATAAACTGTTGCTCATGTAAGCGGCTCTAGTAAATGTCATCTCCACAGCCTGCAAAATCCTGATGCGAAGAACTGATTTTGCAACACGTATGCGCGTATAAAGTGTCTACATGCATCATTGACAGGTCTTGGCCTGTATACTATTGTTAAATCCACGGGCCTGAGCGTAGTCTTACACCTGCCCATCAGCTACGATTCCGGTCAGCGTTTAGCAATGGTTTGAATTCATCACCTGTGAAAGTGCCCTTTAGTTTTAAGGTCTTTTCCTGATTGTCTGTGCTTAAGATAACATACCCTGACCTGTGTGAAAGGAACCATAAACTCAACTGTGTTACCATCATAAACCTTTTATCTTCCTCGGCATATTTATATAAAGACGGCGCGCACAATAAAGAGCAGATCTAGGATAATTACGGACCAGAAACAATGAGAGCACCAACTTACACAGGGCAGAGTCCCTGTAAATCCACAGGGGTGATCGTGGAGATGCTCAACAACGGCACGAGGAAGATCCTGCAAAGCACCCCAATATCAGAAACGTCAAACAGTACCTGTGCGTGCAGGGAGTGAAGTGTTGCTACTAATTAGATTCTAGCTGTCAGCAGTTACCTGCAGCGAGTAGGAATCTCGTGTCCGTAATGAGTTGAAGCAGGTACGTGTAGTAAGCAGGTGTTTTCCTATAGGCACATCTCAGATGCAAGCATGTGTTACTGGATGTACCACAGAGCTGACATTCTTCTTAGGGAACGGCGGAGAAGAATGAGGTGGAAAAGGGAGGGGGAGCAGAAACCAATCAAAGAAAGCAATACTTTTTATCAATCATATTTGATGCTATTCTTTCCCTCTCTTTCATCACTTTGATCTCTCAAATAAAACTGATACTTTGGCCCCTTTCCAGACTCGTAGCTGTGCCGTCTGAGAGGGCTCTGGGTTAGCTGCTGAGGGTATGTGTTTGCAATTATGCATTTGAAAGTATTTTCCCCTCCGCTGAGATAACATTCTTTTTGTGTTACCACACACTTCTGCTGTCTCGTTTTTCTTCTCCCATGGCACTGTAGGCTGAAAGGCCTCGCTGCATTCCCCCTCCTCCCCCGATCTTTGCAACTGATATCTGAATAAAATACTTTACTCTGCTGGTATTTAACCTGCTGAGCCTTTCACTCTCTAGCTGTGAAACGGACAAAAAGGGTATCGGGCAGAAACATCCCGGCAGTTTCATTTCTTAATGTGCCTCCAAGGTAAGGCAGGAGTGAACAGGGTTGGGAAAATTTATACCAATCATAAGGATCTTCAGCGTTTTATTTATAGATGAGCGTTCACTTTGAACAGCTTTACGTTTAATTTTCCAGCCGATATTTTCCCATACGAGAGAACAAATTTGAAAGTTCTTTTTTTATCTGGCTGTAGTTCTGTGGATAAAGTTTGTAGGAATAATGATCTTCTTTTATAGGATAGATAGATCTATTTTTTTTCAGCTGATAATCCTTGGTTTTCATAGTACTGAATATATGGAATTATGGCAAATATTAGCATAAGGAGATGTATTCCCTGAAAACCAGCCAAGCTTCTTGACTTGAATAGCAGAATTCTGTGTGACCTTATGAGCCCTTTACCCTGCAACCTGTTCTACCACTCGTGAGTTGTCTGACCTTGGATTTGCTCATTCTGGTCCAAGAGGGAAATACTTTTTTTTTTTTTCTTCAAGAACCATTCAGTATTAACAAGAAAGATCCTACGGGTGTAATGTAAACCTTCTATATGGAGTACAGCGTTCAATAGGCTTAAAGTGATTGGGGTCAACTAGAATTTGAACACTACTACCTTAGGTCTGATGTAACACATTTTGGTCTAAGTCTTTGTGAAAATTAAACATGTGAGGTCCAATCCTGTGCTAATCCTTCCCTCCCACTGCCTTCAAGGGTTGGTTATGTGCACTCTCTCCCTCTCATACATGTGTGTGTTCTTCCAGCCACATGCACCCCCGGCCGGGATTTTGGACGTGAGAGGCGTGGCCTCTTTTTCTCTCTCACAAAAAGGAATCCTGTAGGATGGTGCTTGGAGAACAGAATTGTTCCAGGTGCTTAGCGTTGAAAGACCTGAGCGTTTCCTGGTTAGGCTAAAGCTGCAACCTTTTGAAAGTCTCTCCAGTTTTCAGTAGGAAGCAAGGTAGGTTTTGCAGGCCTGCAGATACCTGGGACAGGATACGGTCTTCTTCTGTCTTCTGTTTTGTGAAGAACTGGTGGGAGGGCTTAAATAAAAGGCTGAAATAAAACTACTAGTCCAAGTTCTCAGCTAAATATCCCTGATGTTAATGGCCATGTATATCCTAACGAGAGCAGGATTCCGTGAAGCAAAGATCTCATCTCAAAACCTTATGTTAATGATGCCCAAGTTTTGTTTTTTGATCATGATCAACACTTAATGTTTTTCAGAGATCCACATATACCCTTCCATGAAACTTTATCATTGGAATGTTGTAAAGGAAACCTAAATCTTGTTGGTTTAATGCAGGTCTGCAGACCAGCTCGGCATGAAGATTGTTCACGTAACAGTCTTTACGACATGGACCCAAACCCAGTAATCTAGGGTGGAAAAATCCAAAAATAAAATTCTAAAGAAATGGCAAAGTTAACTCTCAAGTATTTGTAGGACATGAAAATGGCAATTAAGTACAGTGTAAACTTTTTCTTGTTCACCTTTCTTCTACTGTTTCCACCCAAGTTGCGCCATGCTTCGCTACCACTAGTGTCTTCTAATTCTTATCTAGCTAAGACAAATCTCTCTCTAGTGAATGAGGTGGTTCAGAAAACTGAGGATGGGCTGACTGGGGCCTTAGCTACCTGATCTTTGGCAGCCTCTGATCTTAAAAGGTCAGCATTTACGGGTGAGCGTCTCTTGCTCTCCATGTTGCTCAGTCTTGGATGAGAATCCAATCCTGGAGGAGTAAATAGCTCTGTGAGTAGCAGCCCTTTTGAATTCATATTTCACAGGGCCGGTTTGTCGCGTCCGCTACGCGGCCTAGACTTGCTTTGCTGTAATTCGGTGTAGACAAAGCTGATTTACACAAACGAAGGATCCATCCTCTTACACGAACCCGCAGCCTGTTTCCGCTTGATCTCGGCACCGCTGCCGCCCCGTTTTACGGTACGCCGCACGATAAAGGACGCGACGCTGGGTATCACCGAGCCTCCCCTCCCCCTGGTTCTGACTAATGTCTTTTCAGTGTGGGAGCAGAATCCTGATACGCGTGACACAAGCAGAGTACGTGGGAATTAGTTCCATTAAAGCCATGCCATATGGCTCGCAGGGTGCTCTGTGATACCACTGTGCTGCTTGACAGTCTTTCCCTATGGATGGGATCGGCCCGTATTCCCTGATTTGCACTTTTTTTTTTTTTTAGCGTATCAAACAGGGACAGACTTTTAATTAAAAATGACATCATCACGCTGCTGCTAGCTCGTTGCAGGCAGTCCCCATATTAATGCTGCTTGTTTCAGTTTTCAATGATCCTATTATGAATTGTAACCTCATTACACAAACCTTGCTATACGGTGGAATTTCAAATGGGGTTTTGTGGTTTTTAGAACTTAAACAGCTAGAATAAGCACAAAGGCAGTTGCGGTCAGGCAGCTTCCTCTCTTACCGCAGCAGTTGTGGAGATGCCATTCCAGTGACCACTGTTTCTACAATGACTCAGTTTCATTTTTAACAATCTGACTCAGTTCTCTTCAAAGGGGGCAGAATGTTATTTCGGCCTGATTTTTGTGTTCATGACTCTGTACAAAGGGGTCAGTGCCAACTTAACCCTTTGGGATCGGGCCCTCAAGTGCAACCCGTGTTCCCCTGGTTGTGGGGAGGGGAGCTCCTTACACCACACCGCAGAATTTGGACAGCTGGGAGTACCTATGTTTTGCCAAACGCGCCCTGTGTTTTCAGCCCTCAAAAATATGGTTTTAAGGACAGCTACTTCCACTGGTGTACCAATGCTCTAGGTGAGAGCCTCTGTACCACGCAGCCTTTGCCAAAAGCTCTTGCAACGAAACGGAGGTTAAACTGTTGCCTTTTGGAAACGAAAGCATGAAATCAAAGTGCATAGATCCTTCAAAAAGTAAAAAATAAAAAAGAGGGGAAAGAAGTTTAAATAGGCTGACCAGTGGCAAGGAGGAGTCCTATTGTTTCTGTGCGTGGTGGATTATGAATCTGCCAACCCATGCAAATAACTGCCAGTCACCTTCTAGAACCGATGATTAAGTAAAGGAGAGTTTATGGAAGTTCAAGCTCTACCCAGCATTCAGCTGCAAGCTCTTAAAGCTCATTCATGTAAATGTTACAAACAAGGAATGCAGGAGTTTTCAACCTTGATGAAATACAAGAATGTCTTTTTTTTTTCTTTCCATATGACTCTTAGTTTCGTTTTGAAGCTTCTGAGCTTCTCCTAAGGTTATGGAGTGGTCAAGCGAAGCGGAACAGGGTTTCTGAAATCAGGAAGCCTGGGCGCTGTTTCATTCAGAAAAAAAAAAAAAAAATATAACCGGAGAGAGTGAGAGAGGGAGGGAGGAAAAAAAGCTCTCTATTCCTGTGTTTGATTGAAAAATAAAACTGCTGCTCTCAGTGAACCTTTGAAGTCCCCCAGCCCAGTAATTGTTTCACGACATTTGCAGCTTGAGGCAGCAAGAATGTTTGTGGTTGTTTTAAAGGCATCTGAGTGTGGATTCCATATGGTTTATTTTTATTTTGTTTTTTTCTAATTTTTTTCTTCCCCACTCAGAGCCTCAAGTTCTTGCGCATTGCCCGATACCCGGTCCCAGCCCCCTCTGTTTCTGCATGAACTCTCTGTGAAAGAACCGAGTGACTGCGTTGGAGCCCAAAGATTCAAGCGTGCTTAACTCAGACAAAATTTGTGAATGCCTGTTGAGGCAATAGTTGATTTTAGCCGTGCTTTATCGATACTATATTTGGAGCATGGCTTACCAAACAGTGTACGGTTTGCTTTCCTGAACAAAAGACCTCTTCATATGGCCTATCCTTAGAGCATGATACTCCAAACGCTTACTATAGAGCATAGTGCTCGCTGTCAGGCTTTCAATAGGTAGTTTGCAGTAGGCCTAATAGAGAGCCATTGGAGTCAAATAAAGGGCCTGATTCACCACTGTGGTCCTCTGGTCTTAGAGCAGTAAAACTGTTTTGTTCGGCTAAACAAGCTGAATCAGATCCAAAAATTCTGAAAATATGTGCTATAGAAACCCAAGAAATCGAAAGTCAGTTTAAGACACACAAACTTGGAAGCGGCAAGCATATTTGGAACTCCCCCTCGCCTCCTCCCCGCCAAAGACTGCCCATTATATACAAGATGATAGGTAACACTACGTGCATTGATGGCCTGTATGGGTTGGATCTGCTCCTGAGCTTATTTAGAAACAAATGTTTGCATATTTTCATTCTTACTTTGCAAGACAAAATGCAGGAACAAGTTCTACCCAGCCAAGTGCTGAGTTTGTAGCTTGGGTGGTAGCTGTCTCTGATAACAGTGGAACTCATTCCTTTACTGACTGGAGAAGTTGCACTGAAGACCAGCACTAACCTTTTAGTTTAAGTGGAACCAGTTGTAGCGACAGAGGAACTGAACCTAATCTCTTCTGAAGAGGGAGTCAAACGAGAGGGCACTACAGGCTTCATCCAGAGTGGTCCTTCGCTTCCTCAAGTGACTGAAGGACTTCCAGTTCTTAGGCTGCTCTGCTTATCTGGGCTGTTACAGTGTTCTCACTCGGGAGACACCAGTTCGTGGGGCCTGAGAGCAGTTTTAATGCTAGAGATATTCAAATGAAGGCATCTAGTGCAGCGTGATAGGAGCAGGTCTGCAGAGTGAAGCAGCTGGTGCTGAAGACCAAGTTGCCCGCAGTGCAGTCCTTTGGCTTTGGGCTGTGGACTGAATGGCCACTAGTGGTTAGAGAGTATTAGTGCCCTTCCAGTTTTGTTTTGGCTCTGCAAGGGAGTCCCTGGTCTTAGTCTGACGTGTGATGGGAATTGAAATGGGATAACTGGGGGCGTTTGAAGGAGGGGATTCCTTCAAAAGCAACCCTCTGACTTGAACACCAATGCACATGCACTTGAAAAAGCTGACGCAAGTAATTTTTACTGAAAACATTTTAACTGTGCATTTTCTTTAATGGAGTGAATGAAAATATGCACTTACTAAGAGGGGGAAGTTGTCACAGAGTTTACATCTACTAGGAAAGAGCACAGCGCCAGTCAACCTTCGTGCTCTCCTGTGGCGTTAGGTTGCTGGAATGGTTTCTGGCATGATTTGGGCCAACCTTTGCTCTAGATAATTCCTGAGCAAGCCTGAGAGATAAGAAGAGCTGTGGGCTATTCCTAGTAGGCAACTGGAAGTGGCCAGCCTATTTTGGAGAGTAAAAAGGTTTAATAGTATGGGAGTGGCCAAACTGTGTTCATTGATGTAAAGACCAGGGAAGGAGTCCTGGTACTGTTTAGTGTGTAGCTGTAGATGTAGCCTGAGTGACCATAAATAGAGTAAGAACAATTGCCTACCATAATGAACATCAGATGAATAAAGCAGTCAGATATGCGTTAACCAAAAAGACACGAACATGAAAGTTCCTCAAACAAAAATGTTGTAAAAGCAAATTAATGTTTAATATGATTAATGTCCTTTATCCCTGGCTATCTGTTAGAAGGAACTCTGCTGTTGTTTGGTGCTTGCACAGTACATATGCTGCGTATTACCCTCATTCTAGTCACGCTGTCCTATTTAGTGAGGCCTGGAAAATTCAATTACGAAATAGTGGGAGACGCTCGTAGAATCAGACGATCCTCAGAATCGATAACAAGGGCTGGTCCCAAATGACAAGCCCCCACTGCAGTTCCTGGTGCTTGGATGACTTTGGTCAATGAGCTAATTTCTAAGAGCAGCCCCGTTACCTGCAGCCCTAAACTGAAAAGAAAGGAAATTTTTTAGGGATGGCATTTCTTCTCTTCCCATTTTAGTTCTGCATTTTCCAAAATTCAAATCTGCCATACTTAAAGCGTGGCAGTGTTCCCAATACTAAACATGATCGTCTGCATCAACAGCCCTCAGAATACTCAAGAATTTAATTAAGCTTCTACCTCACCTCTGAGTGGACAACTTGGCTACTGGGTGTTAACGTATCTGTACAACTGGACAGAGAAAATGGCACGAGGTTTACCCAAGATTACACAGAAAATGGTGACACTGCTGAAGAGGCACTAGTCCATGGGCAGATGTAGTCTTGAAGAGTAGGCTAGTTTGCTGGAGATTTCTGCTGATTGTAGGGCAACAGCCTGATCATTATGTGTCAGACCTTATGTCCAAAGGAAAAATGCATATTTGTTCTATTCACAAGGATTTTGGCAGCGGAATGATCTTAAAGATACAATCTCGTGCTGAAGTCCCGCCCCGCTTTTTTCCACTTATTTATTTATTTAAAGATGTAATGTTACTTCTATGTTCTGCGTGGCTTGGAGTGAGCCGGTCGATAGAGAGCAATGCTTTAGAAAAGAGCCCATTAAGTCACATCCCTTTTAATTGCTGTGGTTTAATTATTCTGCTGTACCCTAGGATAATCTAACTACCCTGGAGAGTAGATCTGAAAAAGCTGTGGGGGCTCCATTGTGGTTGGGCAAGCTAGGAAATGTCTTATAAAAGGCACACTGTATCTGACAAGACTAGGCTACGTTTGTTTGGTATTTTAAATTCCACTAATTTTTGCATGCCTTTGAATTAATTATTCTTCTTTCAACATCAAAGGGAAATAGAGGACATTTTTACTTTTAACCGTTTTGTGCTATAATAATTATCCTATTGCTCCGCTGACAAGATCACATGCTGCTTAGGGTCTTGAGATTACAAAAGGAAATGCAGCTAATTGTAATTGGATAGAAATTACAGTTTTGCTTCTTGATTTTTCTCAGTGGTGTTCACTCAAAGTGGGTCAAATCCTGCAAGGTGCTAAGCTTCTGCTACCCATTGGTTGAAACCAATGGGGAGTTGAAGACGCTTGGCAAAATCTGTCTTTGGTAATGCTTATTGATGTTTTGTCATGTGGGCCTAAATGTCTATCTACAGAAATGGCTTTCAACAAAGGCCTGGGGTTAGAGAAGCCCCGACTCTGATGACTTTTGGTTCTACATCCAAACATTTCAGCTGACTTCTTTCTCTAGCGCTGGCCAGGCAGCATGTAAGTGTCTTCTTCAGCGTGGGAAAGCTCATTTCAGTTCCAGTTCACCTTTTCACAGCTCAAACCCAGTTCTACTGAACGGCAAATTTTCACCTTTCAGAAAGCAGGCTGATTCATTATGTGAAACTTTTTGATGGGCACTGAGATTTCAGATGATTCTTTTGAATTGCATGCAGCTCTCCAGGCCTCAGTCTCTCAGAGGTCAGCACAGCTACATTACCCTTTTTCTTCAAATCCAGTCATAAAATTTCCTTCTCTCAGTTAACATTTTAGCATCAGTTTCTCCTAATTTTATTAAGCAAGGGCTCAAAAATGGAACCTTTAGAAACGTCAGTGAAAATGACTAATGAGCATGACATTTTTATTTTTTTTTCCTTGTCTGTGTGGTGACAGAATGAGTGTGAACTCACATAATTTCATCATCTTTAAGGTTTTCTGTGGCACGTTCTCTAGTCCTCTATTCCAAGTCAAAGCGAAATTGATTAAGAAAAAAAAAATCCAGTTTCTGATCTAAGTACGTATCTGCAAGTCTTTGGAAATCAAGAGTGCTAAGCAGGTTGTATATATCATGTAGAGAAGTTACTTCCTATCTATTTTTAATAATTTTAATTAATCTTATTTTGAAATAGTAATTTGAAATAGTGTAGCAACTACAACGTTCAGGCATATCCATTTTATCCCTTGTATGAGGAACCTCATCACTGTGATCACTTGTTGCAGTTTTTGTGTGCTGTGGGTGGTCACCTGAGTTCCTCCAGCCCATTACCTCTTCTGCCATCTCTGGGAGGTCCATAATCTGATGTCCTTGCCAGAGATGGGTTTTCAGTTACTACACCAACTGCTTCCTCGGTTTCTTCACTTCAAAGCTCACAGGGCTGTTTGGGGACTTGTTTGGGGACTTGTTTGGGGACTTGTTTGGGGACTTGTTTGGGGACTTGTTTGGGGACTTGTTTGGGGACTTGTTTGTTTTGATGCCAAAGGTTTGAGAGGGTGGGAGGCGGGGCAGGAGGCAGCAGGTACTGGCTCCCCTCTTCCTGACCTTGATCAATCTGTGTATGAGCAGGAGAGTCTGGGGCTTCCTGCCCCTGACAGCTGCACCCTGGACAGTAGCAAAAAGAATGATAGAGCTGGAGAACTCCAGGGAAGGAAGTTTATGCAGCATGGGACAGTCATATCCTGAGGAAATTGAGTAGAGTATGTGTGTATAACTATATAGATAAATATAAACCTTTATTTTTAAGGAATCAAGAGCATTAAGTAGAAACAAGAATAGGTCTGAAGAGAGGAAAGATGGAAGCAACAATGGCAGTAAGCCCAGGGTCACTTTTGCTGAAGACAAGGAGGTGAACGTTAAAGGAACAGGGAACTGTGAATAAACATGTTTTCTATGAAGTAATTTTTTTTTCTTTTGATTTTAAATGACTTTTCAGCCATAAAGTTCAGCATCCTATTGGTCTGTATCAACTCTTGGTTTAAGAGTGTTGTTTCTTTTCTTCCATGTCCCTTTTTGGTGTGTCTGTAATCTCTGATTAAGCAGCAAACCTGCAGCTCAGCTCCATGTAGAGCCCTCAACTTCAGCTGGGGCTGAGGTGCTTCCACATGGAAAGGCAGCAGAAGCAGGAAGGCAGATTTCTGTGGGACAGGTCACCACTCCTCATCTGTTTGGACAACGGTTGGCATGTGAGCACTGAGGCACGTTTGGGCACTGTGTGGTCATCTTAATAACAACAGTAAGGATAACCAAGGGGATGCTATGAGCTGATTCTAAAAGTAAGTGTTTTACTCACGGCTGTTAGAGGAATGTGATTGCTGCAGCTTCATCAGATAGGTCATGTGAATTTCAGCAGTAACCTAGGATCTTCCTTCCTTCCTTTCGTGGAGCATAGCTTGTCCTTCCCTCGATCAGCCTGAGCTGTCTGAACTCTTTGGACGGCACAAAGTCATCTTCTGTGCTTCCTCCTAAGCGCACAATGCACACCCACGTCTTGCACCCTGCAGCTGAGAAATGGAGTTAACGGCAGAACCCTTGGCTGGCACGGTGTTTTGTAACATGCGTGAGGAGTTGATGTAGGAGGTCAGTAGGCCAATGTGGATCTAGGGCAATCATGGGAGATATCAGACAGAAAATTACTGCGTGTTATGTGGCACGTGAAGTTAAGTCGCGTGCACGTGAAAAAGAGTGGGATGGCAACTGTCAAATGGAAACCGTGGGTCTAGACTGTGAAATGAAGGAAGACATTGCCAGAAAATCTGGTTTGGCCATAATTATTGCAGCCATAACTCGCTGTTACTTTCATTGCCTGAGAATTTTGGAGTGTTTTGCTTAAGTCCAGGACCTCTTGGAGGTTTCTGTGTGAAGACACCCCAAGAAACATAAGTTTGTCTTGGTCAGGAGTCAGCATCAAGTGAGTTTGTGCATCCATCCTCAGGCTTTTACTTTTAGCAGTTCTGACTGATAAAGAACAAAGCTAAACCCACTGTAATGTGATTTCATATCTAGCTAGAAATAGGTCTTTTATTCCTAGTTTGAAGGAAACTTTACTGGTTTTGTGTGTTGCTCGTACTACTTTAGAGAGATCTTTCATAATGTTTGACCTGGCTATCACTCACACTGGTGTTTCGGGATCGTATCACTGTCATTGATTAGATTTTTATTATTCTTTCTGAATCACTGGGAGTAACAGGTTGTTTTCAGAATTTTGTTGTGGTGAAGCCAAAGAAAACTCCTCAGTGAAAACATAAGAGGGATAATCTTTTGATGGTAAGTTTAAGCCTGGTCTCAGCTGAACTGATGGAATTCTTGAGTAAATGTCCTGAAGCCATCAGAGTTTGTTCAATGTAAAGCCATACGGTAGGGTCATCATCTCCGAGCGGCTGTGTACGTGCCAAAAGGCAATATGAGCTGAGTGTCTCTTGTATTTGGTTTGTTGTTTTTTTTCAAAAACATTTGAAACTGTAAAAGTTCTCAGAGAAAAAAACTGCTGAATGAAAATAATTTGAGGAAGGAAATCTGCAGTTATAAATTACAGAGCAATTTACCCCTCATGGTTCCTTTTCAATTATAAACACTTTCGACTATCTGGGGGTATTCATTTCCAAGGATGCATTTTTCTCTGTCTGATAGATGGTTCTGAAATCTTAAGAGTAGAATATTACAAATGAGTAGACGTGGGAAGGCAGTGAAATGGTTTTTAAGTGTGGAGGAACTGAAAAGCTTTTCAATCCTTTTCTATCATTTCAGCAACATTCTCTCTCTCAGGATGTCTAGGAATTAAAGAAAGGAAATATTTACATTATAATTATATTTCTGTTTATTTAATTAAGTTATTAAGCAGATCTGGCATACAGAAGCAACTCCCTTTAGCCCTAATTGTTTCTCCTAATGTTGCAATTACAGCATTATTGAAAGAATTCCGCGCAGAAAGGCCTGCGATCTCTCTCAGGATGCAGCAGGAGGGCTGGGGGGGGGAATTTGTTCCATGGGAAAGAGAGGCTTGCTCAGCTGCCCCCTCTGCAACAACAAAGCAAATCGGTTTTACGCAACGAGACGCGAGTCTGCAAAGGTGGGGGAGGTGGGGAAGAAAACTTCTATCGGAAAACTCTCTCCCCGGTTATTAAACAATTTACATAGGTCTGCATAAGAGGACCTTTTTTCCAATCCTTCCACAAAGCCTTCTAGAATAGTAATTTTTATGTCAGGGATATTTATATTAAGAAGCCCACAAAGCCACAGTCTACTTTCCATACACGTAACTTGCATGGATCCATATAGAAAGTTTCCATTTAAAAAAAAAAAAAAGAGCGCTGAGTGTTATATTTACTCTTTGGGCTTTAATTTCTATATATTTATTTGTTTATTTTTCTGTTTGTTTTTTTCCCTGAAGATCCTGTTCCCATTCAAGACATCATAGTAAGAAGAGTGTGAGGGATATAAAATTATGGGTGCCAAAGTAGCTTCACAAATGTGTTTATACCATATTTCATTTTATTATTTTTTTAAACAAATTTTCCTTGCTTAAATGGAGAGCTATTTATATAGAGAATTTTCAGTGCTTTTAAGAATTCTGGGCTTTAGAATGAGATGTATGGGCTGCTCATTCTTCTTAGTGTCTTAAGATCTCTGAAACCTGGTGATGGATACTGTATCTATCTATCTGTTGTATTAGCTCTAATCACTGAGTCATTTTCATGCTGATGCCAATGCTTCCCATAGATAATTCAAAGTTATTACAGGCTGCTGGTTTAATGTTCTTCCCAAATAATCCTAAGGCACTAAAGAATTTCTGTTCCTTTTTGTGAAAGTATTCAACTGATGTCATTTACTAAGTAGAAAAGATGCTTTTGAAAAGGCTCTTTTTTAAGAGGAAGGTTAAAAAGATAAATCTCAAGAAAGTATGTGTGCAAAAGGTAAGACTTACAAACCCTTTTAAAAGTTCTCTCTTTGATATAAATGATGTTCAACAACCTCATAAATAAATAATTATTTCCAATGTAGGGAGGGAGTTCCACAGAAATTAGCCTCTGGAGTTGTTTTCACTGGCTTTATGGGCAGTTCATTTAAAGAGCTGGAGAAGCGTCTTTCACTGTCATGTTCATCCTGTTTGCCAAAGGGGAGCAGTGGGGGAAAAAAGCAGAGTGGCACTGACTGTCCAGGGGTCTGTGCTTCACCTCACGGTGGTCCCTCAAACCAGCTGGGTCCTGCTTCCTTCCCCCAGCAAAGAGCAGTGGGCCACATGGTGCCATTGGTTTAGAAACAGGAATCCAGCAGGAAGCTGCTGATGGAATCTCATGAGTGTGATCAATGACATAGTGTTTTCCTACTCCTTATGCTTATTCTCTTACTGGTTGGAGGGGAGGTGAAGTTGGGTTCCGTAAAGGATTATTAAACTGTTTCTCTGATACTCAGCCAGGTGGCCAACAGCCATAGCCTGCAGAAAGTCTTGGTGGCACATTGTGGCAGAGCCACATCGTGGGCTTTCCTTCCCTGTCTCCTAGCATGGGGAGGCTGGGCTGGGGCAGGCTATTTTCTGCGCGCGCAATGGGAGATGATCCACGTTCCCTCTTTGACTCAGCTGGGTTGAGGGAGGTGGAGCCAACCGCTGTGCCCATTCCCTCCTCTCCCAGTTCGGTGCCTAGCACCTGTCTATGAAAATATCTTGAGATCTGTAATCGTATGCAGATCGAAACTCATGCAAGATTTAGAACTAGCAGCGAAAATCAGCATAAAACCACGTGTTCGCTTTGTGAAGTGCCAAAGGCCGCTCAGACTTGAAGAGGCCTTTAGCTTCTCTTTCAGCGAAGCTCAGACCATGGCCCTTCTCAGCTGGAAAGAGAGGCCAGCACAGCTTTTCGACCATGAAGCGCTGCACCTTCCTCAAGCTCCAGTTCCTGTGGTCAACAACAGGTTCAATGGTATGGAGAGGGAACTGGAAACTCAGAGACAAGTGCAATTACATTCTTCTGAGATTGAGATTTGCTCGTTTTTCCTGTTGTGGGCCCTTTTCAAGCGCTCTGGGGTGAGCAAAAGGGACTGGATCTAAGGGTTTCCCATTTATGCAGCTTTGCCGCCACCCAAGCTGACAGCTGCCCGCTTGGCTAAGAGTGTGGCATCTACTAGTAGGAGAAACTTCTTGTTCCAGCTGGCACTTTCTTATCTAACAGTCAGAGCTTTGTAAGTGTGGACAGCTGCAGTTTCAGAAATTGGCTCTATCTGTATCAATTGGATTTGTGAAGTCAGTGAAAGGGCATGAGGCAGATTCATGGGATTTCCTGTTAGTATTAGTAAATGGAATCTACTGCGGAATTTTAAAAGAACAGGGGTCTCGGTCGATGACGCTTCAATGAGGCCTGTGGTTAGGGAAGGCTACCGAAAAGAAGAAAGAACTGGTCAGTGAACGTGCTGAGCGTGATGGGTGTGATTTCCAGAACTCTTAAATCATCTCAAAACAAAGGCAAGAAATAGCTCCAGTGTCCATTTATGCGCCCTGGCCAGGGGAAGCAGGTGGTCCGATGGTCAGTCTGTGATGCAGCAACATTTCAGGTTTTCGAAAGTATGTGCGAAGAATGGCAGGAATGTGGAGCCTTGTAGGGGTTCAGCAGCGGCTCTGTCGGGACCTGTAAGTTCTCCTCCCGCCTCCGCCACTGCTTTGCCGCGTAGCCCTGAGCAAGTCACATACCTTTTCCCTGTCTCAGTTTCCCAGCCTACAAATGGGTTTGATCACGCTGAAAGCGGGAGGAACTCTGCGAAGGCACGGGGCAATTATGTAACAGCCCAGAAAGAAAAGTGTCCCGTCAACTTCCACTCCCTTTTCTGCTCCTGTGGGATGGGGGAGGGAAGAAACCCTTCAAATGTTTCTGTTTGCTCCTGAAGTATTTCTGCCGTACAGGATTTCCCAGGCTGTACCAGATGGGCTACGAGAGAAATCACTGACAATGCATTTAACGTAGCTGGGGGTTTCCTAAGTTTCAAGCTTAGTACAACGTGAGCAGTTTGCAATGCTTTCTATTCATATCTGCCTAGCTGGGCCTAAACTGCTGTAAAGCCAGTAGTGCAAGAGCAGGCGTTATTCGTACCGGCACAGGCATTTTCCCGATAACGAGTGGCAGAGGTGATCAACTTTTGCGGTTGTTATTTGAATGTCTGGCTGTAAGAGGGTGTTTCACCTCCCGTGAGATACGTGAAAATGAGCACTCAGAAGAGAGATTGTCTGTACCAAGGAAGTCTTCTGTTAATTCTGCTGGGATGCTTAAGGTGTCAGTTTTTCCTATTTCTCATTAGGCCTAAACCGTGGCAGTGGTTCATCCTCCTATCCAGGACAACTGACCAGATGTGCATCTGACCCTCTGTTTAGCAACACTTTGGGCAAAGGTGCAAGGCTCTGAACAGTGGTGGCTGAAGGGCCGGTAGAGGTTCGGTTGTCCTGGCTCTGCGCGGAGGGTGGGAACATGGCACAGGTGGAGAGCCAACAGCAGAGGGGAGTAGTGTCTCCAGACTTTGCCAGCCTAGGCTTAGGATATCTGACATCTGCCAGAGCTCTTGCTTCGGAAATGAGTGGTGAGGGCAATCATTTGAGGGAGGAAAGGTACCAGGTCTGGTCCCATGGCTGCTTCTAAGTTTCCTCCCCTGGTTCTGATGTAATGACAGGATTATTTGTTTTTTATTTTTCTTTTCTTTTTTTTTTTAAAGATTTGAAGCCCGTGAATGTTAGTAATGGCAGAAGTCTCTTGTATCTGCAAACCTGCTATCAACAGTAATCACAGAGGGATTTGAAATGTGATTGATGTAAATCTATTTCTTTCTGTCTATTGCTTGGTTAGTTTTACAACACTGGCACTTCAGAAACGACATTATATAGCATGTGATTTTTGACTGACTTGCTACTTCCTAAGAAAATGATACAATCCCTTTCATGGGAAGTCACAACCCACGGTGGTTGCCCAGCAGAATCCCGGCAGGCAGCTGCTGTGGCCCCTGGAGACTGTATCACCTGAACAACGTTGCTGATTTTTTTTATCAAGTTATTTTTAAAACAGAACGGTGTGATTGCTTATGGATTCGCATTATAAAAGCCATCATCTGCCATCAATGCTGCAGAGCTGTAAGACGAGTTTGTGTTTTGGTTTTCACACAGCAATAGAAATTGTACCTTTTAATCACACGATTAAATAGTGCCGAGAATTTTAAAGAATATTTATCAGCCAAGAGGAAGTTGCTATCAGCATATGTTTTGGTTCTTGAGAACTGCCTGGTTTCATAGGACCATATGTTCCTCTTGCACCAGGCTGGTCTGTGCAAGCTTGGCATCTGCAAAATGCAGCCTTAGAAAGTTACTGCACAACAAACGGTCCCAGGGCCAGTGAGAGATCGTATAGAAAGAGTAGGTGTAAAACCTGTAGGGTGTAGGACCCTGAGCTGCCGGCTGGCTGCATGCTTAAGGTGATTTTTAGGGAGGATATGAGCCTTTCCTTACAACAAATGCAATGAAGGTGTCAGCACATACCTTTAAGCTGGACTGAAACCTTTCAATCCACAACTGTAGCACAAAATCTTATCAATATCGGCTGGACTTTCTCCACGTGGGAGGCCTCCGACACATTTATATTTAGCACCGGTGACATACATGTGATTACCACTTGCATTGCATTTCTGGTGAGAATCTAATGGTATATAGTATTTTTCTGACCAACACCATCTGTACCATTGTCTCTACACTACCATTTTTCTCCTCAAGCTTTTTTTTTTTTT
>VWZK01002014.1:38055-188901 GCA_013396935.1 Baryphthengus martii | reverse complement strand
TCCTCAAGTTTTTTTTTTTTTTTTTTTTTTTTTTTCCTGGCATGATACCAAGTAGGAGGTTTCCCACTGTTTGGGCTTTCTAGGTTGCACTTGGAAGAAGTGAATATACTTTTCTTACAGCACAGTGGTCTCGAGGCTGCAGTACAGTGGGAAGCTCACTAAAAAGAGCAGCCACTCGCTGTCAGACAGAGAGATCTTTATTTTCGAATCATTAAGGCCAGAAGGCAGAAAGAGCAAAAGTCTATGTGTGTGTGTGTGGGAAGAAGTAATGCACGGGCTTTGTGTCTCTACCTTTGTGCCTCTCAAAAAAATGACAGCTGCTCGTGTGGATATTAGGCACTCGGAAGTTTAAACACGCAGCATACGGAGAAGAAAATAAGTGTTTTATAGCTACATCCGTGATTGGCAGGTGGATAGGAAGGATTGCTTTATACACCACATGTGCTACATATGGCCCAGCACTGCAAAGCCTACGCTCTGCACATGCTTAACTTTTTTGGGCGGGTTTTTTACGTACTTACCTTTCTTTCTTTGAGGATGTGTTAATCTATATTTAAAAGTACCCGAAGCATATAGCTTCCAATCAGCGCTCTTGATTCCAGACGGACTCAAGAGTTAAAGACATGATTAAGTTTTAGGTCAATCGACTTGCTCATAAAATAAGAGTTTGGAGCATGTGTAATTGTTCAGTCTGCTGCAGGGTAGGAGGCCGAGCACCCGTTACAACGAAGTTCCTAAAACCTCCAGACACCGTTGTGTTCCGTGGGAAAGCGTGAGCTTTCTAGATGTTACAAGACCAGCCCAAACCATTCCTGCTGTCCCAGGAGGCAGCTCCAAGGATTGCCTGAGATCCATCCTTGCAGACAAGTGTATACCGAGCCTGGCTGTTGTGATCTCAGCTTGTACCGTTCTTGTGCTCAGAGTTTTCCTTTTAATGGATAGATTTTCTTGCCTATCTTGTTTGAAAGTTTTCTTAAAAGGCGTAAATTGCCTTGTATGTATTTGCAGGTAAATACCTAACCCAACCTCAGCAATCAAGTTTACAGCTCTGGCTTTTGAGGAAAATGCGGTTGAAATTTTGTAACAAACTTCAGAGAATAAGGCTTTTAATATTTTGGGGAGGTCTGGAATGAATATCTTGTGTAGATCTAGCAGCTGCTTAGAGGGAGTTAGTGCTATTTATCTATTCCTACACTTTGTGTAATATTGACAGTGATGCTGGGAGCCTGTGCTGACCTGGCAACCAGCCAAGTGACAGTTAAGCATCTGATGGTCTTTTATGCAATAAAAACTATTTTCTTTTTTTTCTTTCTTTTTTTTTTTAAAACAATATGATTAGGGAAGCTCCTTTTTGCTATGCTACTTATTTCCTCTGACTTAGTGGAGCCTTTGGCTGTCTCCTGAGCTAAAAGCTGCAGCTAAACAGACTTTTTTTTTTTTTTTTTTTTTTCATGCTGAATAGCATGTCTCAACGTTTTCCTCTCAACCATCATGTAGGTCTAGTTGCATTGTTGATTCCCATTACATGTCTGCTGGGATGTAAATTATTTCAATTCCCCCACACCCCGCCCTTCTGTTCTTGTACTTTCAAGGGGTTTAATCCGTGAAGGGGACTACTTCAAAGCTCTCTCAAGAAACTAATTTCTTGATGGATAGAAGGGCCAATAAAATGAAATTAGAGTTTTATCTCATTGTCTCTATAGGAATGAAGTATAATAATTATTTCAGGCAAATACATGTTGGAGACAATAATTAAGATCACTATCATGTCTTTAAGGACAAGCAGATTCTAAAATAAGCATTAGTAATGGGATTAAAAGTTATTGCAGTGCCCCGGATCTCAGCATTGCCAGAGTGCCTTGCACGTCTGAGGGTATGAAGCTCGCTCACTGGAGGAAAAAAGGAACCAAAAAATAATTCTGTATTTTACAGCCTTTTTGGCTTGTGGCCCATTAAATAGCTGAGGCCCCAATTTGGAAAAAAAAAAAAAAAAAAAAAAAGTCTTGGGTGCCTGAAGGAAGTGGAAATGAAGTGGAATTTAGTATCTGTGTCATCAGCACAGTCCAGAAAGTCTGCTGCCTAATGGGTTAGGTGTCAGCGTTTTTAACAGCAAAGTTCCCAGAGAATACGGCTCCGAAGCAAAATTGTTAGCTTCTTAGCAGGGCAGAGTGGTTTGCTATAAAAGCTTCTTTGGGATCCACAAATTAGGTGTCCCTGCCTTGGAATCTCCGAAGGGCTGCCGTAGCAGAGCGCTCAGGGAAATGTAAGCATCACGTAAAGAATGCCACCTGTAAAATATTTATTTCAACCATCTGGAGTAAGTTTGTGACAAGCTTCCCAAGTAAACTTTGAAGACAGACAGCTTTTCTGCTCCGAAGATTTGGTTTTTGCTTCTTTTTACCTTATAACCTGCCTGCATCAATCGTCTGCACGGGCTCTTGTCCGTCCCGTTCCCTCATACAATTTCCTTCTGCCTGTTTTCAGTGCCATCGCTGCTCTAAGTCCAAGGGGGTTTTGGCCTTCTTCTCCAGACGTTCTTTTTCGTGTGGAAAAATGTTCAGATTGGGCCTCATTAATTTTAGACTAATTAGCTGCTCAAAACTGAGAACCCTTCTGTGGAAAGACAACAGACTGTTGTGCTCTCTTAGGGCCTAACACTTAGTACACAAATTTGAACCATCTGGCAAGTGGTATTAGCTTTGATTTATGGTAATATCTCTTCACCATACCCAACACCTTGGGGGCTGATGTCAAATGAGGGAGGATTCTGCAGTCTCGTTTTTCAGCTCGTCCCGTCTCTTTCTGACGGAGGTCAGTCACAGCTATGACAGCAACTATCCCCTGTCATCAGAAAATGGGGCTTTTTACTTTAGCTTAGTGTTGTCCTAATTTGATTTTTTGTTTTAAATAAGAAATTTCCATGATTATCAGCAAACTCACTGTCAACAGCCTTCCTGGCACGCCGTGAAATATAAAACTCCAGAGGCTGAGCTTTTTCTAAGCAGTCTGGAACAAAATAAGTGGAAGCAGCAAATGGAACTCAGTTGCCCATACCAGCCAACTCATCCCTACTGTGAGCTTCTTATTCAGCCAGACCTTCCTGGAGGACAGAAATAAATAAATACTGCTAACCAGCCTGACCTGCTATCCAAATGTAGTTAGTGAATTTTTTCCAAATAGTGTAAAGCAAATATAAGTGGTAGCAGTAAGCAAAGCTCTGATTTCAACACTCACGTCAGTCACCGGAGCCCGCTACCATGTCTAGTATCTGACTTGTTTAGAAGACAGGTAGGGCCTAGGGGAAGGGCAAGAGCACAGACTGGACTGACTCGTTAGAAAACATAACATTCATTCAGCGGCCGTTCTGCGCAGCTCTTTGGAATTAAACATCAAAAAGGAGGGAATTTAATTTGGTAGGTAGGAGAAGTCAGTTCACAGTAGCAGCTGGAAGAGCCCTGCACCACCACAATGCCGGACCTCTCTGGCTTCACTTACTTCAATCTTCCACTCCCTTCTTAGACTCCGTTCTCTCTCCAAGGTGGTATTTCTTTTGGTTTCTCCTGTTAATGCTCCTTTCATAGCAGCCTGAGGACAACCAGGGGTTAGAGTCTCAATAGTCAAATTAATTGCCAAACAGGGCTCCTTGGGAATTTGGCCCAAGAGCAAGAATAACAGAAACCCTTGGCCCTTGCAGCATCTAGCTCTGTGCTGCTTCAAAGCACGGCGCGAAAGGTGAGCCTGCCAAATGTCACCTTGTTTCCTCAGGATAACGATCTTCTTTCTGGAGGGGATTGTTCCATTTCTTTAACTGGGGGACAGAGATGAAGTGGAATGAAAAGGAGTAAATGTCTAGGAATATGGGGTTGGTTGTGTACGCTATGGGAAGTGGCAAAGAACAGGGTGTTGTTTTGATTCATTAGTAGGTGAGAGGATGATATTTTGGCTTTAAAGCCAGAGAGAAAGCCACAGCTATTGATCCTCTGGCAGTAGTCCTTACAGCAAGATCAATCCTTATCTTGCTGGATCCGCTCACCTGTTCTACTGGCACCAGCTTCCCTTTGGCAGGCACAGAAATCACAGCTAATACCCTCAGGGCTAGGTGCAGTGACTCGGGGGGCAGGACTTTAACTGTCACCAGCAGCTCCCAGTGGGACTGTGCCATCAAGCACGGTGCCACTGTCAGTGGTGCAGTAGCTGCCTTGCTTTAACAAGCTGACCTGGCATGTGGAGAACAAAGATTGTCAGGGCCAAAAAGCAGGTATTTTATGGTAGGTATTGCGCTTGCTAACAGCCAAGTGTTGTTTTCTTCCAGTTTCTCTACTTAGCTTGGGTAGAAAACTTGACTGAAACTATATAGAGAGACTTACAGGTCAAAGTTTTTCTGTGATAATTTGTGATGATGTCAAATTGTGCCTGTTTAAAATAGGTAGAGAATACAAGAGCCATATAAAGAAGTCCCCTTTTACATCCTATAAATAGTTCATGTAGCTTAAAATTCTTTTTGGATAATCTGAAAAGCTGTTCTTCAAGAGAAGCCCAGAAATACCTGTTTGTTCATTAGATGGTGATTATTCATAGAATTATGATAACCTCCCCTTTGGCATCTGGTTTGCAGCTAGCCTGAAGGATGGATCGGCCAAAGGACTGCTATATTCAGCTCTGAGCAGATAAACTGCAAGCAGAGACCAAGATGTGGTGCTTGAGAGTCACAGTTCAGAAGGTGGCCTGTTTCAGAGCCAGCACCGTGCAGGATTTTATCTGCTGTAATTTACAGATTGCTAATCCTGACTCCTGCTCACTTTGAATGAATGAATGGGGGAGAACTGGCACAGCTCAGGGGGCTTTATGTGCTTATGAATAGTGGCAGGAAAAGATCCCTTCCCATAGGAACAGGAGAAACATTCTGTTTCTCTTTGCCATCAACGCAAGATAAGAGTTTGGGCTTGTACCTACCTATGGCTGAGTTGTCAGCACTGAAAAACTGCCCATCTGCTGTCTGCCAGCCTGTGTGAAATGTGAGAGATTTCTTCAATCCCTTCCCTGACAACCACGTTTTCACTGCCTGAAACCCACAGCCAGTGATTTGTGCTTGTTACCTGTCATGTTAAGGGGACCAGTGGCTGAATCAGAGGAGGAGAATGAATCCTCTCTAACCTTGAATAATTAGTGCTGCTTCTCAGTTTGGTGAAAATCTGTTCCATTTTAGAAATTGCTACACACACCATTCCCTTGATATTTGGTTGATATTCCCTTGATATTCCGCTTGATATTTGGTCACATTTGCAAACCTCTGAAAAGGAGGAGAAATTCCTGCCAGGAAACACAACCAACCAAGCAGTAGCTGGAAGTTTCAGAAAGGGGTCTGACAAAAACCCAATCCACTCGTCTTACTGGACACAATGGGGTGATATTTTGAAAATGTATCTAAAAGTCCATAAAATATTCTAGGCTAGATAATTAAACTAGATTCTCTAGTTGGAGCTCATATAACAAATGCTGTAACATTTCAGTCCGTCCTTGAGGGTAACTGAGTCACATCTTCTGAACAAACATCTTCTCTGGAGCTGAAGATGTCAATGCACAGGGACTCCTGTGTTTCCTTTGGAAGCTTCTTTCATTAGTTGATTGCCATTGTTAAAAAAGCAAAACCATTAAAAGTTATTTCTCCTTTTGTTTTATCTGGATTTAATTTTCAGTCGTTCTGAAGAGGCTTTTTAGGATCCAATTTCTTTTCCCTGTAGATGTAACTACACTCCATAATCAAAGCATCTATGGTATTTTTTTTCTGTGACAGTACTATGCAGATTGGACTCCTTATCCCCACCACCCCCCCTCCCCCCAAAAAAAAAGACTTTTTCTAAAGCTTCCTGGAGTTTTGGGCACTTCCCAGTGATACCAGTGAGTTTTGGACAAGGCCTAGAAAATGGTACAAACGGGGCTCTGCGTGAATAAAGTCTGTAGAGTCAGGCCCCTGATAAAAGCAGCTGGCACCCTCATCTTTTGGTTTGGTATCAGATCTAAGGGAGCTGTTTCATCAATATACGCTGAAGAGAACTGAAAAGATTTGGTCTTGCCTTTGAACATACTAAGGATTTTGAGAGGGCGAACTAGGGGGGAAAAATAGGGACAGCTGGAATTTGTTTTGTTGGTTTTTTTTTGGGTTTTTTTGAAATACAGTTTAGGGGTTTTGTTTATTTTTTTTAATAGTGTGAATGTAACGCTCAGGAAAACGCTCGCTATACACTGAAATCTTCTATGAATCAACAAAACATGTACCAGCAGTACAAACTTCACCTTGCCCAAACAATGTACGTCTCAATTCCGACTTGAAAAGACCACCTGTAGGGGAAAAATGTTAGTTCGGTATCCAGGGGCCATTCATTCCTTTGCCACTTTGCTGAGACTGCCAATTAGTGCCAACTTGTGGTGGCAGATTTTGTGATGTAGACACATGTTCTCTGGAAAGTGGGCTGAGATATTCGACTCATTTCACATGGGGCACAAAGAATTATTTGCTCTGTGCTATACAAATGAGGATTGTCCAAAGCTTTCCTCTGTGTTAGCCTCTGTACGCTTACTGAGTGTAAATACAGGGGAAATTGGTGTTATTGCAAGGACAAATTAGCACCAGAACTGAGCTGTATTTTTTTAAAATGTGCTGCTAATTGTGCCCAATTTGTGCTGGAGGACTCACTCAAATGCAAAAGCACAAAACCAACCGAACACATTTCAGGGTGCCAAAGAGAGCTTGCACTTTTCTCTTAGCAAATTATCCTTCTAGTTTCACACTGCAGCAAGTGCCAATTGGTCCCACTAAGACCTTTATCTAGAGTAATCAAATTAGCACTGCATGTTAGCAAATTAGGTTTCTTTTACAATGCTTTATATTTGCTGCAAGTTTGAGCATTAAAAGAAAGCATTTTTGAAGTTTTGCTCGAAAATTTCTTATGAGTGACATCGATTCCATCTGTGACATTTAAAAAGAGTGAGCCGCTGAAAGGGAAGAAATGAGGCAAAATTGTTGTTTGTATTCCCCTTCCAGAGAAATGTAGATTAGGAATTGCAGACATTTTTAAACTTTAAGGTAGAACTGAGCAAGCTGGAAGGGGCTTATTCTTGTTTTCCTAGTGGATTCATTCTTTGCTTTGGTTCACAGGGGGCCAAATACGTGGCACTGGTTACACCCAGGAAATCACTGGGGCTGTGGAGGCACACGATTTGGCTCAATACCATTATCAGGCACCTCAGGAGATTTGCTTCCGCTAAAAACTATGGGAAATACAAAATGCTCCAAATGTAGGAGTGAGCAGGATTGCTAAATGGAGAGAAGGAAAAAAGAAAAAAAAATCATAGGCTCAATCTCTCTCTGGCAAATATCCACAAAAGTCATCAGGGTTTTTTCGGGGCTGAATTTCACCCCCAGAGATTAATTAATTAATGTTTGCACCCTCTGAAGATGAATAACGTGAATGCTAAGTTTTATTGAGACTTCTGCTTCCGAGACTGTCTTTTCTTTGCGGTTTGTGAAACTAGCCCAAAGGTGGATTATTCTTTATTTTATGAGACGGGTTGTGAAAAGGCAGAGAAGTGTAAACCGCAGCGGTGTGCCTGACAATAGGCACTATCACCTGCCTGCTTGTAGTTGGGGGCTTTATAGAAGCAGAAAAGCTGATCATATGGGATGTTTTAGCTAAGCCTATTGTAAAAGAAGGCAGAGGAGTTCCCCAACCAGTTACAAATGAGGCTCTGGCTGTGCTGGGAGTATGAGAAATAGCTGGTTGCTATTACATTTATATACAGAGTTCAGGCCACGGTCATTGTATTTCATTGCCGTCAGGTGCCAGAATTTCTTTGGGCACGAAATTTTGCAGGATCTGTAAAGTTCACCTGGAGAGACTGAAGAGCTTGACTTTTCTTCCAGATTTTGAGGTCTTGGCCCAGATCACTTTTTTTCCCCAAGTCAGTGCCTTAAGAAGTGTGTGCCTACGTCATTTCCAGTCAGTGCTATAAAAGAAGAAATCGCTTGTAATGGGTTTCTGCAAACAACTTTATGACAATCGTGCTGTTGATCTGCTCTTCAAAGATCAGTATCTCTGAAATATTGCTAATCAGCCACACAATGGCATAAAATAACTATTGGGCGCGGTAATCCGGAGTGGCATCTGATTCAGAAGTCTCTGCATCATTAATTTCCAGAAATTGAGAGGAAACTGGGCAGGGGGAAGTCACTTTCTACATCCCTTGTTTTTAATCCTCTTTGGCTAAGCACCCTCCAGTGACAACGGGATGTGGGGCTACTTACAGCTTTGGTCTGCCCCAGAGTGGTCATTATGTTCTTAGGAGATAGAATCGTAGAATTGTCAGAGTTGGGAGGGACCTTGAAGATCATCGAGCTCACTCGATGATACGATCACTATCCTCCTCTGATTACATCCACAGGAACCCATCATACATACAAAAACATATTGTACAATTAAATAAGACCACAAGCTTTGAGGAACAGAATAAACACTTTCAGTTTGCTGAGCTGGATTTGGAATGAAAAAAAACCCACATTTATTTTTTTTCAGAACAGTCTCTGAAGTTAAGCCCCCTCCCTGAAGTTTATTGCACAAGCCGAGAGCTCCCATTCTTTCTAACAATGCCCTTTCAGCGACTTTGATGCTAAAAATATAAAATGTTTGATAGCTATCCAAGCAAAGAAGGTGAAAACAGCTATTTCCAGCTTTTCTAAAGCTCTTTGGCTATATACATTTGACCAAAACCCAGTCACCAGCGGATGAAGTCAGATTGGTTTTTGAGGTATGCCTATAAATCCCCTTTCACGTCTCCGAAGCCTGGATGGTCAGAAATAGTAAGTCTACTGAAAAATGAGCAGAAAATGTCTGCTCATTAATAAACGTGCAGAGCAGCACCATGTTTTCAGTAAAGATAATGCCTGTTGCTTATAGTTACTGAAGTTTATAGTTTGGCTAAATTTATTTTGTAGCTGCCAGAAAAGTGCTTAGCCTGAGGACAATAACAAGAATTCTTTTCTTAGTGTTGCCAGTCACACATTACCCTTTTAAGATAAGGCTGGGCAAAAATCTCCTGGAAGCATTTAGTCATTGATTTATAAAAGTATTTCTCCTTGGGATCTGATTTTGCAGCAGCAGTGACAGGATTAAAATGGAACCAACAAGGAGAGTCGCTGGTGCTTCTTAGTGCTGCGAGATGATGTGGGAAGTATAAGCAATTAAACCAAATGCAATTAGTTTGTTGTTGCTGCTGATGGAGTTGTTTCTCTGGTCGGGCTTTGGAAAAAGGATTTTTTTCAAACAGAAACACATTTATAACTTTGTTGTAAAGTAGAATTCTGAAAATGGAAGTGTTTGGTGCCCTGATTCAACTGTAGCGCTGTAAGAGAGTGAAACGTTCTGTGGTAACTCATCTTACTGCTCCTTTATGGGTGAGACTCCCCAGGAACTGTCATTTCTAAAGACATCCAGCGATCCTTGGATCATGTCATGAGGGTGACAGAGCACTGGAACAGGCTGACCAGAGAGGTTGTGGAGTCTCCTTCTCTGGAGACTTTCAAAACCTGCTTGGATGCATTCCTGTGTGACCTACTCTAGGTGATCCTGCTCTGGCAGGAGGGTTGGACTTGATGATCTTTCGAGGTCTCTTCCAACCCCGACCATTCTGTGATTCTTTGATGTCCTCTGGTCAGGCATGGAGACAATAGTGGTTGAGAAAGGATGAAGTCCTGTTGCAGAGCCCTGTCCAAAGGAGACTGGTGGCATAATGCACAGCTTGAATATTGCCACAACATCTGAAAGGTCAACCTTTCCTTCTGAAGAAAAATGTACCCCTTTCTGTAGTGGAAAAAAAACAAAGTCTTCCCGTTTTCCAGGCAGCTCTATTTTAATTTCAACTTTTCTCAGTTTCTTTTACGTGCTTAGTTTTGTTAATCTCATCAATGATATTGATACTCTGAGAAAGAAACGCTTCTAGCGTAAGAGGCAGGCGGTGAACGTGCTTCCCTTGCTGGCAGGCGAGTCTCCAGTTACTCTAGGCTCAGGCTTCTGCTGCCAGATGAGTGCTGGCTGCTGCACTAAATCTTGGATGGGTGGGTGATGAGAAATAACTTGTGCCGACTAGGATGGAGGCTATCACATTTAGTTTTCCTTCTTATTGAGTAAGACTTTCAACCCAAGTCTCTGGGAGTAAACTGCTGCCTATTTACCCTGCTCCCTATTTCCAAATCCGGTCTCAGCAGCAGGAAGTGCAGACAACATACTGATTGGTAAACACATTTCTCATCTCATAAAAAATTGTAGAGGGTCTCCTGCTCTCTGTAGAAACTATACTGTGCCTTGGAATGAACCCTGATATGGCAAAATCTGACTCTATTCCCAAAATACCTACTTGCTGCTGATAAATGGTATTTGCCTCTTGTATGCGCTATTATGACATGTTGCTCCTTAAAGCTGAGGAAAGTTGAACATTTTATATAAACCAAATATAAAGCCTTGAATGTTTTCTTTCGTACATTGATTACTGGATCATAAAGTCTTAAAGAGAATGCTCAAGCATTAAAGAAGATAACCAAAATGTAAAAAAAAAAAAAAAGGAAAAAGGAGGAAAAAAAAGGGGGTATTTTGCTCATACTCATGACCTTCCTGATCATCTCTCACCTCCAAAATCTCTTATTGTATACAGGCTCTTGAGGGAAGAGTAAAAAAGTGTTGTTTTTTGTTTTCAAACAGTGTTAACTTTGTGTGCGGATAGAGTGGGAAGATCCTTTTTCATTACGTAGCAGGAACAGGAAGAAAATGTTGTTTGGGTCGAGCTGATTTTGGACTGTTTTCTTTTTCTTTAGATTTCACTTTTAAAACAAAACAAATCTTACATAGAAAAATTTTTCCTGGACTTACATGGGAAAAGCTAGTAGAGTTCCCTTCAGAACAGTAGGCCTCAGAGGAGCCTCCTGCTGTAGCATTATCTTTGTGAGGTTAGTTTTAACAAAAGTACAAACCTATAAAAAAAAAAGCTGTTCTGAACCTGGTTTAAAGGCACATATGAAACTATCTGTCATAATGGGGAAATGATAAGGATGAAGAAATGCTCTAGACCTTGTGTTGCTAACTCAGATTTGCCTGGGAGGCTTGTTCCTCATCAGCAGCCTTAAGTCGTGATAATGAGCAAGCTTCACAAAGGAAAGCTTCAAAAAAATTGTATCACTAGCTGATGATGAATGCAAAACCTTGTTGTTTTAGAGGTGGGCAGAGATAGTGAGACTTCTGAGAATGTTCAGGAAAATCATGTCGTATCATAATCTAGTTTACATCAAGTATTGAAACAAAAAGCAAGAATTGGACTGTTTCCATGATCAGCTCCAAGCACTGTCAGAGATCGTGAGAGGACTTGATCAGCTCATCTATATGTCTCTCAAGACAGCATCCCCCATTCATATTAAATGGCAAATTTTGTCAATTTGTGTATGTTTTTCAATTGCTTTCTGAAATCCAGATAGCAAATCTGTTTTAAGTCTTCCCTCCCGCTCCCCTGACCTAGTTTACTCCGCTTGTTCAAGCTTTAGAGATCATTTCCTGAATACTATTTACATTATCAAGATTTACTTATCTTTTCTTTTTTCCATTGAAACACTAAGCAGCTCTTACATCAATGTAGGTGTGTTTGAGAATTATGAGAGCCTTCAATTCTCATACCAAACTACACCCACACAAGTCAATTCCAGTTCCAATGACTAAAGGTCATGTGAATGGCAAAAAGTAACAGGTAGGAACCTAATTTTGCTATTAAGAGTAACTGACTTTGCAGTTACGGTGTATTAGTGAAAGAATTAACGCCACGAGCAGTAAATCCTTTCCCTACCTTAACATTTGTTGGTGTCGGTTCCCACTTTTTCTGTTTTCAACCAGCCATTCCCCAGGATAGTGGTATGTCTCATCTGTTCTTCTCCCATCCCATCCCTGGTTTTAACCGTGTTTAATTGGTGCTGCCCGCCTGACTGATTTGTTAATCTATAGACTCTGAGGACCAAAGTAACGAGGACTCTAAGGACACAGTGAGGGGGTCTCACAAAGATGGTGCCGCCCTTTGAGATTTTCACCAAAGATGCAACCTCTGAAGCGATATGTGATTTCCCTGATGTCAATCATGTGGGTCAGTACCCTTCACTATTCCCCTCAACATCATCTTTTGCCTGTGTACGAAAGGCTGCACTGAGAGGGAACTCTGGTTATAGTTGCTGGGGGTAACATGAAAATATCTTCCAGGAATTCAGGAGCAAAGCTGGTGGTTATGGGTGATGACTTTATTTTTCATTTAGGAAAATATTGTGTTAAGGGTCTCAACTAGTCTTGGAAATTACTTTTAGTAGAGTTTAAGAACAGGAAGAAAATTCCGTGTGTGGACATCCTTCTAGAAAAAACCCCTCTCTTCTCCTTGGAATCACCTCTTGACAAGACAGGACTTTAGATTCAGATAATGAAAAACTTATAAACACTTGAGAAATTAGAGAGATTGAGATATTAACAGTCTTGCTTCCTTTGATTTCTCTTTCTTCTGGTTTTAGCTGTTTACTGCAGGCATTCAGACTGGGGTGATTGATATGATTTCTGTGTTTCCAGCAAAGTGGTGTCTGACACTCCTACTGAGTGGTGGTCACTTTGCCTTTAAATTACAGCTACCAAACTTCAAGGGTAAGGTAGGACTTACTGTGAAGAGGACCGTCTGTAATTATGTGGACAAAATGAAGTTATTCTGTAGCTCATCCTTATTACTTGTGACTGCTGCAAAGCTCAAAGGTCAGGTTTTTTTTTCTTTTTTTTTTTTTTTTTTTTTTTTTTTTGTTGTCTTCTGTCACAAGTCTTGCAGTAGATTAAGCTGTGTATTTAGGGTAATTGTGAGCAGGCAAGTGTCATTCTACCAGATAGCCTGAGCTTGTTTGACAGGGCATGTGGTTTTCTCAGTTGCTTGTCTGCACTATCTGTTCATCCTTTTCAATCTGAGCTGTTAAGACTTCGAGTATATTTAATATTGACGCGATTTTTGCTTAAATCCATTTTTGATTCTGTCAGATGCCGTGGTTTATTTGTTACGTTCTATGGGGTACCTCTCTGCATGTAAAGAATTTTGATATTTTCCTGTAGAAGAAAGCGTTCAGATCCTGTCTGCAACCAGTGTATATTTTCTGTGCATAACTGCGTCTTGAGATGCTTAAGCAGTATCTTATTTGGAACAGTCAGATGCAAAGCTCAGTCCTAGTTTCCAGCACAGCTCTCAGCCTTCTACCATGTTTATCTAACGCTTCCTTGGTGGTCTTGTCTGTGCTGGTGGCGTGGAAACCGATAGCTCCCCAACGGCTGCCAAATCCACTGCCCTGATCTCGATTGGTGTGGTGCTACTAGTAAATACATATCTGTCCTAAGGCCCCGACGCTCGAGTGACATGAGGGTTAAGTTGTTGTTTTGAAAGAAAATAAAACTTCCTGAATTTTTGGTTGGCACAGACATACAAAGCTGCCTTCTATTAGCTAATCGGTAGCCTTAATAAATAATAAGATGATTACTGTTATTATTAACACAAGGCCTGAAAATATTTTCCCAGATAGCAGGCAAAGAGAATTCTTTCCACTGCAAAAATGAGTGGGTTAAGCTCTATAACTTTCCTTATATAGGACATCAGGATGAAGGCTCCCAGGGCTCCCTTCTGATCTGTGAGTGTCTTTCAGGACCTTACCCTTGGCACCCACCCTTAACCCGTCGGGTGATGCTCTCAGAATACAGATGAGTCCGTGTGTGATTTGTGTGTAGCAGAAGGAGCAGCAGCAATGCCACAGTTGACAGTTTCTTTCCAATGTCCTGGCAAAACCCGCTCAGTGTCAGGCAATCTGATACCAATTGCAGTTGAGGATCTAACCAATCACTGTGCTAGGAATTTTCCTCCAGTGCTTATGAAGTTGTAGATTCTAGAAGTTAACTCCTCTGAGAAAATGATCTGATTCCTTCCACTCATACTCAGAAAGCCCAGAAATGAGAAGGTAACTTTTCTTGAGGCTCTTGAGATATCTCAAGGCATGCAGTGATTCAGAAACTCTGTTTGCTTAATAATTTATAAGCCTTTTTACTTTTTTTCTGATAGTCTTTAAGCAGTGGGAAGAACCACAGCAAAATAGCTAAGACAGAAGGCGTGGATTCCTTTTCAGCTGAAAGTGACATTTCACCTTGAAATACTTGGTGGTGATACTGTTCCCTGCCTTAGATGGACTTTTGTCTACCAGAAGCTGCTACCTTTGCACAGCTAGAAAGTCCTGTGCAGAGCTGGAATCCCCTACGGGGGTGGAAGGAGAGGCGAGTTCAAACATGGACCGAAAAGAAAGTGATAAATCTGAACTAGTGTCCCTGATGCAGGCAGACTTCCATCTTGTGTGAGGCCGATTTACGTGCTCTTTATTGGCATCATTTTTTTTTTCTGAGCCGTTTCTGCGTGAAACTTCAATTCGACGCAAGACAAATCACAGATATCTTAGAATTTTACTGTGTGGGTTGGCCTGTTGTTTTCAATGAGCAGTGGTAAAACTCCCACTGTGGTTTAAGCGTGGTTTAAAGTCCTGGGTTTGCTGTTTGCGGTGATTAAAAAAAAAATAGCATGTTTGATATGCTTCTGAATTATGTGAATGCTTCTGTTTCAAATAACGAAGGAGAAAATTGTTAACAACAGGTTAATTTTTTTGTTGGCTGCTCAGATGGGATGGTTTAGTCCCTAAAATTGAATGTTTGTGTAAATCACTGTCTCCACAGCATTGATAAGTTTGCTTTCAGATGGATTTATGTTAAGGTTTGAGTTTCTTTTTCTTTAATCTTTTATTGGTTTGTAATAGAGCCCACACCAGAGTCTTTCCAGTGAACTGGGCAAGTATAGCTGTCTTCCAGCTCATGCCTCAGCAGCTGCGATGTACTGGCTCACAGCAGAGGAGCTTTTTGTCTCAGGTTTTTGGATTTAATTCAGTTGGTCCCACTTTGCATATTTGTTCATAGTAAAGCACTACTAGTTCAAGACCAATATATGGAATGGTGTGAAGAAAACTGCATCAAGAAATGTGGTCCACTTGGCTCTCCTGAGACCTAACTCGGTGAAGATTTGCCCGATTAGGGAACTCTGTGAAATCTCTGAATAATGTATATTATACTTTACTCATCCTCCCCATCATCATAATACATTGACAAATATTCCAGTGACATCAGGAGAGTGACTCTTGAATTATACTCACGTTGCTTGATATGTAGTCCACAAGCTAAGGAGGAACCTGATTATCTTTTCAAAAAATAAGTGGAAGAAACTAATGTTTGTAAAGAGCAAACTGAATGTCTTCATCAATACCACGAAATTTAAGCTGGTGGTTTTACACCGGCTGTATTTTCATTTGCAAATGAAATTGCTGCAAAGCTGATCCTTCAAAGTTTGAAACAATCTTATCTCTCTTTCTACCTGGCCCTTTGAGCTCTTTGGATGGAGATCACACCGTGACAGGAATCTTACAGAGAAAGGAAAATATTATCTTTTCCGGTGTTTCTTTGTTGGTGTTTCTGATGCCTTGCAAGTACTGAGCTACCAGAGTCTAATTTTTGGGTTGAGAAAGTTGTGATTGAAATGTCCCAGCAAGGACCAGAACTGTCATATCATAAGATAAATATCCCTGTTGCTGGAGGGACATTAAGACATGGATTCATTCTTACCAATATTTGTGGCTAGATGTCCAAAAAATAGTTAGACCTTGGTTCTTTGACACTTCCTAAATGGCAGGAAACAACAGCAAAAGAAGCCATCCCAGGAGCCAGTTTTAATTCAGGGGACTTCAGTAAGGGGTGCAAAGTGTCTAAGAACTTAATTCCTATTGCTCTGACTGGGGAAGCTCAAAAGCCTGGTGCTCTTATCATGAGCTGTGACACTAGAGGCCCAGCTGTGGAACAACATCAAAACCATCGCAGGTCAGAAAATGAAAGAAATGTGGGAGTCGCTGACCGATGAAGAAGTCTGTCATCGATAATTGATTTTGACAAAGTGGCACAGTAAATATGTGTGGGAGAAGGAAAAATTAAGTCAATATATATAGCTCAGACTGAGGTACAGTTATAAAGAAATACTGTGCTGTACTTCTGGTGTTTAATTTCTGCGGGTAGATAGGAAGAAGTTGCTTCTATTTCCATTTGGAAAATGGACATTGGACTCTTAAATGCACTTTCTGAGTTGAAGTTAAATAAGTGGAGAGGGCCAAGCTAGTAATAGTATAAGCAAATAGACCTCTATTACGTCAGTCAAGTTGTGGTTATTTATTTTAGAGCTGATTTTGGCGAGTGTATTGTGCTCAATATACTGCATTGTGGAACAATTTGACTGGGCTTCAGATTACTCCTCTGGAGTATGTGGTGAAGCTATTCATGCCAAACATACTCCCAAGTATGGTTTGGGCGTTTCACAGGAAGGTTCCACGCTGCACAACTCCACAGGCCGCTTACTGGGTTTGCGTGCGGCGCAGCCAAAGCTTCTCTCACGTACTGAACTCTTACAGTGAAAGTGCCATTTAAACCATTGAAAACCACTTGTAAATGGTATGGCTTCCATCAGGTCTCATCGGTGAAACAGGCTACTTCAGCAAAAAACAGGTTTGTGTGAGTATAACCACTGTTAGGGCTTTCGTCCGTATGGAAATAGCAAATTAAAAAATGACACTGCTGAATGAGTAGTAGGCTACCAGCAAAGGTTACTACAGTTAACCTGATCTCTACCGCAGAGATTATAACCACAGGGGAACAAACCTGTGGGTACCTTCCAGCAGTTTGTTGGGTTGAGATGAGTGAAGTAGAACATTTCCCACCCAGCCTCATTTAAAGCATGTGGAATATCAGCATCCATATGGGACTCTTCAGGATTAATCATTGTGGAGATTTGTCTCCGTGGAAGACGTTTCATTTAGCCCAGGATTGAAAAACAAAGGATATGTTGCTGCCACGCTAATCAAAACCACAGACAATCTGCTGTTCATATGTGCCAATTGTTGCTGCAGTGCAAGTAAATGCACTTAAAGATGAGAAAAAAATAATTATAGGCAACAGTTCTGTAGAAAGCTTATAGGAATACGGGCTCTTTAGGGGGACACTTTCAAGCGCTTAAAAAGCCTTTCACAAACTTAACTCTGGTTACTGAGTTCTTCTTCGTGCTTGCTCTCTGTAAGTTCACCAGATCATGACACCTGAATGGAAACACTGCCAAGCAAAAAGCAAAATTGTAGTCAAGGAGTAAGGAAGGTCAGTGGAAATTTCAAACTTTAGGTGATTTTGTCCGTTGTGATGGTAAGACCAGGCGGAAACACAAAGACTGACTTGAAACCCAGAGAACCACGTTTATTTTTCAGAGTGACTGTGATAGGTTGAAGAGTTGCCACTGTCATTCTGCAAACCCATACTTCACCCACAGCTTGAATAACACGTGCAGGGCTGGTCCCTCTACCGCAAAAGTAAGAAACAAAACCAAAACCCCCGAAAGACCCAGAAAAAGGCAGCAAGAATGACTAAAGGTCTGAGCAAGAAGCAACTGAACTGCCTGGGATTCTTCAGTTCAGAAAATAAATGAACAGAGTAGGATCTCTCTGCTAGAAGTCTACAAATCACAAGTGGCATGGGTGGGTGGATACTGGTTGCCATCTTTTACAGTATAAGAACTAGAGGCTGTCAAATAAAACTAGCAGAAATCATGTTCAAAACAAAGAAATGTAGACTTCTGGAAGTAGACTTCCTGCCAACAGATGCTTTGGATGAAAAAAATGTCTGCATGGCTTAAGGGGGAGATGGGACAGTTCTATTGAAGGGTACTAAATGGCCATACTAAACTGGGGAAATATTTGAGCTTAAAATAATTACAGACTGGGAAAGTATCGTATATGTTTGTCCCTGTTCTTAACTTACACATGAGGTCTGCTTATGGCCATTGTTGAAGACAGGATGCTGAACCAGATGGCCACTCTGCAGCTCTTCTATACACACCTATCTGCTACAGTTAAAGGTTTGCCAAGATATTTTAACTCTTGGTATATGAGACCCTGATTGTTTTCTCTTCCTTAGTCAGTCTTCCACATCCCAAATTTAGTGCTGATGTTTCCAGACTTCTTCCAGACCGTCTTGCTAGTGGTATCTGGAGAATGAATACTGTGGATTTTGAGGTGATTGAAACGGGACATTTGAAACAAAAACGCAAAGGATTTCGGTCTTTTTTCCACCCCTTGAAGTATTATTGTAAAATGACTGCACCTTCCTTTGTTTCCAGCTGTTGTTTCTGTGGCGTTGTTCCCAAATATGCTGGAAAGGACTGTGGACTTTCTGTATTGGCTGTTACCCATATATTGCTTTGCTACTCGTCCCTAAACATCTCTCTTAAACTGTCTTTGGACATCTAAGCCTTAGTTTCCAAGCTAAACTTCATTCAGTTATTTTTATCACAAATACTGAACGCTGGTTTTGGTTATTAGTTTTTCCTGGGGCTCTTTAGCCTTTCGCAAAGGCATCTGTGAATCTTACCGGCAAACTTTTGATCCCTGGCTACGTGTGATCCAAGAACAGTGCAAGTCTTACATCTCCATCTTTGGTAGAACGCAAGGCGAGTGCATAAAATACTTCCTTATTATAATGCTTAGAAGTAAGTGTCGCTATTAAGTCATCAGCTAATTTCTGATTCTGTGGAAAAAAGCAAGTTTGGGGCAGAATTTGTCCAGGCCTAGGTTTGTTACAAAGTAAATTGTTTGCTGAATAAAAAGCTTTTAAGCAGATAGACAGCTGAAAGGCCTGAAATTCAACAGTTGTGGTTTGCATGGAAATTGTCTTTATTGTGGACTCGTCTATAGGTTTTTTGTTTTGGCCTTCAGTTTCACTTGTCTCCTTTGCGCTGCCGCAGCCATCTTGTTTAGTCTTGGCCATTAGAAAACAATCGGAATCCCGGTGTTGCCAAGTACAAATGCATCGCGTTTTTCAAGTTCAGCTGGTTTTTTCCTTATATGATGAATTTTATAAAGAGGCAAATATGGTCAGCTCTGCCAAATCTAATGAAAGAAGCGTTTTGACCAGACGTTTTTGTTGCTGCCATTACGAGTTCCACCATTGCCAGACCTTCTGGGTTAAACCGGCCCAATTTTCTGCCGTCATGTTTAAGGGGCTAACTGGCAGAAAAGAGAAACCTTGCATTTGTTGAGGTGCACGGCAGAAAGAAGCAGATGCTTTTACAACAATGCAGAGACTCAGCAGGAGAGAGACGCTATCTCTAGGATTTCCCACAATATTTAAAAAGCCCTCCAAGTAGAGCTGAGAAATAGCTGCACCCTAGTCTGTGTCAAAGGATAGAAGAGATTTAGTGAATTATAAGACCAAGAAGCAGAAGCCAACTCCATGTAAAAAATGAAGCACAGCTGAGAAGCTAAAGGAAGGCGGAGGCGAGTACGAAGGTGTGCAGACCCGATCAACGTGGTGTCAGCGTAAGGCTGAACATTTGGCAGGTGGAAACTAGTAACATTTTTAGGTACTCTTGTTCTCTGTCAAGCCATGATGCTGGGGTGTAGTTGAACATGCTTAGTTGAAATAACACCTGTCCTAAGCCATCCTATAAAACAGGCTTCTGGAAGGGCTTCTGAAGTTGATTAGCTTTATTCCCCCCACCTAGTCTGCTTTTCAAGCGTGTTCTGGTTTCACTCAGGGCTGGAAATGAGAGTTGTCAGGAAGGCTGGTTTGGTGGCTCACGAGGAAACGCACGAGCTTGCCAGTGGAAACCTTGGTCTGGTGAGATTTTGTTAAAAATGCATTCATATAAATTCAAAGGATGAGCCAAATAAGTCAAATTCCTCATTCATGTTGTGACGCACCAGTGGAGCTTCACGTGACATGACGACCTGGGGATGATGAACAATAATTTTGCAATCGAACACAATTGTCACGAGCTGGCTGTAAGACAAGCAGCACTTCCAACATTTGTTTCTCTGGTCTCAGACAACAAGCTATAGCTTTGAGTTGGCAAAGTTAAACCCAAAGATGACAGAATATGATTTTAACTCTCTGTGTGCTTTTGGGGGGAGCTTCACTCTCTTCCCCTGCCTCCTCTCTGCAGCTGGTTTCAGGGACTCAATACTTTTTAAAATGGCAAGACAGGCTTCTTCTTTATTGCCAAACTGGTGAAATGGCTTCCAAGAGAAAAGAGATGGGGGGTTATTTGGATTTTTCAAAGCTTCCGATACTATTCCCCACCCCCCATCCTTTGCAGTCGACAAAACAGTCGGATTCAAAAGAAAATGTGCTCAGAAGTCAGAGCCTTTTTTGCAGCATTTGTAAGTGAAAGTGCAATCCAGCTGTTGGCAAATCATAACCTCATTGTTTTGGCAATGCTGTTTCATTTACTTTTTTTTTTTTTTGGTCTTTTATACTAACTTGTTTGCTCAGGTATTGGAATTCAGAGTTTTTCCTTCTTTTTAGAAATTCACACCCTTTCTGGCAAGGTTTGAACTGTTTTTATTGCTTACAATTATAGCTACAGGTAAAAGAAATACTTTCCCACGGATGTGCTGGAATCCGGTACGGCTATAAGCTGATGTAGCTGTAAGAGCCGAGTTGTACAACTCGTATTTCTGCTGTTCTGTCCTTTCCCTCTGACAGTTCTTAAAGACGCAGCGCTTGAATCTCTTCTCGCTCTTGATTACTCAAAGCAATTCTTTTTAAAGGTTGCAGGGTCTCATCCAGGCAAAGCTGGTGTGGAGAAGAAAAGAGCCAAAGGACTTGTAGAGAAAAGGGCTTTAAGGGAAACCTGATGGGACTTTGCAACACAAATACCGCGGTGGCCTTTAGCGCATAACTGAGCAGAGCTCTATCCTGTGCGCACAAAATGACGTTGGAAGAACTTTTTGCTGTCGCAAAGAAAGGCACGGAGAAGTTAGGAAATGCCCTAATTAAGGTTGCCTGTGTAATTAATTGTGATTCGTTTTTTAATTATCTGATCACATCCTATTTTTTCCGCAGAGCTCTCTACCTCTGTGCACAGGATGTTCAGAGCGCTCTTAATGAGCAGCTATTCAGTAGTTTGTTTTATCTTCATTGTTCCATGTGTGGCCCAAGGCCTTATTTACCGTGTGCTATTAAATCCTGTTTTGAGAGCTAAATCCATAAAAAGACTTTGGCCCGGTGACCTTGTGTGCTGAAATATCGAACTTTTTGGCTCCCCGCTGCCTGGTGTTGAGAGGTAGAGTTTATGACCCAGGTGTGCTGGTGCAGCTGCGTTGCCACCAGAGCAGGACTCGTTCTCCAGCCTGTGGAGAACGTGGATGTGCCAGTCCCAGCCACCCCTAGCTCAGGTAGCTTGAGGAAGCACACGGCATCAACCACAGTTATACAAGATTCCAAGCAGTATCTCCTTTCATGACACAGTTAAACGGGAGTCGAGGATTTGTGACTCATGCATCCTGTTTTCAGCAATGCCACTTATGTGCTGAAAAGCCTTGGAAAAGTATTTTCACCGGTGGTGACCCAATTTTCCTCTCTTTAGAATGGGAATAATGACATGGGCCAAACCATGTCACAGAGGTGTTCTCTGGCTCCAGTGTTTAAAAGTCCTTTGAGTCTTGGATGTAAAATGTTAGGGAAAGACAATGTATTGCTGCTTCATCCAAAACTGAAGGTCAAAGTTCTGGAAATATCCCCTTGTCTCACTGCCTGAGCTAGATTTACATTATAACTCTTGGTGATTCGCTTTTTCCATAAGAAAATGGGCTACTTCTAGTGCTCTTTAAACTTGGATCTTCCAGAGTCATCCCAGAAGCGCCACCAACACATTTGAGAGGGGACAGAAGAGATTCACGGTCAGATAGCGAAGCATGCAGTTTTCTCCTCAGTTCAAACTGTTGAGATTAGGTCTCAAACACAATGAGCTATGGAGAATTCTTTATCCTGGAGATCAAAGGACATGGCATGACTCATCTGTATGGCTAAACCCACCCTTCTCCCCTCCCCAAAAGCCAAGATACCTTGGCAGTGCTGCCTGGTGGAAACAGTTGGTGACCTTTGCTATCTCTCAGATCACGCTTAAGCAAATCTGGAAGAACAGTAGTTGGCAAGCGGCAAAACCACGTTTACGAGTTGTCCGCACAACGGTGCGGACAACCCTAGACCAGACGTGCGCCTGTGCTCGCGTCCTATTTAGTTTATCGAGTCAGACACAGCCTGGGAGGTGTGCAGGGTGCTCAGCTTCCTACAAATACATTTGCCATAGTGAGCGTGGGGAGATCTTTATGGTCTGAGATGTTTCACTGTTTTAATTCTGGGTAATTGAGAAGGGTCTGGGTCATATACTTCAAAATTCCTTGTGCTCAGAGCTGACTAGAAAACCTGTGATGTGATGAGAGTAAACCCAGTAGGTTTTGGTGGGAGTTTGGTGGGAATGTCCCAATTCTGGTATTTTACTCGGGGGGGAATTTTGCAATGTAAGAATGCAATTTCTGATAGGTGAATAAAGAAAGGTTTTCCTCTTTCCAGAATATTGCTGGGTTTTCAGAGAGGGAGGAAGGGTCAAGAATCAGCTACTTGAACCTGAATCTCTTACAGCTTAGGATGTTGTCCAACCATGGAATCATTTGCTATATCATTATTTTTCTGGTTTTCTGTTGTTGTTTGGAGGTAGAGGTGTCAGGGATGGTCATTTTCTATTTCTAGGAAGGGACAGAAATGTCAAGAGATTACCCTCAGTATTGGAGCTTTTCCTTAATGGGGTTTGGATGGTGTTTCAAGGGCAGAGAAACATTTTGCTGTTTCTTTCTACCCCGAGGCCCTGCCAGTGTGACCTCATGTTCATTTTCAGCCAAAAGCTGCATTGATTTCCTGCATTGATTTTCTTTCATTTGTATATAATCCAAATCCAAAAGTCTGTAAATGATACTTGAATTGTTCCTCCTGTGTCAACATATTGGAAAATTTCATGGCAGTGACTGAGAAGGTGCTTCCAAGCAGAAGCCTTCACACAGCAAGTCAGATAGTCCACAGTTAATATGTGCGACAAGAACCGATCCATGAGAAGCGGACTTGCTTGTCCAAAATGAGCATACATTTCTGGAAACAGAACTTTATTCTACCACTAAGGGCTTGATTGCTCTTTAATTGAATCTTTGGGGGGCCAACATGTGGGGAAGAATCTCTATAACTCTCCAAGACTCAAACCCTGAATTACTGCAGGTTAGCAGTCTTGCCTATTATATAATTGATCTCTATAGCAGGATAGATTTATTTTCTCTAAAAATCTAGCGGAGAAAAAAGCTACCCAAAAATCTATTCTAAATACTTTTCCCAGAAAACAGGACTCAGACCTGAATTGTGTATTCAGTTGGTACCATTTCTCTCTGAAGTCCCTAATGCTTTCCCCCTGACTCCTTCCTTCAGACCCATCAGGAACGGGATTTCCGTGTCGCTACTACTGACCACGTCCCTCTTCTGCACGCTGCTTGGTGAATGTGTCTTGGGGACCCTATAATCAATGCTCAGCCACTTTCCTGATCTTTATTCAAACCATTCTGAAGCTTTTTGGTTTCTCTAAATGCAATGATTCAGCCTGACTGGATCCCTGTGAAGGCTATGACACAACTTGGGTTAACTTCAGAATCAGCCCTGCTGGCAGAACAGACTTTCTTGTGAGATTTATAGTACTTCCTGCTTCTAGCTGGGCTGCAAATAGAACAAGAACAGCCTTTCTCGCAGTCTCTTGGCACTGCTCCTTCTAGAGGGAACCCAGAACAAACAGGATACAATGAAAAATACCAAACATCCATGAACTTCTTTTTTTCTTAAAAAAAAAAAAAAAGCGCCTTTGCTTGCGGTTGGATTTGGTGAACTTTCTTTGGGTTGTTAGATGCTTTACTCGTGCCAGGTCACTCACCGTTAACTTTTATGAAAGTACATATAGTGAATACATAAAGTTATAACTCTATGGACCAGGTAGAATTTGACTTGTCTTCAAAAGGTGATGTTTTGGCACGTGGAACTCTTTAAGTTAGCACCTGGTTTGCTTTTCTTAGCCATTCTTTTGCGCTGTCACTTTTTGTACTTGAATTTATCACCGAGTACCTTTTTATCAGTGAGCCAAAATCTTTAAACCAGGTAGTCCCTCTACATAAAACTGTCTCAGGCAGATGGCAATGAACGCTAAAGTGACCTGCTGAGGACTGCAAAATGAGGAGATAAAGGAGCAGAAAATTGAGGACTCCCAAAATCTTCTGTCAGGTTTAAAAAAGAGGATGCAAAATCCATTGAAAGGAGTAGATCATTTTTTTTAGCTTCATTAGTCGTTAACATGCATGACTTTTCTCCTGAGAAACATTACTTCATACTTTTGAAATATGGGCAAACAATGAATTTAAAACTTGAGCTGAAAACTGGGATGATGTGCCTCATAAACAGTTTCAAAATAATAAGACATAAAAATATGATTACCCTAGCTAGTCTGTTTTTTTAATATTTTTTGTAATTGTGAGTGCCACCCTCATATGCATATTAGCAAATAAACAGTAGCTATACAGATTAATCAAAACCACCTAAGTCTCAAAGGACTCAAGTTTAAAACCTGCTAGCACTAAAAATAAACTCTTCTGTTCTCCACCTGAAACAGAAGCCCATGTAAACAACCAGGCTCTGTCTAATAATAAATGCAGATGTTCCAAAATAGTGTTTATATTTACAGTCATGGGCCCTGCATTTCTATTCACAAGTCATGTGCTTTCTTTCCTGATACTTTGCTAAATATATAGATTCTTTTAACAAAAAAAATAAAAAAATAAAGAAATTCTAAGGCTTCTGTGACTCAGGCTGATCTCCAGCTTCTTTTGCCGTAACTGAAGTGATATCCCTTCTCCTTCTGCTGAGATTCTTTATAGCTGTAGGTCCATAATTACTGAACTGTAAGGTTCCTTTGCTTCTGGCAGACACCTACATGTATGTCTCTTTCCTTACCACCAAGGGGTGTAGCAGTAGATGTCTGGGTCTTTTTTTATCTGATTGGCAAGAGTTCTTTTCTCCCCCTTTTCTTCTCAACTTTGCGTGTGATTTTTTTTTTTTTTTTTTTAACACTGGTGAATAAGCAAGTCAGAGGATGATCACACAGGTGAAGCTGAAGATGGTAGGAAGTCAGAATGAAGGATCAGGAGTTTAACTGCCTCATTCCTGGAGGTGTTTAGTAGGGACGGTGCATAGGAGCTGTCTGGAAGATGAGGACCACTGAGCAAAAATGCCCATCCATTCCCTACACAGCAAAGTATGTATTGGTTCCTTTTAGCAAGAAACCCATTCTGTGCATTCTTCAAATCTTAATTTGTTAGTCACCTTTGCTTCATTTTAGAACTTTGCATACCTTGGGAGGCCTCAATGCTCTCCCTTAATCCATCCCATTTTTACCCTCCCCTAAAAAAGCAGAAATACTGACATCTGAAATAAACCTTGTTTCAGTAACTTAATACTGGACAAATAAATCCTAAATCCCACAAGAGAGGAAATATTCAATAAAAATTGAAAGCAAGAATAAAGACTTCTTGGGTTTATTGTATTTTTCCTTCAAAACACCCACTTGCAAACAATTATTTGTCAGAAAGACCTCTCCAGGCCAAGCATTGTTAACTGTAAGGACGACCTTTGGGTGGCTGAGGCCACTGTGCCTCGAGCCCCGTGTTTCGCGGGGCACCCAAGACATCGCGACGACAACACGTACCCTGCTGACGGCTCACGTGGCAATTTCCTGCATGAATCAACAGTTTTCTGTAGCTCTCCTTTCAGTTTAAACCCTGGTCCTTGGGTACCTCTTACCTGTCCTAGTTACTCAAAAGGTAGTATCAAAAGGAATTCATTTGCTCCAAATTATAGGCTCAATATTTTCTTTAACTTATATTCATAAGTGGGCAAAAAGTGGACACGCTACAGAGCGATGGATATAAACGGACTGGTTTGTAATTGTTGCTAAAAAATTCAATGCATTTGTTTTATTAGTTTCAAATTTTATGCTATATAATTGTAGTAAGAAGGTAACAAGGGACACACGAGTAAACATGCTCATAAAAACCCCCAAGATTTTGTCTTGAAGTAGTAAGAGTAGAATTTAAAAACTGTTGCAGTTATTTGAATGTAACAATAACGCTCAGCTCTCCTTTGTAACTGCTAATGGATTTCTTCTCCAGGACGCCTCGGAGGAAATTATTTCCCTTGCTTTAGTGAGATGAGAAGAGACTCAGAAAGGCTGGGAATCTGTTTGTCTTTTCTCTTCCTCAGATATAAATCAGCTAGATCAGCCTTCGAGGCAGTGGAGTTTAGGGCAGGTTTAAATTGTTATTCATGAGCTATGAGGTTTCGCAGACAGTTATACAGCTGCTCTGGAGGGTCTTCATCATCTCTTGGTACAAAGCAGGGTGAAGGGCCTTTACAGCAGCTGTATGGCAGCCGGAGAAACCCTCAGTAAGACTCTTGGTATAAAGCAGGGGTTCCCAAACTGTGATATGCATACCACTGGTGGTACGCAAACCATTTCCAGATGGTAGATGAAGGCAGCTTCTCCATTCCGATGTGAAGTTGCTTATAAAGCTACGGGGTAAGTATTTCCACACAGTTGCTGGAAGTCATTCTGCGCCTTTGTGCAGACACCCTGTGGCACAAATCAGTTCCTGCCTGTAGCAGTTAACTCCAGCGTGGAGGCGCTGACCCGAGCTGCGAGTAGACGTCTCTGCATGAGCTGTGACCACCTGGTAGTTGAGGATGGGCCAGCTAGGTGAGTGAATGCCCTCGGTGGGGCGGGACGGAGATGAAGGTTCCTTATGTGCGGGCATGAAATTGGGAGGTGCAATGTTGCTACTTCTGCTGATACCTGTGTCTACTGATGCCAGTGGCTTTCGTTCAGACTGGCTTAGTAAATCCTCAGCCCACTAAGTTAATAAGCCCTTAGCACAGGGGATTAATCTAACTAGAAAAGAATGTGTTAGAGCGCTCGTGCATTAGATCCGTAGGACACCGAGTACAGGATCTGCCTGCCTCTCAACTGAAACTCCCATAAAACCTCTTTCATAATGCTTTGCTTAATGCACCAGCATAAAGTCTTTGAGATGGACAAGTAAGAGAGACCTGAGGCTTTAACCTAGACGTCTGGCTGTGCACTTGCGCGGCGGTAACGACACCTCGCTGGCTGGCCTGCGGTGGTGTTCAGCCGTGCTCAGGATGGAGCAGAGCTTGGCAGACACGGTGTGGCCGTGTCAGTAAAGACTGAGCTGACTGGTCTGGCTGAGAGGCCTCTGCCAGCGAGGCCTTTCCTTCGTGGTTTGCAGGGGCTGGATGGGCTTTTTCAGTTGGCATTGGTGCAACCGGTAGCTGGTTATCGTTACACACCAGCTCACCTCAGCCAGGGCTCTTCCTGGGGTTTCCTGCTTATCCCTGTGCTTCCTTTCTGTTAATCCATGTGGTTCTCCTTCTCTTCGTGCGACGAACATTTTCTTTTATTTGTCAGTTCATTTTTAAAATACTTTTAAGTGGCAGCATAAGGTACTTCATTTCAGAAGACGCTACTTAAGATACCCTTCTAGATGTACCTTTGTAGATTTTTAAGTAGAGTTGCACAGACTATTCACTTTTCCTCCATTGTTTTCACTCTCCATGATACTGTATCATTTTTCTGATCCTGTACTAATTTGATCATAATTGATTATTGCAATAGTGCTGTTCTTTTGGCAGTGAAATAGACGACATAGTTTTAATCTTTGGGAAATGCAGATATTCAGATATTTCAAAACTGGTATTTTTCAGCACTGATCTGACAAGGAAGCGTAGCGAACTATTAGTGAAATGCATTTGTCTCTGTAGTGGTGTAGTGGCCTTAGCTGGGATCTGATACCTAAGGTATGCTTGACAAAATGCAGAACGTAATTAGGTGAATTCCAGTTTCATTTTAACAAGTGTTTCTATACCAAAAATATCTCCAGACTTCTGGTGATCAGCAGGATCTTTGTTTTACATCTCATCGGTACATTTTACCTGAGTGGCATAGGACTCTCACACCACTGGCTTTTGACTAAGTCTGCGGAAAGCTTACTGCTACCAACTATAATAAATAGACTTTCTTTCTTAGAAAACTTCCAGCACTGTTTTCAGATGAGCCAGTTTGCAGATTTTCACACCAGTTGATTCTTCAGCTACGGAATTATCAGCATCTTTTTTTTTTCTTTTTTTTTTCCTCCTTTTTTTTTTTTTCCCCACAAAAGCCCACCATTTATTTATTTCTTTATTTTCTCTCCTCTCCCTTTAGTTTCCTGTGAAAGCTTTAGACCTAGGTCCAGACCCTTTTCTATTGTGCTGCTTTCTGGTCCAGATCACTTCTCATACCCTCTCTTCTGCTGTAATATCGGAGCGCTTCCCAGTAGTGAGTTAAGCAACATGACTAACATCTGTCACGTGTGGTTTGTTCTCTCTCTCATCCTCCCTCTGGGGAGTCTTTCCATTGACTTCAATGGGCTTTAGATCAGGCTCTAAATTAGTCTGAAGACTTCGGGATGAGTGTGTTTTTGTTTTTTGTTGTGTTAGGGGTTTTTTTCTTCAGTTTTGGTTTTTTTTTTGTAAATGTTTTCTAACTTTGCCAACAACCAGCAAGTGGTAAAGACAACTAGAGAGGAAAAAAAAATAAAAAGGAGGAAATTGTTGCTCGGACTGGGACTATTAGATGGGGAGATTTTTTTTTTTTCATAACCTCATACAGCTGCAGTGGTTATTGCTGATGTACTAGTACTGTCCTTTCCCTGCTTTTCTGCCTGCTCAGATGACAGGGAAAGCAGACTCGTACTTCTGTCTGCCGGAACCTCTTCCCCACAGGAATAAGTAATCCTATCTTCTTCATAATAGGAGAGAGGTTGTGGTTATTAATTTCTATTTGTTCATCTGCGTCTTTCCATTAGGACACTGGTTGGCCTCGTCTTCCTTAAATGACTTCTTTACGTATCTAATTTCTTTCTTTTACTTCCATTTTAGTTTCCTTTACGGATATAGCCTCTGCACGTGTTTTTTCGACAACATTCAGTGGAGCAGAAGGAATGGTTTATAGGTGATCCTTCGAAATGTTCATTTGGGTGAATGCAGGGACAATGCTAATGCTTCTCTCTCCCTTGTATATATTGCAGCAGAGCATCTTTTAAACTGGAGCCAGCTAAACTTCTCTATTATATTCATCCCCATAGGTAGCATTACCATAACAGTTTTTCTTTTGCAACCAAAAATAAAAAAAAAAACAACCTTTGGATATCGCTTTATAACTTCTCACGTTAGCCCTTTAGTGAGATTGTGTATATAATGGCTATATATGTGTGTATATTTAGCTATCTATATGCACAGATATTAGCAATTTTGTAGACTGGCTTTCAATGTCTTCCAGAGCACCCGTGCTCCTATATCACAGCAAAGGGAATGCTTTTTAGAAGGAACGTAGGCATCTAGAACTCTTCCAGAGCCGTTATGTGGCAGCCTGAATTATCTTGAGATATGACCCAAAAAACCCACAGAAACCAGTGACGTCCTTTCCAGTGCTTTTAATACTGTTTGGAGAGAGTTCTTGCTGTCATACTGAAGTGCTCTTCCTAATCTCTGTACGGTTGGTGATGGAGTTAGAGCTGGTTTGCTGCCTTCCAGCGGACCTTGGGATCACTGGAAAACAAATCTCTTCCGAGTAGTGACTTTACGCACTGCGCAGGGTGCTGTGAGCTGGAAGCTGCTGCTCGCTGAGAACTGTTGCAAGGTTTGGAGTACCAGTTACTGATCAGCTTGAGCTGGCTGCCTGTTTAAAAACTACCACCATTTTTGTTGAAGAATGAAAGGAATTCTTGCCACAGTTTCTGACTTGTTCACACCTTTTGCACAGCAGTCCTAGCAACAGCTCTAAACTCCCAGGCTGTCAGGGAATCCTTAAAATGTGGAGTAACATACATATTTTTTCCATGCTCTAGCACACATTGTGAGAATCATGGAATCGGGTCCTCATTGTTCATCTTTGCAACACAACCCATTAAATTTTACAGTTTATGACTTCACATGGCGGCACGTTTCATCCCAGAAAGCTTCTACCCAACTTACGTACGCTGAGGCTACAGCAATTCCAGGTTCTGTCCCAGCCTACGCATCGATGTGTCTGAAGCACAGCTTAATAAAACCAGCAATTGCACAAGATGTGGCTTTTGGCCCTGTTGAAAGAGTGATAAATTTTCCCAGTCAGTAGTGGTTATGAAAGTAAATGTACAAGGATGAACTATTTGCATTTTGCCAAACAGTAAATTTGTCCAGAGGAGATCTTCATTTCATCATTGTGAAGAACTGTGAGTCAGTAGGTACAAATGAGAAGGGAAATATGGAGCCGAAAGCCTGGCTTGGCTGCAGGAGGAAGGTTGAAATATGTCAGATTCAGACAGAAACAAACATGGCAGAAGTTGTATGTAACCCCTTTCTCTGGAGAAGAACAGTTCCATTCCAAGGTGTTCTTCAGGCCATCACCTCTTAGCTGTGGGCTATGAACGGTGCTTGCAAAGCTAAAGGCCTGGTCCTGTCCTCAGTTGGGGGAATGTGAATCAGAAGCAACTCTGCCAAAGCTGAGAGGACTATTCTGGCTGACGGGGGATGGAGGCCCCTACCGAGGTCACTCGACAGCTGGATTGGTAGCGGCTGAAAGTCCTCCAGGTTGTGGTTGGTGTGGCCAGGTTTGAACATCTCCAGCTGACTCATCCCCTTTATCTGCGATTACCGGTTGCCGGTGTGGTCGTCGCTGACCTGCGCCGTTTGCCGCTCTGGGTGAACCTGTGGCACGTTTCTGTGTTGAAATGCTACTTGCATTAGTGACACCTTGTTTGCAAGGAGGAATGTTAGCTCCAGTGCAACATCTGGACAGCTTTTGGTATCCGAGCTGGCTGTAGGGAGAATTTCCCTGTTGCATCCTGGTATATTATTAACGGACTTTCTGTTGGGGCACTTCTGCCTGCAGAAGCAAACTTCCTACCCTACATCTCCCAGAGTTATTTTTTTGTATTTATTTGGAATAATTCTCTCTGGCTTTGCCTTATCACATTTACTGAGTACATAATATTGAGAAATAAAATAGGCAGCAACACAACCTATAATCAAGGCCTAATTTCTGGAGGTAGTCTGCATCAAAGACTTCAGCTTTTGGATGATACACCAAATTTGCTCCAGATTTAACTCCCAAGGAGACTTACTTGGAGCCTTCTGGGAGCTTTCTATTTTGCACAGTTACTTGTTTTTTCATAGGTACGCTTCTTTTGGGGAAAGTCGCCCAGTGCAGCAGAAAGAGCCCAGGATGCAAAGTCCCAGGCTCCTCCCCAGTGCTGCTGAGCTGCTCTGCAACCTCAGGAGTGTTGTTTCATGTCTCTGTTTCTCGTTGCTATTTCTGAAGTAGGGAGCGATAGTCTTCACATTTAAGACTGCCCATTCATGGTCGGTGTCAGTATGCAGCAGTTAATGTTTGTAGAATATTTGGCAGATATGAAATCTCATATTCTCAGCTGCATAGATTGTGAAGCCAAGAGGGACCGTTGTACATCAAGGCTGACCTATGCATTGGAGGTGGGCCCGAATCGAGACATTGGAGCAAACATACCCAAACTCTGGGGAAAAGCTCCATTCTGAATTCAGATCTGGATGTGAGCCTCATGGCTCAGTCCCATCTCTGTAAACACCAGACAGGAATACAAACAAACAATTTTGAATATAGGGAAAGCTTGGAGCCAAAACCGAGCCTTGTTCCAAACTGTTCCAACCACTATAAATAAGTTTCCCGTATCTCTACTTATAAAACTCCAGAAGTTAAATTATTTTAGTGAAGCTTACACGTCTGCACAGAATATTGTCCTTAGCCGACAAGAATTTGATCCTCAGGATGCTGGTAAAAATCTGGAAACGCTCCATTGCCTTTTGTGCTAGAGATTAGGATCTGTCCGCTCTGTTGTCTCTCCTGCTGTCTTTTTGTATCTCCTGATTTTAGTAAACAAGAAGGGAAGGGGAGAAAAGGAAGGAACTCATCATAGACTTTGCATGATGCAAACAGTTTAATTAGGAAATAATGCTAGATACCGTTTCCCTTCCTTTGCTGTTTTCCAAGCAGGATGCATCCTTAGGAAACAATAATAGAACGGAGGATTACAAAGCCTTTGTGGGCATTGCAGCCAAGTGGCCACACAGGAAAGTGATATACGGACAGGCGCTTGTGTAACGTGAGCGGAAGTTATTCAACATTCCTGGAGGAAGCGTAGGACTAACTCGGTATCAAGACAAATATTCCTGTCAAGCTGAAAGGGAAGATAATGCCGGACACTGTTTTACATTGTCTCTCTTTGTGAAGTTTGCTGATTTCGTTCGCTTGAGCCTGGCTTCAAAATAATAGCGTGAACTAAAAATAACCACACGTTTGGGCCTTAAAATGTCTCTGTGACACAAGGTCAAACAATAATGGGCATTTCCTACTCTTTAACCTTTGGAGCAGGCAGAAGGAAAAGTGTTCAAAAGGAGCACTGCTGTAGAGGTCAATCTGAAACATTTGACCCTGAACTGTTTTGGTTCTTAAATTCTGTATCCAGAAGAAGGTGTGGGGAAGCCTGTGAGACACCCGCTTTCAACTTCTCTGTCGTGAATTTGTCTCTGTAGTATTTACAACCGTCAGGATCTTTCGCTGCCTAAGAGCAGCGTTTGCAAATACTTGGGCAATTAAACCCTCCCTCCCTGGCTGGGTTCTGGCAGCTAGATCCTAAAGACCAGAGTCCACCGTGCAAAAAGTCCTCATCAATCTGAACAGCTTTGGTCTGTAAATGGCTGATAACCAGTGAGCGCAGCTGGGAGTCACTATGCCTGTGGTCTAGTCCAACTTCTCCCTCCTCTTGTGCTGAGCAAAGGGTGGACCGCGCTTCTAAACCTCAGTTACTACTACGCTACTAAAATGTTGCAAAATTTCTTTTTAAATGCGCACTTCAAAGTCCTCATACTTTTACCCTGGATTTCTGTAGCTATGAAGAGCCTCGAGGAGGTACTCTGTGCTTCTCCTCTGGGGATACATACCAGATATGTTTTTCATACACTGGTCTCTCATTAGAAATTAGTTGGAAAAGATTGCTCTGGTTATGCTCCAGTCAGTACGTTCAATGTTCAATACCTCTTGCATTTTCAAGTGTGATTTCTGTTCTTCCTCAAAAACCCACTGCTGTTTTCCTGCTTTCAGTTGTGGAAAAAGTGAATTTAAGGAAGGTATTAAACAATAAGCCTAAAATACTGATTTTTTTTTATTTTTCTCTCTGCACAGAGCTCTTTTGAAATGAAAATGACTCTGCTAATTTTCTCTTTTTAGTCTTTGAGTACTGAATTTCTTAGTTGCCTCAATGCGTAAGTCTAATACCATATGGTTAACTCACCAGTCTGCCCCAAATTCCTCTCTTTGAGCCCTTCAGAGGCTCTACCTTCAACCTAGTCTTCTACTTTTGAGACCCTGCATGACTTAGAGGTACTCTTCCCTCTTGGCTTATCATAAAAGTGATTCTTCCCACTCATTATCTTTTGTATTTTCATACTGCTTCATCTGGAATGCAAATATCCTCCAGGAGCCCAAAGCTGCTTTTGAATTTCCTAGTATCACATAGAATTGATTTAGAGTGGAGAAGGGGGGTTTTGCCTCACTGACGTTTTTCACAGGAAATGCTGTGAAATCTGCCCAGCTTCATCTTCTCCTTGAAAACTTAGGAACCAAAGGAAGAATTTTTCTAGGCCAAAGCAAGAAACCAACCAACCAACATATGAATCCTTGAGGCTTGCGAGGTTTGTTTCTTGTCCAAACTGGCATTTCTTCTCTTTGCTTTCATGGACGTGCTTTTTTCTGTCTGTATTTCTACTTAAACTTTTACCTCTTTAGTACATCTTTGGCTAACTCTTCAACATGCCGGCAGCTCACGGCAAAAGAAAGTCCTTGACCACTGCTGCATTTCTGCTGCTCATTCTCCTTACCTTCTCAGCCTTGCACATGCCAGGGTATGAATCAATGCAGGCTTTGGGATCCCTTATGTATAAATGGATCCATAGAAAATGAAACTTTTGTCTTCCCTCTGATCAGCATTAAAAATCACTTCTGCAACCGTCTGGTGGGATTTAAGTGACTTATTAAATACAAACCCTGATACCAAGCGGTGTATGTGGAACAGGTTCTCTTAGTCTTAGGAAGACGAAGGCAGGAGGCAGCTCTGAAGCTGTCAGCGGTACAAGGCGAGAGCAACCGAGCCGTTGCTCGGCTCATCTCCCAAAGAGAACGTTGCCACCTCAGGGCCAGTGTTGTGGGGAGGAAACACTGAAACAAGCAGCTCCATCAAACAACACTGTGGTGAAGGGGCTCTTGCAGGTGCAAGCTCTGTTTCTGTCCGCACGGGGCACTGGGATCTTGTTTTGCTTGCCACTGCAAAGACTCAAAAGTTAGCTCTGTACAGGGCTCCCAGAGATTAAATAAATTCAAGATGACGTGCCCTGCATCCTTAGGGGTCATACCATTATGTATACCATTTTGTGCAGAACATTTGTTTATGAGGAGATCTTTTATTGACGGCATCATTAGTATCTACAGGGAGAGGGAAGATTGATTTGCTTTGACAGAGCATCGAATTTTTCGTTAGGGTGTAAACACAGTCATCCGTGCAGAGGACTGTAGAAAAATTAAAAATTAAATTACATTTAACAATATTTTCTTTAAAAAATTTTTTTTTTAAAAAAATAAATTGCTTGGAACTAGATCTACCCAATCTACTAAGTTTGTAGTTTGAAGCACAAATAATGAATGAAATCACTACCTTGAGTTCTTACTCATTTGACAAAAAGTAGTTCTGATATAATTCTAAAAACAAAATCTGAGTTTATGTCAAACCGTTGCCGTCTCATGACAAATACAGGCTCGTTGGGGCAGCTACTCGTGGGACTCCAGGTGCTTCTAAATTTATCTTTGTATGGATGACAGGATGAGTTTTTTAATGTTTACACTGTGATGGTAGGGGTGTTATCAAACTACTATTAGCAGTTTGAGTAATTTGGTTCTCATCCCAAGCAGTACATCAGAGTGTCAGTTTTCCCACTTCTGAATCTTTTTCTATCGTTTCCAAGCAGTATAGGAATTAGGTGAGAGGAAGATATCCATCTTTAATGCTGAGGTGATAGTATCAGGCAAAAATTAGATACATCTTTTTACCCAAACCCAGAGTTTGTTAGCAATTATGGTTGTTGTACAAACTCTAGGAAAAGTGAGTCCACAAGTTTCTTAAATATGAATTTGAAATCTGAATTTCTGCCCTTGAAACTGGGCTTCATCCAAAGACATAAAACGTCAACCAGGTCTATTAATTTTTCTTTCGCCGATTTGCATGAGGCAATATGACTCAGACAGTCGGACATAACTCAGGAGATCTTGGGCCTGACGCTATCTCCACCCTGCCTGACTACTACTTCTGCCTTGCAGTACCAGGCTGGAGTTTCAAAGCTCAGTTGCCCTGCACAAGTCTACAAATGCACCAGAAATTTCATGAGTCCGGTAAAGGGCTCTTCTTTAGCATCAGCTCCTCTTTTGCCCATCTGTGAAATGAGGAGAGCTCCCACTCCTTTGTAGTTCTAGATTTTGGGGATTTATATATGATAAGTTCTGTGTAAATAGTAACTTCAGGTGAATGGATGATTTAAACTAGTATGGAATATTATATTTTTCAGTTTTAAAACATAGAAGCACTACTTATGTCAACATGTTGAGGCAGTTGTTTGGGTTGTGAAAGAAAGCGCTGTCTTCAAAGGTGGATTAATGGCCCTTGGGGCTACACAGAGAAGATGGTGGAGGGGTGACGGGGGGTGTATGCCAAGATTGACAAAAACATACATTAAGACTGTGCTGAAAATGCCTGAATTGGTGTTTTCGTTCATTCTGCCAAGATTCTTTTCTGACTTAATGAGCATATCTAACTCGTACTGACTTGAATTGTCCATGAGCAGAAGCCATCATGGTTTTTTCACCACGTCCAAGTCACATATGTTTTATACAGAGGGGATAAGCATTGCTTGCTCTTTTGGGATGGTGCTGCTCAAGAAAGTGAGCACATTTAGCAGGTTTTCCTCGTGATGAAGTTTGCTGGTCGTTACCTTTTCTTCGGGCACAAGGGCAAGTCTTCTATTCATGGGAGATATTCCAGCCAAGTTCACCTGTTGACTTCACCCTGGTATTCCCTGGTCTCTCTGCAAGTCAAATCCTATGAATTTGTGATTTGTTCTACAATGGCCTTGACACCTCTTGGGCCACGGCGAGGTGAGGATCCATAGCACCAGTCAAAAGATCCTCAGCACATTGCAGTACCAATGCCTCTGGGCAAACTGGATCATGGATTTCATTTCTTTGAGAGCTGCCAGTTAAACCTCGTCATGATAATTTTTCCTGAAATTTTGTATTAAACAGCATGTATCCTATCTGCTTATCTCCCTGTGAAACAGGAACATGGAGGAGCGTTCAGGATCAATCTTGCACTTAATGAAAATGGCCTGGCAATATTCATTTGCCAGCTCATTCTCACATATTTCAAAACAAAACCAAACAAAAACTCCCACCAGTGAAACACTTAGGCTGAGTTTATCCCTGGGGAGATGATGAGAAACAAACACCACGTGACGGTTGTTAATCACATTGTGTAATATGTTACTGGAAGGCTCTCAGACGCTGCAGCAGAGGGCAGAGTATTCAGAATAGAACAGAGTCACTTTGATCTGAGGTTCATTTTGGGTTATGCTGTGGAAAAAAAAAATAAAAATCAACGAACCCCAAACAAATCTCATTCTGTTACAAAGATAAAAATGATTAAAACCTTCACAGTGAACTTTATGAACAGGTGTCTCAGTAAAAATCTGAGTAGCAGGGGTTATAAACTTGGTCCCGTTGATTATGTGCAAGAGTTAAAAGCAAACTAATAATTTTCAAATTCCACAATATTTTGTTGCACACTCGTTATTTTTATTACACATAAAGAACTAGATTTATTAATAATTCAATAGCTTCTCTTCACTATTTACAATTAGAACAAGATTTCACGTTCAGTCAATCTACTAGTGCCCGACATAAGCCTTCAGGAACAGATTCTAGGGGTGACAGGTCTGAGGACAGCCTGGCTCTGTCTTCCCTGTCAGGTTCAGTACAGACCACCGATCTTTTACGGAATTCTGTTTAGAGCCAAATCACCTGTTAAGTGATCCTCTTCTTTAAAAGACACTGATTTTTCCAGTTTCTGTCCATACACCGCAACTTGCTGCATTTCTTAGTTGTACCTCTACTATGGAGCGCTTTTGGTGAGGGAATTATGAAGCCTAGAGAAAAACTAGGCCCGACAAATGAGTGATATACGTCATCTCCCAAAGCTGTCTGCGTGATACTCTGGAGCATGTTAATTAGGATTCTACTTCTAAATCGCTTGTACTTTAATTGTTCTTATAGAAGTGTCATTGTCATGTAAGTGTCACACTCCAATTCAGTGATGGATGCTTCACAAAACAATGTTATTCTACCAAACTACTGCATTTTTCAAAACCCAGGATGGATTTAGATGTTACATATCCTTAAGATAGCGGCTACCAAAGCACTCCTCAACTTGAGATCGATTTGAGATCAGAGTTTTGGAAGATCGAGTCCAGCAATGCCTTTTGAATCCGTGCCGTACACTCAAGGGGGCAGGACACAATCCTGCCCTCGGCGAGCAATATTCACAAGATTGCGTACGAACCAAGACTTCCATCTTTCATTTCTCTAATTCTTGGGTGCTCAAAGGTGGGAAAATACGGAGAGATAGGAGCTTGTGGCAGGTGACTTTGGTTAGAAGGCAGGAAGCCTTCGCCTTGTTCTTTGCTGGTGCTGCGGTGGGAGTTAGATGGCAGTGCAAAGGGAAATGAAGAACCATCATTTCTCACTGCTTTCATTTGATCTGCTTCCTTTCTCACATCTCTGTGTGTGGGTCGAGGGGGAGGGGAAGGAGGGTGAGGAGGGGAGGACGAGGGTGGGAGTTTCCTTCATGCTTCAGCAGTGGTGCTGAATGTGAAGGAAACAATAGTTGGTCTCATTCCAGGCATTCACTTGGGCAAAGGCTGTTTGAGGAGCGAGCCCAGGCCTGAGATTCTCACAGGTACCATTGCCAGTGGCTGGGTCACCTGTGGGATATATGGGAACGGCCAGAAAAGCCGTGTGCACTTAGGGCTCTGTCCTAACTTTCATCCTCTGAGGTTTTTTAGGAAATGGATTTTTTACCTCTGGACCAAGTGCTCATTTTCAAAATACGACTTAACTCTCAGCTGTCAAGATGACACTTTTTCTTCTTAAATGACAATTTTCACATGATCTGGGGGTACTGCAAGTGCACGTTGCTTTCATGAAAAAAAAAAAAAAAGGCTGAGTGTTGCCACAGGAAGAGATATGTTCCACTGAAAAGGAAAGAAGTATAATCAACGTGCTGGTAGTTGCACCACAAACCGACTGAGCACCACGGTGCTTTTTCTCTCACTGGTTACGATTAAGAGGCCTGAATTAAAGATAACTGGTTTGGAAAAGTGCTAGGGCAAGCATTCACAGAGCACTGTGGGCAAAAGCAACCAAGGGTTCTTCACCAAAACCATTTATTGCTTACCTCTGCCTGGCAGCAGGCACGTTTTTTGATCGGCTGTTCTCTTTTATTTTCCCATGGGCTTTTTTCTCAGAAAGACGAGCTTAATTCCTAGGCATGGGTTGTGACTTACGCGGGGTAGAACATCGCAAAGCCGTGTTGTGTTTTGTAACTTCGCAAAATAGTTTGAAGTTATGGCAATTTATATTTATGTCTTGTCTGCTGAGGGAAAACTCTTACGGTGAAAGGGGTTTTATAAGAGTTTTGACTGGACTGCACGCTTTCCTATGGGTTTGACATGAACACAACCATCTAGAAATTGTCAAATCTCATTTGGACTACCCTGGCAGTCTCTCATCTGCACAATAGGCTCAGGTACCTAATAATGAGCTGCTGTTTGAGCTGATTCCAAGGGTTATCATCCCTCTGATAACAACAATATAAAATTAGTCTTCTCCTCCTGTATTTTGCTACTTTTGGCTCCCACTGGCATTGTGATTTACTGAAAACGAGAGCAAAATTCTACCTGAACTTTATTTGAACTCTTACAAGTTTCATTTGGGTTAAGTTCAAAGGCAAGTCAGACAAATGTTATTTAAGGCTTGATTGTTTGCTCTAGACACAGACCAGAAATAAGGGATGGAAAAGAGCTGCACGGTGTTAGCAGGTGGCTGGTGAGGAGAGAGGCTGCTGCTTAGAGGGCCTGCCTTTTGTAGAGATTGCTTCTCACTGCTCACATCCCTTCGTGGTCCTCTCATGTCTCGGTTCAACTCTGCTGACCAGCTTGGCCCTTCTGAGGAACCAGCATTTGGGAGGTTTGGTGGAATGGTTCCTCTGTCATCTGAGCTGTAAAGACTACAATATTGTGCCAGCCTAATGCAGGAAGTGCAAAGGTGACAGAGTAGAAAAGAAAGTGGTTTCTGTTCTTCCCTCCCAGTTTCTTCTACCTACAGTGTGACTCTGAAGGAGGATGAGTAACTGTGCCTTTGATTTTCAGTGGTTTTTTTTAAAAGAGTCTATTTCTTTATTCTGAGGATGGTGAGACACTGGAAGGGGTTGCCTAGAGAAGTTGTGGAGCCTCATCCCTGGAAGTGTTTAAGACCAAGCTGGATGAGGCTCTGAGAATCCTGATCGAGTGGGAGGTGTCCCTGCCCGTGGCAGGGATTGGAACTGGATGATCTTTAAGGTCTCTTCCAACTCAAGCCATTCTATGATTCTTTCCCCCACTTCTCCTTGCTTTTTAATCTAAATAGAATATACGTGTTTGAGGAGAAAAAGGAGATGGGAGAAGGGACATAGGTAGGAGTGCGTGCGATATAAAAGCTAGCTCTGAGATAGCGATCTTTTTGGGAGGGGCTTGTAAAAAAAAAAACCAAAAACCAACCAACACATGCCGTTGTTTTTGTTGGGCATTTTTGTATTATTTGACATGAATGTTTTGGCTCCATTTGGGCAGGATAGTTTCTGTCTGTGAACGTACTCAGAGAGGCATCAGAAGAGCACGTTGGGTAGCAGCACAGGGACCGTGCCTGGCCACGTTGCCCGCTTGCACGAGGCAGCGGATTCTTCAGCTCCTACGTCACTCCCGGCTTAGTCAGACAGACCCTGCCGACAGCAGACTACAGAACGTGTTGCCCTTGTTTTGATTCCGAGGCCGTGGGGCCGAGCTGTCAGCTCCTTCTACTATAATGGGATAAACTCAAAGAGGATGCAGGAAATAAAGGAAATATATGTATTTTTAAGGATATGGATGACGGGGGAGGAATTGCTGATATGACTGTGAACTCTCATGATATATTTAGAACCTTGGAGTAAAAACGCCGGTTCCACTGAAGTCAATAAAAATATCGCCGTTGAATTCACTGGAAATGTTTTTTCTGTCCTCTGTCAGAGGAAAGTAATAGTTGAAAATATACATCGGCAGCACTTTCACATCCGTGTCTCCAGGGAGGGAGTGACACTGTACTCCCATAATGCCTACGCACAGACATACATCTTTCTAAAGATGCCGTCGTGAACCCTGAAAACCCTGTCCTTTTTCCTTCTTTTCTCAGCTTCCAGGTCAAGTCTTGGGTCAGGTCATAGGTGTTACCACTGGGGAGGAGGAAGGAAACATGTCCTACTCACTCCAATCCGAGAAAGTTTTTTTTGTTTTTCTGTAGGGGTGATGTGTTTTTCGGTTGGATTCTGCTTTGTTTTGGTTTTGCTATGAGTTATGTTCTCCCTTCTATTTTAAAAACAAAACAAAGTGCTTGTAAGTCACATACACAACCACCTTCAGGTTTACTTGTGCGAGCTTCCCCAAACCTCTCTGCAGCAAAGGGAAAACAATAGTATTATGAGTGAGCAGAAAGCATTTTTGTGTTGTGGGTTTTTTTTTTTCCTAAAGTACCTGAATTCTTTGGATCTGTCCAAAGCAGGCACTAGGGACTGGTGTATTTCACACCAATATCAAATTGTTTTCAATACGGATGTGGCGCTTCACTCTCTGTCTCCTGTGGTGTCTTCTTGGGAAATATTAATGGAACTGACTTTGTCATTTTTCCATGGCTGCTCTCTCTGCAGGATGTGCCCCGTGCCAGATGGTTGACTTGAATGAATTCTCTTTACATAGTTAAGAATCACTTTCTTTTATTATTCATGACTTGTTTCTTCCATCTCTCATGTTTCTCAATTTTCTCTCTGCTTCATAGACGGATAGTCATGCCAGATTGAGATGGGGCTGTTATTTCATCTTATATTCGGAAGCCATATTGGGGCACAAAGCGTATCCGGAGGACAGAGCGCATTTTTCTCAGATTCCAGCCACTTTAACTTCCAGTGGCTGTGTTGCAAGAAGATCTAGAGAACCATTATTTATAAAGTATCATTTTTAGTCTGTCTCTACGGTTGGTTTTTTTTGTCCACAATAAGCAAATACATAAATAGGAAATTTAAAATATACTACATGGGAAGCTGAAGTATCTGTAATTTTTCAGTTAAACAATTGAGTTGTATAGAAATACTCTCACTATACATTAAACCATAATGTCTCGGTGTCCTTCAAAATGCAGCGCCTACAGGGCTTAGAAAGATCAATAACTGTGCATAAAGCCAGCCCAGTGAAAAAATTTTACACTCAGTTGCAGATAGAGTGCAACTAGGTATTAAAAAGCAGGCTCTGAAGTATTTGTTAAAACCAGACCTAACTAACTCCATTGATGTCAAGTGTGCTGATTTTCTTTGGATAGGGATCTATTGCTTTAAGTTTATATTCAATATAAACATCATATGCAATAATAAATCTTAGAAGCGCAAGCTCGGCTTGTTTATTTGATTTATTATTTCATTTAATGTAATGCTATTCCATTTCATTCCATTCTTGTATTTCTAGTTCCTCTGTAACAACCTTGTAAAAGTGACAGGGAGGCTCAGATCTTTGCCCAGCAAACAATATATATTATTTGCTACATGAAAGTGGTGCACAACTCTCTTAAATGTTCCCTAGCAGACTCCTATTGCATTCCACAATGTGCCTGCACTTGAACCACCTCCATTCATATCAGAGTCTTTTTATCCCAGCACACATTGAGCAAGCTGCTCTGAAGCTTAATTCTCCTGACCCTTCAGTGCAGTCGGATATTGTCACCTAATCCCCTTTTTTTCCTTCTGTCCCATGTGTGGTTTTGACTTCTTTCTCTTCTCAATTCCTTTTTCCTCTTCCCTTTTTCTTTCTTTCTTATTCTATAAGCCTCTCTCCAGGCTCCACATTCCAGAATTCATCCTTGCATTAGGGCTGCAATACAATGCTCTCCCAGTGTTAAAGGATTAGACATTAAGGAGACTGTGGCAACTCCGGCCTTACTATATGCGCAGGGGGAACATAAGGGGATGGAGGAGTGCTTGCTAAAGAGTAAGGAGACTGGGAAACAAGGGGGGGAAATGGCATCTTAGCAAAACCAGAGTGGGCAACAAAGAGATTTGTGTGAGGAACAGTAGCTGTTTCTGCTCAGGTTAGTACTCTAAGTTGTCTCTAGAAGTCAGTAAACCGGTTGGAAAGCAAAGCAGCGTTGCATGTTACGCAGTGACTGGTGCATTAAATGCAATTTTTATTTTAACACCCATCTCTGCAGAATGTCCGGTTTGAAGCGCTCGTGTGGTGACACACCACTCCAATACGTGTGAGGAGAGTTATCTCAAGGGCCAATATTAATCAATATCGTATAGATACTATTTTTTTCATAGATTATTATACCTCTGACTCCCAGATTTCCAAAGTTCATAGCACTCCCAGAGGAGGAGTCTGGTATCTTAGCTTCCAAATATTTCCCGCAGGTTGGTTTTAATTTGTTTTCATGTTTCTGGAGGGAGTGGTCTTTGTTAAATGTCTCCTCCACTTCCATTATTGGATTGGAAACAAGTATATTACTTTTCAGGATACACGGGTTCATAACAGCGCAGAAAAACATATTTTGAAGAAACGAACGTTAATTCCTTACTTCACCCTTGCAAAAGTAAATTTAAGAACGCAATCACGCTCCGTTGAAATTAATTAACTGTCTCCAGAAGCTATTTAAGAATGAAATCCTTGAAACAGAGGGTTTCTGAAGCGTGCGAAACAGATCCTGTAGCGGAGCAGTAACTGTTAGACCCTGTAGCGTGACTCTCAAAACCCTATAGGAGGGTTCTTGTTTTCCATCGAGGTTGTTTTGCTTATTTGTCGATTTAGGGTGGGAAAACTAACTCGAAGAAGTAGCTTTTGCGTTTTGCATCGGAGGCGGCGAAGTTCGTGGTCATCCTAATCTGTTACGGAAGTGAGTTCCGCAGTCGTGGGCCAGCTGCCGAAAAAAGTTTTGTCACCCAGACTCCTGAGTCTCGCCCTTGTCGCTGACAGTTTCATTGTTCCTGAGGAACGTAAGTGTCATGGAAGGTCATGGTTGCATTATTATTATTCAGCTACATTTGAATAAATGTACTTGGCTCTATAAAGAATGCTACAGGCCTACTTACCCCGCTGTACCCCACAGGCATGTGGTGAGGCTTAAAGATTGTAAAGTGCTTTGAGTTCCTTGGAAGGAAAAAAAAAAAAAAAAGGCACTATATGAATGCGACAGATTCCCATTTGTTCATATAGCATCTGGTCCCACATCGCTGGTGTTATGATATACAGGATCAGACCCGGAGTGCTGGACGTGGGTTTGATTATCCACAAACATAAATGGAGATATGGCCTCAGTCCCAAGGTCTTTACAGTGTAAAGAGCTGACCTGGCAGGCTACCAAACACACCTTCTGGAAGGCGCTGAGTGGGTTTTCTTGCTCATCAGCTTGCAAGTTTTGAGTCAGAACTACACCAAGTGATTAAGGATGGGGACTCAGATTTGGACCAGACAAGAAAAAGAGCACAAACTGAGTATTGGGAAGATGAGCAAAATCGGTGCTGTAGGAAGGAAGATTCAGATCTTGAAATTAAGGTTGTTTTGAATGCAAAGTGCTGGTTTACACTCTGGTGCATCTGCATTCTTGCCTGCTCTGTGTTTCCTATGGAAACACATGATGAGATTTTGATGAGAAGAGAGTGAACAAAAACCAGAGTAGTAGCAGTTAAGACAGAGAGCATCATTTTCATAACGAACGAGTACTGGATCAAGTGAATCATTCTATTGGCTAGATTCTCACCTTGTATCAACTGGCCCATATCAAGGAAAATTAGTGGTTTTCTGGTGTTTTATTCTAACTGTAGAGGGGGTTTTTTATTGTTGTTTAAAAATTTTTTTGCAAAACTCAGGCATGGGAAAGAAATTCATGCATTTGCATGTGGAGGTACTTCTGTCAATAGGGTGCAGTTTGCTGCATCAAGATCAGACCAGGACATTCTCCAGAGATTGGTCCACAGACTAGACATTCAGTGCAGAGACCCCGCAGTGGTTTTCACACATTTATCTCCAAAGTTCCCCAGGACCGACACAAATGGAAAGTGGGTAAAATGTGGAACTAATACTAAAATAGCACGCTCCTCCATGCAATGAAATTCAAGGCTTCTGTTTCTCACAGAAAGCCTCTGTTCTTCATGGTTAATAATAAAAGAAAGTATCTGTTGATGGTGTTCACAAAAGCTGTAAGGACCTAGACACTGTGTAATAATTAGCCCAAAAGAAAACGCTCAGAATGACGCTATAATTTTCCCCACCTGTTCCCCAAACTGTCAAAAGGAAACACGTCTCTCATTTCACTCTGAATAAGCTGTAGTATGTCTGTGGTTTGGGAGATGATGGTTTGATTCTCTGTCAGTTGAAACAGCTGTCTGCTGTGGTGTGAACTGAAGCTGGGACTGAGAGGTCTCTGTACCTGCCTTGGTTTTAAGTGTTTGGTCTCAAGGAGAGAAATCTTTGCTTGCTGCAGTTCAATATTCATCAGTTGAATAGACCAGGGCATTAGTTTGAAACTGGTTTAACGTAATTTTGCAATGGAAAGGATGTAGCTAATGAAAACTCCAGAGATAAGGAACAGAGGAATGAACAGGTTGAAGTTTTTGAAGAGAAGCTGATGTGGTTATTCAGATGTTCCTCACACGTGCTGTTCCAAACTGTTACTGAAGAAAGGGATAAACTTGCTGTATGTAAATTTATTTTCTTGGTGTAAAAACCCGTTGTCCAGTCTCATCTCCCGTTTCTTCTCGCTGCTGGGAGCCCCGTAACCCTCTACCAACCATGTAAAATTCTTCCACATCCTCCTAATCTACCTTCCCTACCTAACTCTCTCATCTATTCATTCTCCTTCACCTACTTTCTGTCCTGGATCTGCTCCTGTAAAAACAATCCCAAACTTCACAGACCAGTAACCTTGGGTTAAACTGTTGGTGCAGATTGTCTCAGGAAAAAATAACCTGCTGATGGTGGTGGGAAGCATGCCCACATTGATGTAGTGCCTGGGAGAGGCTGTCAGGGATGGAGAAACTGGGATCTCCAAAAGCAACCCCTTGTCTGAGGCTGCAACGAAGCCCTGCTTGGGATCGGTCGTGCCACACAAAGAGCTGTCTGGTTGCATTTTGACACACTCCTTGTACTTTCTGGAAAACCAAAACTGTATGGTCCCGTGAAAACAAAAGTAGAAGGTGGCTGACTGGGCAATAAAGGCTAGATTCTGATTCAGTTTAAATCTTCCACATACAGCTTTCGTATTTTCCCAGTTTTCCCAGGCTGTTAAATTTTAAGGGGAAAAAAAATTAAATTTGAAGAAGAAGAAGAAAGTGTTTATAGTCTTCGTTTTGTACAAATCCATACCATTCTTGAAAGATCTCCTCCTACATTAAAAATATCCAACAAGCCCTTAGTCTCCATTCCAGTTCATGACTTGTTCTTTTTATACTATCTCTCCAAAACAGAAGGAAAAAAAAAAAACAAAAACAAACCACCAGGCTGAGAACTACTCCCAGATGATAATAAACTGACTCCAAAAAGCTGAGAACAAACTGGATCAGTCCTCTAACAGATGGGAGTCTTTACTGCTTTTCTCTTAAGAGGCACTGGTAGATCATTTGGCGTTATTAAAGATACCAACCACAAAAAGGATCTGTAAAAATATATATCTCAAACTTTTCGTCATCTGGGATTCTGTAGTTGTTTGTGGTCCGTGAGTCATTGCTAATGTCTAAATGTAATCGATTCATTTGGATAGGTGTATAACAGACTGCTCCTCAAGACCAAAATAATTGCTGCCCATAAGAAAAAAAAAAACCAAACCAAAAAAGGTTGGTTTGATATGCTGACATATGTAATGAAAACATCTCTTTTCCTTGAAACAGATCTTTTGAGCTGTGATGATAGACACAAAGTAGGGTAGATAGATCAGATCTGTCACACCGCTGTCTTAGTCTGGCTTGATTCAAGTGCAACTCAATCAAAACAGCTGACGTTACAGGAGGATCAAATTGTATTTTGCCCAACTATACAGCTCTGTTTCGCCTCTTGTTATGACTTGCTTAGTCATTTGCAGCACACGGGGAAGATGCCCAGAATTATGTCTCTGATTTGGATTGTGGGATTCCAGTAGATGTTTGTGGTACGTTAAAAGACTCCACAGTGTTGGAGGCAACGGAGAAGCTGTCCCACCGTCTTTGTCAAATGCTTTAGCTGGTGGAGGGTAATTTCTTGCCTAAGAATGGTAAGAATTTACTAGTGGTGATGGAATAGGATTTCTTAGTGCACTCAAGGTACTTTCTAATATGTGACCCTTCTTGGTCAGCATCTGGAATTTGGGACTGAGACCGATTTTAGGACAGCTGTGGAAATAAACGTTACCAAGACATTAGAAAACACAATATTATCATCTCTTGCTTTGTGATTGTTGGAAGTAGAAGTTAATAGGCAGGAGACATCATTTTATAGCATAATTCCGTTCCAAATTCTGACGATGAACATTTTAAATGCTTTCGGCAAGCAGAGGAGGAGGTTCCCACAAAACTCTGCGTCTCCCAGTTTCTTGTCCATATGCACACCATCTGTACCTTCCATCAACAGAGCTCCCAAGTAACTGGGCAGAATGGCATTTCAGTGGCTTTCTTCCTGCAAATGTTCAAAGTTACTAAGTAAATTATCAAACCTCAAGAAAAAAAAAAAAAAAAGGCAGCTGAAAAACAAATAAGACGTCTAGAAAGTCAGAAGTTGATACAACATTTCCTATTTATGCACACAAAAATGACAGCTTAATACGCTTTTTTTTTCCCAAAAGAGGCAAGAGTTTAGCGTGTAGTATCCCCCTAACCACTCAGCTCTCTCCAAGCATAAACTCAGTAAAGCTTATATAAACTAACTGCAGAACCTCACAGCTGCTGCAACATTTTGTGGGCCAAACTCACTTGGTTTAAGTGGAATGAAAAACCATGAAGGTCAGAAGAGGGGCTCAGTTTGACCCTTCCTTTTGCCAGATAATGTATTTATGGGGCCTTTCTATTTGCCTGACGTAGTTTAAGTCTACGTAGTGAAAATGCGGCGCACGTCCCGACGAAGTTAAGTAGTATATAAACAGAGAAATGGGCCGTTTTATCAGTGAAGTGAAAATGTATGGGTGAATAACTGGTTTGAGTTACTTCGAAGCTGTGAGATTCCTGCCTGTTTCTTTTAGTCTGAGCTGGAGTTGTCAGCAGGTTGTCTTATTGTTCCTTTTCCTATTTGACTTGAGAGACTTCATCTCAAATGCAGCGCTGGTGTGTGTGCATAAGCTAGACAAATAAATATCAATCGTCTCCCAGATGGTGATAATATGCCCCGTGGGAATGGAGCGAGAGACTTGCTTTGACACTTCTGCCTGTGGCTACACACATCCATGCGTCCCGTTTCCGAGCTCTCCAGCGATCCGGCATCCTTCGCTCGTCTGGAGTTGTGCATTCAGCAGCACACTCGTGCTGCTGTTATTTCTTGTGCGTGTCTTGTGGACAATGTGCCGCTGAATATCGTCCGTGGTTTGGTCCTTTTATGTCTGGATGTCTTCCTCTTGAGAGCAAAGTCTTTCAGATTTTGGTGCTTGCTGGCTTATTTTATTCTACTGCAGCTTTTATGACTCTGGTTTCAAGTGTGTAATCCAGAACCCTGAATTGGGCATCTCTGCTCCTCATAAATAAAGGAGGAAAGCGAGCTGCCTCAGACTGGGCCTCGTGGCAGCGAGTGCCTTGAGCAGAGAGACTCCTTTGCTGGTCAGTAGGAAATGACTTCAATTCTTCAGCTCCTTCTCCTGGGCTTAAGTGCCTAACTGTGAGCTGCAGCGGGGTATTTCCCTGAAACCTTTCCTGGAATAAGGTACTTATGTCATTTTCTTGGAAACTATCATGGAGATCATTCCTTTCTTTTAAAGTATAGCCAAGAAAGTACTGCCAAACCCTTTTATGCAGTATTCACAACCCCAGAATATGAATAGCCCGTTCCCTGTTCTCTTGGCTGGGTTTCAGGCTCGTATGGTCCCAGTGCCCTGAGGATCCCCTAACCGCTGAACCATGCTCGGAGCAGGGAGCGCTTTGAGTCCCTCCTGTTAAAGCCGTTTGACTTTGTAGAAAGGCCTTATGAATTTGCTGGACTAGAGAGACCGAGAGAAGGTCTATTAATGATGAATTTGGAGTCCTTGGTAGGCAACTGTGGAGGGGACCTGGGCTCTAGTTCGTTCATTACTGTTCTCACAGTTCATAATGAACAATTGTTGGATGAGAAGTCACTGAACCTAAGGGGTTGACAGGCCTCTTTTCTCTTAGACAATGTCCTAATATTAGACAGGAGACTGTCTCCAATTTTGGCCTCATGGAACAGTCTCAATAGGAAAGTCAAGAGTTTACCCCTTCCTTCCTGACATGCAAAGCTTGGTAGGTAGGCCCCATGGTAAGAAAAGTCATGAAAGAGCTCATCTTTTATCTGTTTTTGTGCATTTCTGTGATACAGAAAGCAAAAGGAAGACCTGTTCTCTGCCCTCCACTCAAGGTTGCCTCTTTTTGCAGAAACAGCTCTCAGGGCTCAGGCTTGCACAGGGAACAGGAATTTTGGGAACTGTCTGTATTTCTGTACCATGTAACTCCTCCAGCTGTTCTCCTCTAACTTTTTGATGAAACTCTGACCGCTTCCATAAAAAGATTATTTATAGCTATTATTTATGGTTATCAATCAAAAATCAAACGCAAAAAGTTGTGAGATAAGCGAGCATAGATAAGCCACGAGATTTTTTTCTTTTATTTTCTGACACTATAAGGCTGGGAACAATATATGCCTCAGCAGTCAGGGCAGGGGATCGATTGATTATTATTTGCGGGCGATACTGGAATACATAGGCAGGAACGTACCTAGAAAATGCACTGATCCATCCATTGCATGGACATATCTACTACTCAGTGCCTAAGTACCCTTTTGCCATAAGGAGGAAGGTAGTAATTCTTTTTCTGTTTTCAGTAAAATCCAGGCTTTCGGATTATACAAAAAGAAATGTATTTTTCCCATTTTTATGAGGAATTATGAAATATATTTCCCATTCTGTAGAACACTCAACCACCCTGCATTTATGGCGAAGGTTAGTCAGTGAATGTAAAGATACCCAGCCTACAGGACTTGTGGTTTAGATCTATGTTAGTAGGTCTGCCTCCAGCTACCAGATTTCTCCTTCTTTTGTACTTTTACTGTTAGAGGAAACAAAACAGCATGTTAGCTAATGATTATTTTAAGAGAAAACCAAAGCTAGTTCATTATCAATACTAAAACAAGTAACACTGCCTTTTAATTTCCATTGATGAGTTCATCCTTCCATGCATCCAATTGGCATAGCTCAACAGTGGAGCTGTCCTAATTCCCATCAGCTAAGGTTTAACATCTATTATCAAGTAACATATGACTTGCACTATAATTACAACTTTAAATCAATAGAGATAGCAACAACTTTTGTTCAGTTTGCCATGAAACTTGCGTACAAAGCGTGAACCGAGCTCTGCTGCAGAGCACACGGTACTTGCAAAGAAGATAAAAGCCCTGGTAGGGAACTCCACTCAGAAAGAGATTGCAAGTAATAAAATTGGGGTGGTAGAGGAAAGCACAAGTAGAAAATAGATTTACTTTTAAGTTTCTACTCGAACATCTTCTCCTGCAATAAGGACAGTGATATGTCGCTAACATAGAAAAGGATAGAAAAACATTTAAGTTGTTGGGTATTTATTTTTATTATTATTATTTTGGGGAGCATTAGTTTTTTGTTACTTTGGCTTTCCATTTCTATTGCTCCACCAGGTGAAAGGTGGAATAGATCCCATAGGATAGATTGCGTTTACTCTACCGGTTTAGAGCGACTAAGTTACTCTGAATCTAGTGGAAACTGGCAACGTGAGCATGGAAAGAAACTCCTGAAAGTATAATAAGCTGGTAGATGAAGCTGGTTATTGAGTTTCATGTGAGAAAAAATGATATTTTTACTGGCACAGTGTACTCGTATCCATCATGCAAGGGCTACTGAGCAATCTAGCATCAAGGCCTGTCTAGATGTTCTACAGATGGCTCTGATTCCTAAGGAGGGCTGGCTTGGAGAGGGACAGGAGCAGGGGTTCATGGCCCCAACCACTTCTTCTCTTTCCTTTCCCAGTGATCTCAGCCTGCTTTGGGAAGCAGCAGTCGAACGACAGCAGGTAGCAGCCCACCGTACGCTGTGGATACTCATGGCAGGTGTAATTAGTAAGAGTTCAGAGGCCCTCTGTGGACATCCGAGTTGTTTCCTCAGCAAGTTAACGACGCTGCCTTGGCAGTGTTTGCCGGCATCTACCAAGGATCCCAACCGTTCTGCTTTTCCTCCTTAAACTCCTCCTGTTTGTCTCTCCAAGAGTATCTTAATCCTTTCTGCCTCAGCATTTCAGTCTTGCCTGTGGAGTTATGTGCACCTTCAAGCTCTAATTCCTCCTCAGCAGCACTGCTTTTGACTTTACATACCACCAGTTTTTCCCACTATTATCTTTTCATATAGATGTAACATTTTATTGGGCCACTCTTACTCCTGCTCCTGATTTTTCAGTCCAAAAATTCTGTTCTTACCTTCACTTATTCTGCAAGCTTTGGTTGGAGATACAAGGTGCCTGGGTTTGTTTTAATTTGTTTTTTAACAGACATTAAAAATTACTTCACAACGTTTGTAAAAATACTGAAAATATCTGGCCGTGAGAGAAGGCCCTAAAATGCCACCAGGTTAATTGTGATTCCCCACTGATAGATTAAAAAAAGGAAGTACTCAGCTCAATCTTAATGCCTGTAACATGTGTTTTATTGTCACTGTGTGACGCTGCTTTTTGCCACAGTATCGTATTGTACGTCACAGCCACAGAATTACTTGTCATCTCCACTGAGAATGAAATCAGGTTTGTCTGACGTGCCCTGTTTCCTGTTAAATACGTCGAACAACATGAATTCATTTTCCTTTCTTTATTTCCTTCCTAGCTGATTCCTGCATCCACTGATTCATTATTTTACCCAAGAGTGAGGTCAGCCTCCCTGACCCGGTGCTGTCTGTATCACCCTGCCTGCCCTTTTTGAATACAGCACTCTCGGTTTTCATCAGAATCTTCTTGGTCTTCCAAGATACATTAAAAACATGCCAGAGATTTTCTTCAGACAGGTCTTCAGGACCGTTTAGGGCCAAATCTGCCAGGTTTAAAATACTTATCAGTAATTGATGCTCCATCCTCCGCAGTTACTAATAGACCGGGAAGGACTTTATCATTCTCCAGTGAAAAAAAAAACAACGTACGTTATCCTTTTTTTATTCCAATATGGAGTAGGAATATTTACCGAGTGTTTATCTCATCTGCATCATTAACAGTGTTATCTTCTCCAAAAAACTTTAACCATTGGAAGATTTCTCAGATTCTTAAATACTTCAGAATTATCTTCATATTAGTTTTGTATCTCTCAGGTATAGAAATGTCTCTGATGCTTTTAGCTTCCCTTTTTCTCTGTTCTTCCTTGCTTTTTTGTAGACATTTTGATTGCTATCTAGTCTCTGTTGTCTCTATTTCGTTCCCTCTGAAGAAACATTATACATGAGCAAAGAGAAACTGTACATATGTGTATTTGAGTAAGGGCTCCTTGGTCCATTTTGCTGTTGCCTCAAGACACCCAAAGTCTTTCCATTCTGCTGAAGGAATGCAAAAATTTGATCCACAGCAGTTACTGCGGATCATTGAAGAGCGGAGAGTAAGCGGAGGGGCAGACATGAAGGATGTGAGAAGGGAAGGTAACACTGTAGCTTGCCTGTGAGAGAGCCACCCTCCCTCCAATTTGGTGGTTTTGGAGTAAGTTGCTTAGGTTTTACTTGGAGAGCGAGACAGCTACTGTTTCATTTATCTGCTTCATTAAGTTTAGACTATATTTGCCTCTGTTTGCTTTTCTACTTGTGCTTGGAGTGTGTCTATCTGTGCTCTGTTTCACAGAGCCTGGAGTTTATTTGCCTGAGTTTGCTTTCCACTGCCTTCGGACAATGTTTGCACTGAGCTCTGTTTCATTCAGTCTGGACCTTATGGGCCCAAGTTTGTTCCACAGCATTTGGACTATGTTTGTTTTGCTTTCCAGAGCCTGAGAATGTGGCTGTACGTGGTTTGCCACTACCCAGCAGAGTGTCTCTGTCTATCTTGTGGTTAGCTTGAGTGTGCTCCTGTGCTAGCTTGGCCTTCGCTCGCCTCTCTTAGCGTCTGCCTTGCCCCGTGCCTTGCTGCTGGATTCAACCACTTTACAGTAAGAGGGGATCTGAGATAAAATGCCAGTGGTTTAAGCTCTAAGTGGACTATCCAGATCAGGGGAACTCATTTGCTGTTTCCCAAACAGCAGCGTGGAGATCCTACCAGAATGCAACGCGCCCTTGCGGATGCGTAAAAATGCATTTCAACACGTTGGTGTTTTCTCCAACAGAAATCGACGATTAAAGGCTATGACGAAGAACTTTCTCTGTAAGCCCACTAATATCAATGAAGTTACTTGACATGGAGTACTATGACAGTGCCAAATTTGTCCCAAAATACGTCCCCCCAAACTCGTACATGAAGTCAGAGGAGTGTCTACCAAATTCCTGGCCAAGACTGGACTTCCTCAGCTTGTCTTATCTTTAATTAAAATAGAAAAAGAAAAAAAAAATTAACCACGTCCTGTAATTCTGACTACTTAAGAATGTTAACTAGAAATGCAGGTGTTTTCTTACCTCTCCAAGGTTGTCAGCCTCCTTTTTAATTCTCTTATTTCCACTTTGTATTTTTTCATTTATCTGTTTTGAACTGTGTCCCAAAATCTAGTTCTGTGTACAAATTTATCACTACTTCTTACCGAGATGGTAACATTTCTTCCACTGATTTGGATTCTCAGTCTTCACAGCACTGATTTTATTCAGCCAAGAGTGAGATTTTAAGCACTTATTGACTAGGTAAGCCCAGCTCTACCTTCATTGCTGAGGTAACATTTCCACTGACATCAATTCAGCACATTTAATTTAGGATCACTGGAATAGATTCAGTGGGCAGACAACCCTTAGCTTATTTATTGTAATATTTCATCTTGGCATGAAGCTTAGCTCAGTTGTTTTTTTTTTCCCCAGGCCTGCAGCCAGCTGTAGAAAAAAAAAAAAGAAAAAAGATAGCAATGAGGCTCTCCAAGAAATGACCAAACAAGCTAGGAAATGTGGCAAGTACTATGGTTGCAGTCAGAGAAACATGCTCTGGTGTTTGAGTCCAAAGGGGAGTAGAAAATACCTAGAGGTTGACATTTCATGTGTCCATCTTCTAAATAATGCTCCTGTGCAGTTGTGCTTATGAAATAAAGATGCAGGCAATTTAGATGGGTTCTTAATGACGTTTTAGGGGATTTAGTATTAGCAGAGAGGTTAAGTGAACTACCCAAGAGCCTGAAGAGGGTCTGAAAAACATGGACAGCTAACACAGCTTAACATCAAGCAAGTGAGCAGCTGGGTTCTTCCAATCAGTCAATAACACACCCCGTTCCTGTAGCTGGGTACCCATTCGGTACTCACGGTAGTTTAATTTTACTTTTTGTTGGCAAGATCAAGTAGGTATCTTGGCTGAATAGATCGAATGGAATAGCCTATTCACTTTTTGGATCTCACGGGAGAAAAACCTTGAACTGCTTATTTCTATTCCTTTTGTTTAATAATTTATTTTTATTACCACCTTTCTTTGTACTCTTAGACATTAGGTGAACTAATGGTCTAATAGGTCAGAGGACCAGAGACCTTCTGAAGGGCTGAGACCACCCACCCCTCTCCTTTCAGATCTCACAAATATAAAAAAGATATATTTCTTCAGGTTTTGGAAGGTTGTTTTCACTCCTGAAGCCAGCAAGGTCCTTCTTAGATTGACACAGATTGTATTAAAAAAAACATTGAAAAATCCTGAAAACCCCAAAACATTCAAATATTTTTTCTGTTGTTAAGTCTGATAGGTGCTGAATAAATTACTTTGAGTGTGTTAATACAAAGAGGTAAATGGCGAAATAAATAGTAATGTTAGGTACCTAATATCAGTTTAGTCCCTAGAGAGAGACAGACATATCTGGAGTGTTAGCTTGTCCTGGCCTATGGTGGTGCATATAGTTCTATATTGACTTCACAGAAAAACTCTAAGTGTCCACCCTAAGATATAAACAACATGATGTTTAAAATTCCAGCTTTAGAAATTTAGACAATTTACTGTTCACCCATGGAAACAGGGCTGAATCTCATAGGTTTTTGACTCTTCTTTTGCTTCACTTGATGTTTCACATTCAGAAGAAAACCGGTCTCTCCAATACAATGGTAGGCTTTGCAATTTCCCGCCTGCTGCAAGAAAGCGCCCTTTTGACGGAGGGGAAATGATTTGATCAGTCCTGAAGAAGAGAGGAACAGAAGCAGTGGCCTTGAGAAAAGATACGGGAAACCCATGACAGAGGTTTTTTTAATTCTTCATTTAGAAGGTCAGACATGCCCACATATCCTAAAAAGCTCTGCTTGCTTCCTTCCCTCTGAATGAATTAAATATCGAGTCCCAAACGTCCAACGTTGAGATGCTACGGGAATCACAGCCACACAAGACACAGAGTTCCTTCGGCAGAGCAGTGGTTTAGCTGCCTTTAGCCATACCCAGCTCTACTTCTTTCATTTATAACCCCAAAATGTTTCAGTGCTCTTGAGACTTTCCTTAACTGCTTCATTGTTTGCAACTGTTACTAAAATCAAACAACTTTAGGTAGAAGTGAAGCAGGGGCAAGTGTTAAGATCACATGTGGAGGGTAAGCTTTACTCCAGCGTATATTTATAAAATTTTAACTGAAATGGACAAAGAAGCTTAGCGGTGAATTGCTACTTTAAAATCTTCCCTGAGGTATCAGTAGATCACGGCAGCTTTGTTTCAGCAGCATTCACAGCTCCTTTCCTGACTCCCACTGGAGGACAGCAGGTTACTTCATGGTCTTTGGTGGAGCATCAGATTCACCACTTACCCAGTTACAGCCCCTAAACGGCGACTTAAAGGAGAGGAAAATCTGAGGGTACCCTCCACTAAATGAGAGGGACACCTGAGGATACCCTCCATTGCTCTCCCCTCTCTGGCCTCTTTTCACAAGTAGCTGCTACGCTCTTCCTACACCTTGTGTAGAGCTGAGGACAGTAGTAAAGAAGGTCTTACTTTCCTTTCAGCAGAGGTAGTGGGTTAGCTCTGAGTGGGGAAAGGAAGAAGGTTGTTACCAAACTCAGAAATGATTGGAAATTCAGACTTCGAGAATAGATAACTGAAAAAACAAGAAAGGGAAGTTTCTTCAACTTCCATGCTGAATAATAAACACCACCACTTGAAATAAATCACTCGATTATAGTATCCTATTGTATTGTATTTTATACCTTTTTTAGACAGACATTATTACTCATAAACTAAATAATATGATCTTTTTTTTAAAGAGCTGAGATCATGCCTAGAAATAAGTCCAAACATGACTAGACATTGTAATTCATTTTTTTTTCAAGGTTTTTGCTAGCCAAGAGCCGACAGCTGTACTGAAGTGGAAAGGATTTTACAGAAGATGGGTTGTTTCTAAAGAAACCAGTGTGTCTTTTTCAGAATGCTGCTGAAATTGAGTATGAGGGTAACGACAGTCTCCTTTCAAAAGAGTCCATCAGTCCATGCTAGGCCTTTCCAGGGTGAAATATTAGTGATTTTTTTTACCTTTATTTTATAAAGAAAAAAACCCCAGAGCTATCAGGTGACTTTCAAGTGAGATAAATTCTTCACCGTGAATTTTTGGGACTTGAAGGCCTTTTGCAGTACAGGACCCGCACTGCAGACGGCACCCCTCAGGCTGACTAACCCTCGGCACCGTTGAGGTCTGGGTCATTTGTATGCCACTGAAACGCTTTTTGTGGCGCACGACACTGGCTTCCTTTAAAAACCACGTAGACCTCCCGTCTCCCTCCGAGCAGCACTGCTGGGTTTGGACCGAACCGCACTTGTGTGTGCATGTCCAGGGGCCTGGAGCTGATCCCGCACCAGGTCTAGAGCAATTCTAACTCCGGCCTGGCTTTTCCAATATGTGTTTATAATCAGGCTGAACTACGTGCGTGAGAAATAACTAATTGTCCGAGGGCATAGCTTTCCTTCCCCAAGAAAACGTACCAGAATTATCTTGCTTATTAGATTTTGCAACCAATGCAATTATTGCTAACAGAAAAGGTGCTAAAGATAGAAAATATGATTTGCCTCTCCTGAGTGTTTCGTATAACAATATAAGCATTGACCGTTGTGTACTTTGGTATTATTTTCCTTTCCTGCTTATAGTCCCTTCTCATGTTTCTCCATCATTTTAGGCCCCTAATAGGGATAGGATGAACCCATTGATGTCGGCACATGGAGGCCTGCTACGAGCATGCCTTTGGTTTTAGTCTCCTAGCAGCAGCCATTCATGTTATGTGGGCTTTCTTTTTTGGGCATTGCCCACCCCTGAATCTGACTTCAGGCATTTTTCACTGCCTGTTCTGCATGAATAGCCACAGGCCTCTTGCCAATTGTCCCCCCTTCTTGAAAGCCAGCCTCAGCCAAAGGCCTTTTCAAGTGTGATCCCAGAGTGCCACACAGGCTTTCAGGGTATTGTTGTCGAGATGAGGGCCCTGCACTGGAAAGTGGGGTCAGAAGAGAAAGCACAATAAGGGGTGATGGAGGCTTCATGCAGTCCTCAGATGCTGGCCTGTTTATTAATTTACAAAACTAATGTCACTGTCTTTAGAGAAGAGATTGAGTGAAAAAGATGCCCTTTGAAGAGAAGAACTGCTTTTGATGCATTACCAAAACATTGCTCCCCTTATTAAATTGATTTTATGGAAGCAAGCACAGCTAATAAAAGTTCAGGAACACCAATAAAATATTGAAGGTCTGGATTCAGGGTTTTCCTTTTTTTTTTTTTTTTCCTCATCAGCTCAGACACAATTCATGTTAATGGGTTTTACAAGTTGTCCTTGGGCAAAAAAATCCTTAAATAAAATGGGTCCAAATATCTGGTCTTCCTTATGCATGTCACACAAACTAGTAGTCAGGACAGTACAACAGTGCGAGCCCTTTGACAGAGGTCTTCCTTAGACATAACGTAGTGAAATATTCAAGCAGAATTTTTTTTCTATCAGTGTTTGGATGGGAACTTAAAGGGTAGAGGGTCCATGAATCTTGAATATGATATGTGCAAGTGGCTTGACTCGTGAAGACATTCAAAGCTGGACTTGAATGTTGCTCCTGCAGTCACAGTTGGCACAGGTTGATGGATCTAGGCCAGCACTTCTCTGATTCCCTAGCTCCTGTGACATCAGATGGAGTCCTGTTGTCTAGTAGTACGTAAGGTTTGTGTTGCAGGTTTTGATCTGAGAGCAACTTTGAGGATAAATGTGACTTCTTGACTTATTCTTATTCTTCTTTCCCATACCTGGCTAAAAGTGAGGCTCGCTGGATCCCGTCAGACACGTGGATGGTGGTTTCATTTTACTGACCACTTGAAATTGCAAACTCCTTTCCACTGCTCTCCTACCTCCTGGCAAAAACAGAGATGCTGCTCTCCCTGTCTCAGATCACCTCGCAAAGCAGCGTGTCATACTGAGTTGAATTATGTTCTCTTCTTGCCCTAAGAAACCAAACCAGGACAAGCGTCTTTATCCGCAGACGGCTTATCGTTTCCACAAGTGGTTGCTGTCATAAACTGCTGGAGATATGTGATGACTATCGTTGTGGATATTACTTAGGATTGAGTTTAGGGGCTTGTGATGCCACAAGTATGAAACTCTACAGCTGGAACTGGAGAGGACTGTCATTAGACTTGTATCCTTGGTAAGCTGGACGTAGAAGGAAGGCATTCCAGTCTGACCAGTGGGTTACAGATGCAAGATTAGGAGTCAGTTTTAAACATGTGGCCATAAATGTGTGATTGAATTTTAAGTGCTTTCAATTAATGTAGATCAAAAGAGACTTTTGTAGTTAGACAGACTTTCAAAAGTACCAGACTTCAAGCATAAATCTGTCCAGTCTTCCTTTGTTTTTCATAACTTGTCTCGCCATGTTTGTTAATTATGGAAGGCATTTAGGACTTGCTCTGTCTCATCCAGTTGCTTCTCTTCTCTAGTGCTCCAGCAGTGAAGTCAGCAGTTTTACAATTCACTGCCTTGAACCTTGAAAGTCATTTATGGCCAGCAAGTGGGTGTAAATTGCTAATGGTAACATTTTAAGCCTATTCTGTACACAAAACAATGGAGTTTGATCCGTGGAACAAAAATAGTTATAACCCACTCACCTTCCTAGTAACAGAAAATAATTCGAAGGCTCGTTATCCCTTCTTTAAATGATAATGCAAGAGAAATAAGTTTAGGATGAGGAAAGCTCTTACCTGAAAGCAAAAACCAGAACATCACCCAGTATGATAAACATTGCTAACTTTTAATTATACACTTCTTTCAGTTTTCAGCTGTACTGCAGACAGGACAGTTCACAGGTTCAACATCAGTCTCTGTGCTTCTACCAAATGCATGTTCCCAGACTAATATATTTGGTTATTAATATACACATTTGAACTATAAAAGTGGGTGGTTTTTTTCCTGAGCAGAACACTATATGACCGATTTTGCTATATGTATCGATAGCTGATTTTCTACACATTGTTGGGGTGGTTTTTTTTGAGAAAGACTTAGTATATTTTCAAACACCAAATTCAGGGAAGAATAAGGAGATTGGTGAATTATTGTGAATTATTCTTTGAGTATTTTTTTTTTAAATAACTTCACATGATTTTGTACTTGAAAATATCTGGTGTGAAGCTACCGCGTGCCTTACTATGCTTTTGGATACGTCATTCTCTAATGAAAATTGTCTAATTTGAAAATGACTCCTTGAATTATGTTTAAGATGTCAGATTATCCAGCCTCTTACAGCACTTTCATCATTAGCACTCTCAAAGTCAAGGTAGATGAACATGCCAAATGCCTTCTTACAGCATTAAGTCATGTCTTTCTCTTATTAATAAAGAATGTAAAAATAAAACACTGCTAAGCTGACACTGCTTCAATCAAGGCTGAAAGCTACTGACTGTACTGAAGATTTTGTAGGACACAGAGCATCTTTGCGAAAAAAAAACCACACCCCGAGTGCACTAAGAGAGGTGTCAAACAGCCCCGCAGCCTGTGGCGAGAAATCCAACACTCTCGACCAATTTGGGACTTGCCTGTACAAGAGCTGTTTATTTTGGCTTTGGGTGGAGGAGATGATTTGTCCTCTCTATATAAACAACCACAGATAATAGGATGTCAATAGACATATTTCAATATTTACCTTTTAAATATTAATCAAACTAACCACAGTAAAAATGCTGAGATAGAAATATGGCAAGTATTAGTAAGCTTCTCATGAATTATTTTCCTTTTCCTTCCACGTGAACAGCAATAAGTGGTTGGAGTACCTAGGAAAACTATTCTGGCAAACTTGGCACTGTCACGGCAGGAATCACAGAATCACAGGATAGTTGAGGCTGGAATAGCCCTCTGAGATCACCAAGTCCAACCTATGACCTAACACCCCAACATCAACTAGACCATGGCACTAAGAAGTGCCACGTCCAATCTTTCCCTAAACACCTCCAGGGATGGCGACTCCACCACTTCCCTGGGCAGTCCATTCCCGTGTTTAATCATAGTCATGACCAGGTCAAGAAAATCCCCAGTCTGGGGAGAAGTTTTATGATGGCATAGAGGCACTAATGGACAAAAAAAAGAAAAAGGTGTCTGGTTTAGATAAGGATACGAATAATTCTCAAAAGAAGTTCAGCATTTTGGTTCAGATAAGAAACTAAATAGATTATCTGAAGTTCTCTAAATCTCACTAAGGTAAAATTCAAGCGGCAATCTTATGAGAACGAGGCTTCACAAGACGTTTCTAACTTCTCCTTCTGGTCCATTTAAAAATATAAGCAGAAGTGTAAGAATGAAATACTTCCTCTAAAAAGGAAATTTATGTGACATTAGCTATGCTATTTTATCCTTGATATAATGACTGTGGAATCTCCTGTGAATGGGGTATGTCCAAATCATAGCACAATGAGTAGCCTTGTTGCAGATACGAAGAAGTTGCTTCTCTGCTTGTAGACGATCTAGCACAGGATTGTGATGTCCTAAACTGTTTGCAGCCTTTGTCTGCCTTTCTGTCTTTTTTTTCAGCTTTTTTAGAAAGGCTTATCATTATTTTTAACACATGACTTTTGGAAAGATTAAGCTGGTGGATGGGTTTTTTGGATGGGTTTTACAGAGGGAATCTGGCTCTGTATTTTGCAGTGAGAGGTCGTGGAAACAGACTGGGCTGTTTTAAATCCTTTACCTCAAGTATGATGGCTGGGAGCCTGAAAAAAAAAAAAAAATCTTAATTCTTTTTTTTGAGTCCCTTTAATGTGCATCACTGCTTCTTATGGGAGTCATCCTGCCTGTGTCCTTCTGTCTGTCTTACTCACACTGAGGGAGTTCCTGAGCATGGATCTGCAGATAGACTTGGGCAGAGTTTTTTTACCTCAGAATCCCTTGCGCGTGAATTGATTTCTAGAAATTGCAACAGCAAGTTGCTTCCTCTCAAAGAGACTTTGTTTTCTCTTTTTCTTGTGCAGAGTCGTCTGAAATGGCCAGAAGATCCATGGGGATGGCAGTGTTCTGAAGGAGGAAGGTATGGTTCCAATTAATATTCAGCTTTAGCAGAGTCAAAATGTTTCACAAAAATAGGCTAATTTTGACAGGTTTGAGACTTTAAAGTTCAACTTTGATTCTGACCAGGGAGAAATAGTCACCTGATATGAAAACCTGTGGAATTTTTTAAGAGAATACAATTTTGAAAATGTTTGGAAAATTGTGGCTTTATTCTGTTGCAAAATGAAAACAGTGCCAGGGATTTGTAATCAGAGTAGAAGGAAATTTGTCATTCACTGACTATTTCTTTGAAAATTATAAACAGGGAAACCAAAGAATCCCTCTGATTACCTTGATGTTATTGCTGTCATCCCAGTTCTTCCACTCTGGAAGTGTGACTGAGCTGTAAAGCTTTAAATGGTAATAAAGTGCTAGGAACAGGATTTCTGTGTGGTCCCTGTGCCAGCATCAGAGAAAAGATCCAATACAGCTAATCTGTTCAAATTTAATGAATATCCTGCTGACTTTTAAGGGAGCTGGCTGCCTGACTACCCTCGGAGACCTTAAAAATCTCCTGGTTTTGTAGGATTTTGTCAGGAAACCAGACTGAGTGAGCCCATATAGAAAATGCCATTGCCGTTCCTACAGGTTTCCACAAGACATTTGACCCCTCCCCTCCCTTTCTTTCTTCTTTTTATACCTCTCTGGAATGCAGATATTTTGGTTAATTTTCTCCAGCTGTCACAGACTCTCACAGGAAAATGACCTCGCAGAGTGACCACTTCCCCTACTCTTTGACTTAAGTAGATTTTTTTTCTTTTGGAGTTTTCACCACATCATCCACATCACTCTCTGGTGTCTTTCATGAGTCAGGAAAAAAGCAGAAAAAAATTTCCACCCTTTAGGGGAAAAAAAAAAAGGTGGGGGGAAGCAAATCAGATCAGTTTGGATTGAGTTTATCAATTTACATCACTATTTCAGATCAGTTGGTATAATAAAAAGTTAATATTACCTATTACAGCTAAAGAGTAGAATATATTATATGCGATCTGGATATCTTCCGTATAAGAATGTTTTTTAAGAATGCAATTAATTGATTCATTTAGTAATGACAGCAGTCTTAGCAAATAAGAGAATTGCATTTATTTACTCTCTTGTTCTTTCAAACACACTATGAAGAGGGGAAAATGTTATTGCAGAAACTGTTTCAAGTTTAGTTTTCTGAAATAGCACTATGAAAAAAAACCCGACAAAACACTGTAGGAGAAATAGTTACGGCTTATCAATTATGGAAATGAGATGCATATACCTCAAAGGCTAACGGTTTATTAAGTAACATGATAACAAATAAGGACATATGTAAGAAAAAAATTGCAGTGCATTTTTTGTCAGCTTCGCGTACTCCCAAGATAAACGACGGTTTATCCTCGGTTTCATTCCTGCAAGAAATTTGAAATCAGTGGGCTATTCAAGGGTGGAACTTTAAGCCTGAGCATTAGTCTTTGCAGAATCAAGGCCTCCCAATTCTCCATAAAGATACTTAGGGCAGCCCCTGCATTTTCATTCTCAAAGTCAAGTTCTGCAGTTCTCGAAACCAGAACTGAAGTTTTACTTTGCCGCGCATCTCTTACCTTCGCCTTTTTGTAGCGCCTTTTGTCGAGGGCCGCTTTCCTCGTCCGGTGAGTTCCTCCTCCCTTATCACCAACGGCTCGTTAGTAAGGCTCGCAGAATCCCAAGGATTTCCAACCATAATTTTTCCCCACCGGTGTTGTGTACAGCCTTATGCTTTGATACTTACCCTGTCGCCTACCCTGAGTCTGCAGTATCTGAATGAGAAGAGAAAGATGGGGACTGGAAGGAGTCCGCAGTCTTTACTACACCAGCAGATGAAATTTCTGTGGTCTCTCTAAAGGCTGCGTTTACATCTGTTGCGTCTGAGGGCAAGTACTGCACTCCCCTGCTGTCTGGAAGGGATACAGAGCAACTCCACACTGTCAGAGCTCTTCATATTCTGCTTTGAATAAGTATCCCAAAACCTTGGTATTTTCTGGAGCAGTTTGGGAAGTTTCCTGCAGGAAATTTTTATGAAGGTATTCTTTTTGAGTGTCTGCGCATTATATAAATGCTATATTAAGACTGTTCAAGGTGAGCAGGTTGTAGTTATGGTTCATTTTTCTAATCTTCCAGAGCTGGTATAGCCAAAAGTTTATGCAACAGCCTTCTAAATTGCTTCATTTTAGAATTGGAGATGGGTTACTGCTACAATCCCCAGGAATTTAGGTATTTTAGAAATAAATTCACAAAAGATTTTTGTGGTTAGCGGTGTCAAGTAGACTGGCTGATATAAATATATGCCTAATAAAGTCAAGTTCTAAAAGCAGATTACTCTTGTGCAGCAGGAAGATTTTGTTTTTTTCTGTCCTGAGTGCAGCATATACACCTGGCAGAGTGATGAGGTCACTTATTTGAAAGAGCGAGCCTGAGGTGCAAAGGACTAAGCGTGGGTTGTGGAGGTCATCATGGCACGAACCTGATACGTAGCCTCATGGAGGTGGGGCAAACGGGGCTGGGGCGAGAAAATAATGAGGTCTGATCATGTCTCAAAGGGACTGAATTGGTGTCATGAGTGAGCAAAATGTGGTTGTAACTGTTGAATACATGAGTTTATAACCCTATGGATGGTTCCTGGGTGTGCCTACAAACTCTAAATCATTACTCTCTCTACATATTTGGGATTAAACATTGCCGGGATGCCTTAGCCTTACATGGAATCATCCTAGTTTCTGATGGGGAAGTCCATTGCTCCTCCTCATAGATACTGACCACAGTAATGGATGGGAGAAGTAGCTCTGTTGGATAATGCTCTCAGCTGGCTCCCAGCCAGCCAGCTACTCAAGCTCACCAGCTGACGTGTGACTTCAGCACTGCTGCTCAGGTTCAGTGTGTGGTCAGATGTGCTGCCTCAGCTGCTGCTGATTCAGGTCACTGTTCCTGTCTATCCCAACCGCTCCATTCATTCCCTTAACCCCCAAACTGGAACTAGATTCTGTCAAAAGATGCAGCAGTTCTGAGGAACTGGAAGGGAAGAGGGATGGTGACACAATCGCTGCAAGAATGCGAAGGGTGACAAACTCTTCACTGGAATTAACCGTGGCCTGAGCAGCGTGTCCAGCTGTGCTCTTTGAGGTGCTCAGTCATAGGCTGATCTCACTTGCTAGAGATCCCACCTTAGCTGGAGTTGTTAAAGGCATGTGCTTTTGGAGCAGCGCTGCACGTTGTCGTCCTGCCACCGCTTCAAACTTGCAGTGGCCATATTGGTCGTATTGTAATCTGGGAATAAGTGAGCAGGAAAATGCCTCAAGATCGCGTGCAACATTTTTTTTTTCATTTCCATGTGTGCTGAATAGACTTGACTTTATGAACAATCCCCTTTATTTCAGTGGAAATTCTTTCAGAGTAAGCTTTGGCTGAGATGAATAAAAATTATGACATCTTTTCCTAAGTGATTCCATTTTGCATGAGCTGAATTTTTACAGCTAAACCCTTTGGAATTCAAGAAATCTGATAAACAGGTTTCCTAAGTCCTTTTGGCCTTAATCATGGAAGTAAAGGAGAATGGTGCTAATGGTATAATGATCATAGAATAGTTTGGGTTGGAAGGGACCTGAAAGATCACCTAGTTCCAACCCCACTGCCATGGTCAGGGCCACCTTCCATTAGATCAGGTCCACGTCCTGTTTCAGATGTTTGCTTTACACAGGGTGGAAAACACTACCATTGATAGTAACATTAATAATATGTGTGATAGGTGCAATAACTCTTTTCTTGGAATTAGTATCTGTGAGATGTTATGGCTCAATGACTCCACCTCTCAAAGAGAGGCACGCAATTTCTAACTGGCAGCTTTTTCAAAGATCAGTCCGTACAAAAACAAGTGGTCTTAGTAAATTGTTTAACCTTGAAGGTGAATGTTGTACCTCTTGTGTTTATGAATTGTAAATGGGTTCTTTGTAGTGGCTGCATACGCATAATTACATAAACATCTCCCTCAACTTAGATGGATTCTTTGCATTTCAAACTCTGGAAATTCTAGGAGGAAAAAAGGGGATGAACCAGAGAATGAATACCATATTCCAACTGATGTTTCCTCACATGTATCTGTTTCAGGAAAGGACTTCAGCATATGTTTAACTTTAAGCATGTGCTCAGGTCTCACTGGATTTAAACACGCACTGATCGAGGACGTTTTCTTAAATAGAAGCAATATGTTGTCCCAGTGAAGTCAACTTGATTTGCCAGCTACTCCCCTCCTGTACATATAGGTGATTTCAACTGGCATCTGTAAAGAAAGGGGAACCTGAGATCTTTAAAGCAGCTACTGCCTCCAAAATGGCTTTGGTACTTTGTGGTACAAAGTGCAGTCTTTCCGGTGCCAAAACTTTCTCCCATCAAAATAAACACTGTGTAGTATAATGGGGCTGCAGTCTCCTTTTGTAGTCTATGGGAAAATAATAACTCTCTTACTACGGTATTTTTTGTACTATCCTTTTTTTCCCTGTCTTTACCGTCTGACCACTGCCTCTAAAGACCAAGTAGCTCTGGCTGCACAAATACAAGAGAAGTTGCTTTATTGTGAAGGAGGAGAATAAAAGGTGTGGAGAGCGACTAGGTCATATTCTTGTCAGCCCCCTGTATTTAGACTCCTTTCAGCTTCGTTTTTTGGTGACAAACTGCACAGCTGTAATGCCTTACATTTACCAGCCTGCATATATGAAAGATGTGTAATGTTAACTAAGCCCTTTCCCGTCCCTCATGGAAGACCACCCTGCCTGCAAACCCTCCCGAGGAAAACACGGCGCGTCCTGATCAGAAACTGCCTTTGTTGGCAGAAATACAGTATGTTGCATTAACCAAACCAGCATTTTTTAAAACATTTTTGATGGTGGTTGCTTTTTATTTAAATATTCATTTTGCTTGTGTAAACCGATCTCATTTGGTCTTTACATCCCGACATCACAGGACTATCTGAAAGCCTTGTTTACATTTAGCAGTGGAAATTGTTTCAAGCCTTGCACAAAACCTTCAAAATCTGATATGCTCAGGCAGAAAAAGGACTGGATTCTCCTCGGCAGTCTCCTAGACAGCAGTTTTTGCTGGGACGACCTTTCTGGTGATAAAAGTTGCCTAATCTTTCTCCCCACAGACAGCGCAGTTTTTCTCCCATGGAGGAGCTGTTGTTAAGCAAAACTCACTTTCAAAACTTGTTCCACTTCTCTACTATTGACTCCTCTGTGCCTTCACTTGTTGCTGTGCATTCCCCAGCTCCTCCACTCTGACTTTATCGATATATGTTACTTGTTTTCTGAACGGTAAGTAATTCAGCTCCAATTCAGAGCTGCAATTACCGTAAAAAACAGTAATCATCGTATTGTGCCGAACGCAGCCATTTACTTTCTAGTTGTGAACGCGACTGTGGCAACATCATTTCGGCTCTAATTGTGCGGGTTAAGGGAAAGCCTGGGATAATTGACTCCAGGGAAGTCACTTTGAATTCAAAAGGGCACAACTGCGTTTTGAACCTGGCCCCGGGAAACTCATACTGGCACCACCAGTACGGTCTGAGGACATAACAAACATAGCTAAACACTACCCTGCTTGTTCCTCCTCCAGTCATGGGAGTGAAGCTTCTTGCTTCAACTGTTACTCTATGTACACCTCAGCACAGCACGAGTTACGCTGTCTAGACTGTCTACTCCAACTTGCAAGGTGCAAGACTTGTAGCACGAAACCCTTCTCTCTTTAACAGTGTTTCAGCAGTGTAATTTCACTCAAACAAAAACGATTCCTGATTTACCTCGGAATAACCTCAGGGACACTTGGCTAATCTCAGGGTCTTGGGTTGAATCCTACTTTAGGAAATTCTAGCTTGAGTCAGTGTTTTCTGGCGAGTGATTTACCAATTAGAAAGGTCTGAACTCTAAGGCGAGTGGTGACAATGAGCCGCTTCTTTGCTGTGTCCCAGTTTTCCCAAGTGTGAGATGGTTGTAATTATATTAATTTCCCTGTCTTGGATACTGTGACGAGTAAATTGCAGGAGGGCTTAAAAGGGGCTATCAAATGTGTGGTTCTAGATGTGAAATCTCTAGGTTTAGACAGGTCCTTTTTGTAGGTCCCAGGAGAAGTGTCTACCCTTTCCTGTCCACCAGACAGCCCTTCATTCCAGAGCGCGTGAAGCAGTGACCATCCCGCATCAGAATCTTGACTTTCTTTTATGCATCTGTCTCGTATTTTCCCCAGTCAGACCGCGGTGAGAGGCAGCACACTCAGCTCTCTAATCCCATAACTTTTCTGCAAGCAAGGTAAATATTACTCTCTGCATTTTGCAGATGGAAAAAACTGAGCAAAGAGGTTAAATGGCGTAGTCTAATAATAGACAGAGATAGCAAGCATGGGAACAATACGTATGGGCAGAAATTTCAGGGCTCTGGAAGCGTTCGGGGTCACCGTGCGAATTCAGCAAAAGGCTAAACACCGAATTCGTGTGCATCGTGAGGACTCTGCTTTCCTGTGTCTCTCCTCCAGCCTGATGTAGGTGCTCACACAGCCAGGTGCAGATGTCATTATGGTTATAATTTTATGCAGCTTTATTCCAGCAGGTTTTCCACGCTGGTACTAATCGACTCAAATGTCCATGGAATAATACCCCAACTTGTCTTTCTTGCTGTGTCATTTCCCAGTCTTCCTATGAGATTTAGGAGCAGTTTCTGGACATATAGGGAAGGGATCTGGCATCCACACTTTACTCTCCCATCAACTTATGTCTTCAGTGGGAATGGAAGAACCAAATTCTGCCAAGTTCTTTAACAATCTTCTGGACTGTGAGGGTTTGGGGCCTTTTTTTAGCGGTGGTGGCGATTTTCAGAAAGGCTTATGGATCATCTTCATGCCTTTCTGGGTGCAAAGTACAAGGGATTTTTTCCCATTTTGAAAACAGTCATATGTATTTATTTAATCTACTTCCTCTAGCAACATTGTGTACCAAGGGAGCTAAAGACAGAGTCAGTGCAGGGATGACTTTCATTCATTTGCTGTATTTGGAAAATAAGCAGCATAAAACTTCATTAGCATAACACAGTCTGTTAGGTCCCATACTTTTACCCCCCAAAGGTCTTCCTGTTTCCTTGTGTTTTGATAAAATGGCTGATACGCTGCTAAATTGCTGGGAAAGTTTGGAATAACATTAATTTAACGAGAGAGTTAGATTAAAAATTATGTTGTAGAGCTGGACGGCTGCTTTTTACTTCTTTTTTAACCGCTTGGCATTCCTGATGCTGGGTCTTGGTTTCTGTAGCCATGCAGCATATGAATCAGAGAGAACCCACCCTGTGCTTTGGCATAACTCTTAAAGCACTGACAGTTCCTCTTTCTTCAGCAGTAATTAAACAAGTAAAAACTGGTTACTTTGGTTAGCAGATATAAATGTGGAAAATATTCACAAATACATATCACTGGGTGTGTGTGTCTAAGGAATCTGGATGAGCTGTGGTTGGACTCTCCTTTCCCACATACTTACAACAAAGGTGCTTTATCCAACAAAGCAATCTGGCCAAGGTCTTTTATTTCACCTAATTCATGTTCTTTCTTTCTTTGTAAGGCTTGAAGGTTTGCTGATAGTGCAGTTCAGTGCAACCCTTAACAACAGGAGGCACTGTTGGGGATAGAACTCAGCAAGAGGAAAAATCACCACTTAACACCAGGATGAGACAGTCTTGTAGAACTAAGACCCAGCCCGCCCTTAATTTTTTTTTGCACTGCTTTGACTCTTCCAGTTAACTCTGTGATTACAGAATGGGCTAGCACAGCTCTTCCTTTAGGAGAAATTGTAACACTGAAAACGTTACCTCTTTTAAAACGAGTTTCTCCAGTAAATAAGCAGTATGCTGGTGTCAGTGTGCTCCTGATGGCACCAGAGGGGTTGTATGCTCTGACTGGCATGGTGGACACATTTAAAAGCAGAGCTAGAACGAGCCCAGACAAACCCCAACTCACTGTTTAAGTAACAACATCTTTTGGGAGGAAGTCTGTGCTAACAGTAAAGCATTAGAGAGGTTTCAAGAGCAGTTTGCTTAATTATGACATTCTTGGAAGCTCCATTTATGGTGGAACAAATGCACTCCCTTTGCCTCAGTGACCCCTCTGTAAAACAGGAATAACCAAACCAGAAGTTATAAATCCAGAAATCCTTCTTGTGATGGTACTTCTCACCTTCATTACCCACCTTACAGTACAGGCTACAGAACTTCCTTGGATTGACTCCTGTCAGAAATAATGCAGCTATTTAGGAAAAATATATTATACTGGTTTTAATATTTCTGCTGAAACACTTGACAAGTTGACCCATATTTAAAACAGCAATAACCCTGATCTAAGGCATCTAAATCAGGCTTATAATCCAATAACACAGTGGTCAATACTGAGGTGAGGAGAAGACAGGGCCTAATACTTAATAACTGAAATATAGACTTGCCTCTTTAGTCTAGAGTAATTTTGCTTCAGATTCCAGGTATCCCTGTGACTGCTCCGCTGCCAATCTGCCTAGTGCATTCTCTGCTTCCCAGATTTGTTTTCCCCAACCTTCTTTTTAGTGAGTTGATAATGCTAGTTTTTGACTTCGTGTTTTTCTGATTGGTTTGTGGCTCTTCTCCCAATGCCTGCTTTTCCAAACCGTTGGTGCAACCTGGCATTTTATGCACACGCAGGTTCTCGGGATCCTGCCCACCCCCAGGCAAGATTAAGGCAGTGACAGAGGAGGCTGAAGTTGCTCTGCACATTAGAAGGAAAGGCTCTTTAGGCTTCTTACTCGGTGATTTTTTTCTTTTTTTTTTTAAAAACAGTGGGAGTTTCTTTGTTAAATTCAGCAGACTTTAGACCTGATAGTCCTAGACCAAGTAAGGACAGTTGGGGTTTTATTTATTTTTAACAAGCTAGCAGCAGTTTACTCCTATAGGCTATATTATTTTTCTCAAATTACCCAATTCATATTCACCTCCTGCAGGGTTCTCTATTCTCGCTGCTCTTTATTACACACAGACGAGTTGCCTCTCCTCTAATTTACCCCCATGGTACCACTCCACTGACTAGAGAGAAATTGCTGCTTTATACCAAAATAAGCTAAAGGAGAATTGGTGCCAGATTTTAACTTTGGTGAGCAGCTTTGCCTGGAATCATCCAGCGATACCACAACTGGGAACTCCAGTCAGACATCCAAATACAACAAATATTTCTGGCTTTGCCTACTACGCTTTCTTGCTCCTCAGAGTCAGGCTGGGAGGAAGAGGAAGATTATGAAAGAAAATGTACGCATGAATATTTTAGCCATCTTCTGTGTTAGGAAGGAAAAAATGTAAAGAGCAGATGACTGATTCATGGTGTTTTGGTTGAAAATATTGTAGCTTTTAAACATTGCCTCAGCGCGGTCAGGGTGCTTACAGTAAATATATTTCACACCAGATGTGGTCTGAAATGTACATGACTTAGACTTTTCCTGCACACAGTAACTGTCAGTTCTGGGAGCCTGAGGATCCCCAGGTTTCAAAAAGACCGTTCCTGTTGTAGTTGTCCTGCCCAAGGGGTGCTGGCAAAATGAACACAAGGGTTGGGGAGGCTGCTGACCCCGAAAAATCTCAAGCTTCAAATAGTCTATAAAACATAGATGCCAGTGTTCTGCTTCCAGGCGCTGAATAATGCCTTTTGTTCCCAAACCTCATGTCTTTGCATTAGGAGGAGCGGGCACCGTTAGAAGAGGTGATCTTCCATCGACCCCGTAAGATACAAGCTGAGCAGATGCAGAAGGGCCCATAGGACCTTTTCTTTCTCAAATGCAGAGCACATACATTGGCTATGTTGTTATAGGGTGCACAAATAGAATGGGGCTTCTGATTCCAGCTGAAAAACTAGCAACTGCCTACAAAAGATGCCTCTGTGAAACCCCTCTCTTTGGGCCGGAGAGGTACACGTGTTATGGTTTTTGTCATTCACCTGGTGCCACACGTACGCGTGATTTCTAGAAAGAATTAAAAGAAGTAAAAAACCCATAGGTTGCTGTTGATGAGTTGGATGTGGATATTCAGTTCTAGAAAGATGCTGAGCATACAGAAAGATTTTGAGGACGTTAGTATCAGCAGAGTGTTTTGCCAAGAGTATATTACTTTTGGAACCAAAGCTGCAATTGTATTTGAATGGGGAAAATACGAAGCTGCGTGAATGGGCAGCTCCAATGAGACCTGTTCAGGAGTCTGCGTGGAACTCCTGCCGCAGATATAGGGCTCGTTCTGTGCTCTGGACAGACCTTATTTCAATGTTTGTGATGCAAGAATTTCAGGAATAAAGGAGTATTATTTCATACTACTTAGAATATAAATCCCACTTTTTCTGCCAGTGGGACTGAGAGGGTTCCTGGCAGCGCCTCAATTAGCACCTTCTTCCCTCGGCTGTAGCTCAGCTGCCGGCAGATGTGTCCTTGCACTCGTGCTGCTTGAGCTAACCTGGCTTTGGGGAGCAGGAAAGCTGCAACACCTTGGGCTTTGGGTAAGCTACAAATGATGTTACCTACCTGAAACCATGAGCAAATATTTGCCTATTTGACAGCTGAAGCCTGTGCTACTCTGACCTCATCGCTTTCAGCACTCAAACCTAGTTTACAGCCAGTCTGAGATACCTACACGTGTAACAGTCGTGCCTTGCTCTTGTCGGGGGAGTAGACAGTCCAGAGGCTTTGAATCCTTCTCTGACAAGAAGCAAGCTCAAATCTAGATGTGAGCCTTTGCTGTCTAGGTCTCAAAAAGGCAAATGCATGTTACTGAGTCTCGACAAAGTTGCACAAATGGCAGGATTTGATCGCGTTCGAGTGTAATTTTGGGTAACGAAGTAATTGACGTAATACTGGTCGCAATATGTTAGCTGGTGAAGACCACAATAAACTGTGCATGTCAGCTAATCATGATTAAACACTGATGAGGCCAGGCTAAAACTGCACTTAGCTGACATGTGCTGAATGCTATTTGTTCTTGTCTACACCGATTCACATCGCATTCAACGCGGCACAATATAGATAAGCCCTTTGGGGAGAGCGTAGCTCTGGTCAGGCCTCAGTGTTCCCTGACTGGCCAACAGCTGCTCAGAGCAGTTTTATAAAGGGACCACTTACCCATCCTTTGATGGAGAGATAAGCCACTGTAATGTAATTACAACCAAGGAGATGGGAGAGGGGAAAGAAAAAAAATATGCCAATCATGAAGGGGGTACAGGGAGAGCCTCAGATTCCTTCTAACCTAAACATTGTGGCAAGGAAAGAAGTCTTAATTAGGAAACGTGGAGGCATAGAACAGGAGCCCATCCTAAATGAATTGGGGGGTGATGAGCATAAAGAAAATGCTTTTTAAAAAGATCTTTGACTCCCACTGAGTGCTTGTTTCTTAGACTTCCTTGCCTAATAATGTCAGCATTTAAATGGCCCCAACTCCCAAATAACAAGGCTTTGAAGTTAACACCTCATTGAGGTATAGAGTTCATACGTTTGCTATTCCTATTCTTTGGCTAGAAACCGGTTTCTGCATGGCTAGCTTAATAGGGCAACAGAATATTAAGTTGTATAGGGATTGAGAAAGCTATTCACATAAAGGAAAGAGCTACAGACTTCATGTATTTGAACAGAACCTGACAATTAAGAGAAAAGAGCAAAAGTCTGGGAAGTGTCCTGAATCGCATAATTGCATGAAATTTTTTCATACCTGTGATATTTCCAGTGGCCAGGCACAAACACAAGGGATTTTAGACTTGGATTGCATTAGGGACTTGTAGTGATAATTAAGAGATGGGAGGAGGTGGTGTTTTTCCATCCTGCCAGAGTTTTAAAGCCTCAGTAAGTATTCTGTTCTTTAGCAGGACAAAATCAAGATGGCTTAGATTTTTTTCTTTGAAAAGGACAACAATATGCTGGAAAATGATCTGGTGCTGCTTGGATCAGTTGCTTAAGGGATGGGGGATCCAACCTCAAGTCTACCTCTCTCGTTTTCCAGCATCACAGATGAACGCCCCAGCCACCGGGCTGTCAGCTTTTTAAGAATCTTTGCCTTTCAGTTTTGGCCCCAGCATACAGCAGAGCTCTGAGCAAGACACCTACAAACAATATCTTGTTGAATATCTACACCAACAAAACGGCTTTTCATTCACCTTCATTTCTTGGCACAGTTGTTGCCGGCTGCCTCAACTTCTGATAATGTGCTGTGGTAGAATAATTAGCACTGCCCCAGATCAATGATTCTAACTCGTAGTTATCTGTATTCTAGAAAAGCCTACCGCTTGCAGGTAAAGAGAGGGCTCTTTGGTGCTTACTGCCCTCTGGTAGTTTTCTTACCCTGAGAAATACAGGAATAATTTCACATCATTTGCCCTCTCTGTTGCACCATTTATCAGGCTCATTTTCACAGGTAGGGGGACTGAGTGATAACATGACTTGATCAAGGTCACACAGGGAACTTTGCGGTGCTGGGATTAAACAAACTTGGCAGGGTGTCCCAGACTTTGACCACAAGTCAAGCCACCTCTCTCCTCTAAGTAAGCCTTACTGAGCAGAAACTAAACTTTAGAATGACTACAGAAGTTGAAATGGGATAGCAAAGATCCACTTTTTCTAGTGTCCCTTTGAAAAACAGCTTCTACTTTTTCCTACAGTATTTACAGTTTAGAAATTGCTGGATATAAAATGATCTGGGATTCAAGAGCTTTCTTGTCATTTGTGTCACTGCTTCACTGACTTAGGCTAAGATTATGCTTCAGTTTATTTCTCTGAATATAGCTATAAAAATACCTACCACCTCCAGGCTTCAGTTAATGAAGGATTCCATCTTCATTCCTACCTGGTGTAATTACTTCACATCTATACCACTGTAAATATCATCATGACTCAGTCCAATGTTTATAGCCCCTTATCCCATAGCAAAAGGCACATTAGGTATTCGGTTCCAAGCAACTGGCATCCACGTTTAAATTAGACAATTATAATGGGTATGCAACCAGAAAAATCTTCTGCAAAAATATCTTTTTTTTTTTTTTTAACTCTGTGAGCCCTCTTAGGGCTTGGAAGGCAGACTGAAGGCAATTTCATGTGTTTATATTACCTTGCTGCTAAGAAAGAATCACAGTTTCCGCACAAATCCACTGAAGTGTTAATAGCATCTGTTCATTTTATAGTAAGTGATGGATTTAAAAATGGATGAATGGAGAAGAAAAACAGCCCCATCACTCTGGTGGTCTTGTGTCCAAATGACAGGTTGTGCTGAACAGTGGCAAATTTTTATGCTTCTTTAAAGAAAAAACATCCCTTTACGTGCGTAGAGCATCGTTCTTTAAGTGCTGTGTCCTTCTACGGTGCAAAATCACAATGCCAATAATTACTTTGAGAAATGAAAGGAGTCTCATTTCTCTTATGTTGTACAACAAAGTGGGAGTTTGCCAGGGTGGGCAGCCCAGGTGTCTAAATGCTCAGTTCCCACCACAAGTTGAAAATGTAGATTCTCAAAATCCCTATTCAGCTGCAGCCTGATTTAAGCTCCCCAGAGATCCACATTTCTACACATAAACTCCTCCCTCCAGCCCCATAGCCCAGGGAGTTGCTTTTTTACTTGGGAATCAGATGTATTTCAAATAACAGTTGTACGTAGCCTTAATGGTGGCATTTATTTAGACAGGGGGAAGACTGGAGTTCCAGTGCCTACCTCAGGGACTGGAAAAGAAACAATGGTTGGATAAAAATGCAGAAGTTCTCTCTCCACTCCAGAACAGATTGAGAAAGATTGAAGATGTGATTTTGAACATTGGCTTTTACGTAGCTGTGATGGGAATGATGAGCTCTTCAGCTTTTCCATCAGGTCCTGTGAGAAATAAATATCATCACGTTGTGTCATGAGATGGGAATGGGCTCCAAGCTCACCAGCTACCCCTGCCACTGGTGCCCATTCTGTACTGTCTGCTGCAGCTGTAATCGCTGATGTTCCCATCTGCAATGGGGCAACTTCTCCTTCACTGGGACAGGGTGACTTGGAGAGTTACGGCAACGTGTTGGCACTGGAGATCGAGCAAAATGCAGTTAAAAACAGAAGCTTAGGAGCCTTGCTCCAATAGATCTATGCCTGGGTTTGACCAAACTTGGGTTAAAGGTAAGAATAAAACCTGTGTTGCACATCCTGCATCAGAGGCGTAGATAACAGCTCCCTCTTTCTCCAGTCCTGATCCCAGCCTCTGTCTCATGAAGATTCTGCTTTCCTCTGATCACATGCTGAGGCCATTTACCTCACTAATCTTGTGGAAAACTGTATTTTGATGGTCAGTTTTTCACTGGGTTAGTGAATTGAGTCTCTCACTGTCCAGTCAGATAAGCTCTAGAGCTGACACAGCAGCAGAAGGGAGGAACTGGAGCAAGAGGGAAGTGAGGAGGAAGGAGAAAAAGGAGAGGAATTGTCTCCTTTTGGCAGCAGAGATGCTTTATCATCTAACTGGTCTGTGAGAGTAAACTCTGCTCTGTTTTCTGTTATTGCTTGCTTTACGCTTTGTTTGTTTTGGTTTTCGATAGGAAGAAATGTAGCTGTATATATTTGGGAGCGGGTTTTGGGCAAACATCCTGATCTGACATCTGTTCAGTGCAGCCTCGATTGGGATTTCTAGACCCCTTCCTATTAAAAAGTTGGGTTTAAAATGTTTCCCTGTCCAGCACGTCACATTAGCCAGTGGCCTCCCCAGTTATTTCAAGAACAGCGAGATGCTTAATTCAGCCCAGGCGCTGCGCAGGTCGCCCTGCTCGTGGCTTCTTCCCACGGTGCCAGCTACTGCTCCCGGTCCCTTTGAGGAGTAGCTCAGTCACACAGAAGACTAGGGCAAAGCCAGGAATTACATTCTCCTTTCCTGTGTTACAATCTGGTATCTTAATTATTATTTCAGTTCTTCCTGTTCAGTGTGAGGGTCCCTCCCCCCAACTCCCAGATTTGTGTGCATCTTCTAAGCGTCGGCAACAGAGGAGAATCATCTGCAGAAATTCAACTCCGGGGAAAAAGAGGAGGGGGGGAAGCCTTGTAAGCATTCATTCATGTCTAAGAATGAATTTTCTTCAGCTGTGCTGTGACCTCACTTATGTTGTCAGGAGAACTGCCAGATGAGTTTAAAATTACATTACAGTGCCCTTCTTAAGTTCCCTTGTAAAGTTTTGGGGTGTTGTTCAGAACATTATTTTGTTCAGTAAAAGAATAGAAATGGGCTAAAATAGCTCCGCGTTAGAGCCTTTGTGGTCTGCTGGAAAAAATTATTCCAGATATTACTGTCTGTGCGAATATAGTTTAGTTCATTTCCCTAGCGCCTCCTTGTTTTGGGGAGTTTAAGCTGAATTATGAATAGGCAAGTTCTGATTTGTATCATTTGTGCCAGTGGATCAATCAAGCCCTGAAATACTTTGCTTCTGAATTATTAAGCTATAAATGTCAAAAGGTACCATCTGAATGGGTAACCCAAATATATGCTTCTAGCAGAGGAAACCTGTCAGTCTTCCTATCATAGGAATTTGTTCTTTTGTCTCGATTCAAAACATTTAGAAATAACATCCTCATCTGTTCTTATTTCTTAAAAGCTTCTCTGACAGCAATATGTGGCTTGCTCTCTACCTTACACCCATTGAAAGCAGCGAACCAATCATCATGTTTAATGTGCTTCAAGAATTTCCTGATCAGTGCTTCCTCTGCTATAAGGTAACAGCGACAACCGCCACCACCAAATTATAATGAGAACCAAATAAGCCAGAGCACTGCAGGGACCTTACATGCGGTGGGTTTTGTGAAGAGAATTAACATGAAAGAGGGTTCAGTTTGGGGCTAGAGGTCAGGGCAGATAAACTCCTGTGTTCTGATACATTTCCTTAAAGTGGGAAGCGCTTTAGAGAGCGAGGCTGTGGGAAGAAGCTGTCAGCAACGGGGTGGTCAGCGGTGTCAAGGGTGGTGGCCTATGTTTTTCTTCTGTTGCAGCCTTTTATCCTCCATCTGTCAAGCTCCATAATTTTCCAGGCAGACAGTCGGTTTTTTAATACAAACCTTTAACTTCCCAGGTCTGAAGTGCCCCTTTTATCTTGGAATAATACAAAAATGACAATAACTGTTGGGGAAGCTGTTTAAAATCGGTGTCCTCACTCAGGTCTCTTTGGGCTGGTACCAGTTTGCCATCTGGGCAGAGGTACGTGCTGTAGGCTCCTGCTGCTGGTGGGCTGCGTTCCCTCCCGCATGCCGAGACTGACACGCTGCCAGCTTGCGGATCCCACACGGAGCTGTGACACAGCACCAGAAGAAAAGGTAGTTGTTCAGGAGAAGGCCTGGAGATGGATATCCTGGTGGAGCACGGCTGGGTACAGGCTCCTTCCTCGAGCCCCTGCAGACAGCCTGGCAGTGGGATCAGCATGGTCTTAGACGCCCTACTGACCCTGTTCCACGTGGCATCACAGCTCCACTGCCGGCTCCTTTGCCCAGTTCAGACCATAGGACATTGCCATGAGGACTGGTATCCCCAGGCAGATGCATGACTGAGTTTGGGCTAAGGACTACTAGAGGTTCAGGCTTCTTCATGCTCCGCTGCGTTCTAGCGCTTAGCTGGAGCTGACATCTTAGCACGGTTTCTGTCATATAATTTCGGCATGAACAAGGCTTGGCCCACACTCAAAATACACAGTGTTTAAGTGTTTAAATTAAGGCTTAACTGACTCAGACACTGAATCTATTTCCAGCCACTGTGTTGCTGTATTATTAAATGCTACAAACTTGAGTTCCTCCTTTCCTCTGCAAGGATTATTGCAGCAGAACAGGCAATAGCTGAAGCACCAAGATGAGGGAACAAGGTGAAATCCTGCTCTCAGTGAAATCAGAGGAGATGTTTCAAGCAACTGTTTTGAGGTCTAGATTTCATCCAGCCATCTCAGCTGAAGTTCTCCCAAGGAGAAAGCTGTATATATTCCTTCATTCATTCCCCAAGACAAATACATCCCTTAAACATCCAAGACGTAGTACTGAAATACTTGCAAAAAAATGGACTGAAGTTAAGAAAGTATGGGGTTTTAGCCTGGAAATGTCATCTAGAAAAAAAACCCAACAAACAACTCCTATATAACTAACTTCCATATAAGTATACTCATATAGGTGTAACAAGGATCATCTTATTCCTTCATATCTCTTGACATTGCTGCTAGTTGGACTTGTGAGTTCTGTTTCTCTGTGGTCAAAAATGTCCTGTTCTATTCTATATCAACTTGTGAATGGACTGGTGAATAACATCTGAAAATCCAGGTTTCTTTGTACATGCATTTGCATAATTCAGTGCAAGAAACGCCAAAGACCGAAGTCAGGATTGGGCAGGGTTAGCAAGTTTGGGTCCAGCTCTGAATGCAAATATTTGCAAATATGGAACGGAGCGAGGGTTCTGGTCCAGACATTTAGCTTAGCTTGTTATTGAAATTCAAGTTCAAATCAGTTGCAACATTTGGAGATGGATCAGAAATCCCTTGGCAGCGGGAAGCGTTTGGCTGTATGGGTATGATTTTGGGCCATCAGTCTAGGACGATGTCACCGAGCATGCAGGCATCAGCTCGCCCCCACCCAGCCCTGCGCGCACTTTCCTCCACCAGAGCAGGAAAAGGAAGCTCCCTGCAAAGAAGGGACATTTCACTACTAAAGACTTTGGCCATAAACTTTATCCCATGCAGCCTACAGTTGCGTTCTGCGCTCAGGCTGGGGAGCAGAATCTCAGAAACGTGGAAAAAAACCCCAGTGGGCTTCAGTGCTGTACGCAAACTTTTAGGTACTGAGCTTCCTAATCACTACCGTATGGCTCATAAAAGAAGCAATCTGATACCAAGTACCGAGAGAAGTTGTTATTCCTCCGCTCTATCCTATACCACTCCAAATGTTAGAATAATAAATACATTTACCTCTTGTTTAAGATCACTTAAAATAAGTTGTTTTAATTAAACCTCCCAGCAATCTATCTGCACTAAGTGATTAAGTGCCTCTTCTTTCAGTGAAAGGAGAAGGGATTATCACAAGACAAAACTGACTGAATTATGGGTAGAACGAGGACTGGGTAAAACTGCTAAATATTTTTCATCGAAATTCATGGGAAAATACTGAAGTTTGAGTTTGCATTGTGTTATTCCTCTCAAATATCTCCCCTCTTTTCAGTCCTTCCTTCCCTCCCCACTGCCCCAGAGTCAATGAAATAGTTATTTCCCTCAGGTTAAAGTTCAGCTTTGAATATTAACTCTAAAAGCTGCCCAAGAAGACAGCTTTCTCTACTCAGTGGGCATCACTTTCAGCAAATAAACTTCAAAAATGTAGTTGATGAACTATAGCTATATAAAATTGTATCAAATTAATAGAAATTTTAAGCTGCTTAGCAATTGGCTCTTTGCAGCTGTATCCTAAACAGCGTTTGTGGGGCTTGTTACGCTAATTTACATTATAAATTGGAATACCTTGTGTGAATTAAAATTCAGTAAGTCTTCTTTGAAACCAAGCTGCTTACATTGCTCTCAGCTTAGGGATCACACTGGTGGGTTTGTTGTTTTATTGCTAGCCGGATCACTTTCAGGATGGAGAACAGTCACAGTCAAAGGCTCTTTTATGTCTTGTAGTACGTCTTGCGACGCTTACGGCAGTATCTCTCTTTTAGCTTTCCTACACTCTGCTTCCTTTTCAAATTCCCAACTTTTCCTCCTTTACCCCTACCCTGGTACCTGACATGATGAATTGGATGGAAAACTAAAACAAAGTCTCGATCGTGGCGCAGCGCGGGCAGGCGAGCACTCTAGACATACTGCTCCGCTAATTTATTTGGATTCTTTACCTGCAACCTCCCTGCTGTTTTAGTACTGGGGCCTCTCTTGGGCAGAGCCAGGCAAGTAGGCTCTGTGGTGGTTTTATTGTCATGTGGACAAATGATCATGAGGGGCTAGCTGGAAACTACTGAATATACTGGCTTGCAGCGGTGGTATTTAAAGGTAAATGCATTAACAGCGCGCTGCCACCTCCTTTTATCTCACCCATCGGCACGCTGCGGGCAAGTCAGGCAGGATGCCACCTTGGGAACCGATTGCTGCCCTTTGCACTTTATAACCAGTCTCCAAATTAGGAGTGAGAGGGAAAGTGCAGGCCAAATGCAGGAGCTGAGCTCAAGGTGCAGTGTTGTCTCTCATTTTTAATTTATCCTATTAGCTGGGGGTGGGTGGGCTGCCTTGTGGTTAGGTTTAGAGTCCCACTGGCCTAGGCTCCCACTTTCACTGAAGGGCAAATGAAAATGGCATGTTAAAAAGTTGTTCTTAGTGCCCTTTCACTGAGCATGAATTGATTTTTAAGATTTCTAAAGTGAGTAAGACACAATTACCAATCTCAAATATGATATTTTTAAATTTTTTTGTTTACTTCTCCTAATACGTGGCATTGCCAGTCGCCAGTGCTGGTGTGATCTCTTCCCATGTCTGTCTGAGATTACAAATATAAAGAAAGAATACAAAATGAATCTGGGGGTCTTCTTACTGAATATATGTGAGTATGAGAGGAGTGAGCTGCTGCTGCTGCTGTGCTTTGAGGTTGTTTCAGCAGGGACTTCAGCACCTGAGAGAATCCGGCCAGCTAAAATGGATCTTGCTTTCAGCAGAGGATCATGGCCATTCTGCCTTTTAAACACACAGTAGGAAGTTTGTTTCCTGCATAATTGCAGCAAAAAATCAATCTTTTCAGGTTAAGTACAGAGCTATACGTTACTAGAATGTACTGCAGCATAAAAAAAACACTCATGAGAGTCTGTCTTGCAAATAACATGTCCATTTTTGCTAATTGGAAAGAATCAAGCTTTCGTTTAGCTGTACAGATATGGTTTGATGTTTTTAAAGGAAAGGAATTCTAGAAGGGCTCTTTCATCAGCAGGGTGAATTAACAAAGAAAAAGAGAAAAAAAAAAAGGAGAAAGAAAAGAAAGAAAATTGAATGTTCCCTCACACATATTTTCCAATTCAGATGTCTAAAATACATGTGATCTTCCAGCTACATTTTCCCCTTGCAAATCCTACTGGTTTTTATTAGGACAAGTTTCATTTTATTGCCTTGTTTTCCTGTAAAGCCAACAAGTTAAAACAACAGGATTTAATTTTGGATTGGCAGGCCAGCTAAGAGATAATACATCGTGTGCCCCGCTTTTATCTTTTTCTTTTCCTTCCTCCTCCTGCTTCCCGGTCTGCTTGAGGTGCTCCACTCTGCCACTGTGCTGCTCAGCTTATGGGCCTGAAAAAAATCTTTGCAGGTGATTTATAGAACCCTATGGTTATTGTATGGCTAATGATTCATGGAACTTCATTAAATACCAAGTATGTGCCTGCTTACTGTCTGTGCACACTGCATATTAGAACCTTTGCACTCCCCCTCGCAAATTGCCCCCATTAAAGTCGCAGACAAAAGGTCCTCTCAGTAGCTTACATATTTTCCCACATGTGAGAGAGCAATTGGAAACTTCCTCTTGATAACTAAAAACTTTTGAATTAGAATTTATGAGAAGGGTCTTTTGGTCTCATTGCCTAAGGGCTGAAACAGATCCCAGTGTGTACAAGCGCTCCTTTGATGCGTGGAGCTGCACAGGGTAACATTTTTTAACAGGATCAAAAAGCGTAATGCAGGGACAATGTGCGGAGGCCCTTACTCTGACACAAGGACTCAGAGTCTGTGTTTTTCCAAGGCTAAAAATGTAAAACTATGTGTCCAGGGTAGCAACAACATTTTATATTCTTTTTAATTGCAGTAAAGTCCTAGATAAAATAATGGCCGTCAGTGTTACAACTTCCTTCTCTTTCATGTTCCTCTAAAAAGGCTTTGAAGCCGCTTTTACCTTTGGGAAAGTATTGTGTATGTGTTAGGGGAAAATATATCAAAAAGAAAATAAAGGGCCAGATCTTTAATTGGTAGGAATCAGCATGGCTCTACTACAGGGATTGGAATTTCTCAAGCTGTGGATATGGCTAAAAACTCTCTGTCATTTCTCACCCCGTGCTAATATACTCCTGCCCCTTCACTGACTCAGTAGGACTACCCTGTTCTGAGTTTACTACTGACAAAACATTCTTTAATAGCACTTCTTTACAAAGGCAGCAAAAGCCTTAAACATCCATCTAACTTTCAAATCGTAAATATTTCAGCTGCCCTATTCCAGAGCCTAAAAGGAGGCACAGGCACGTGCGCTGGCTGGTCTGAAGTCTCTACAAAAAGATCTCGATAACTAGAATTCTTCTCACCTACTAGCGAGAGGAAACGACTCGGTTCTTTTAGGTGCCCCATATATGGTCTTTCATTCTCTCTCATTTCACACTGTGGATGTCTATACGCAAACAAGAGGGAACAAAGGAACAGCCTCATGTTATGGGCCCAGAACATCACAGGCGTTATTATCTAATGGTCACGTTACATCAAACTTGGTGATTGCATTATTGCAACAGCGATGCTTTTGAGTCAGGTATTTTCCCTGTTCACACTGGCAATATTTGTAACCTCTGTCACGATAATCAAGTCACACATATTAGGCAAAAGGGATGTTTTCTCCGTGCAAAAGAATCAGGTTTGAAATACTTAATCTGTCTTTAGTGCAGCACTCTTACTACTTGTTTTGGGGCTGATAAATTAAATTTCTCTCCCTTTGCACCATTTGTAGGTCTTCTCAATGAGACAGAAGGTTTAACCTTTGGTTACCTTTGTGGTCAGTTAAAAGCCAAGTGAACTTTTCAAGTTAAACTTGGCTTGGTCTCACTGTTGCAAATTTTCTTCTTCTTCAGTAACACTCTGCCAGAGTGTTTGAACCTCAGCGGTGATCTTTAGAGAGCACAGTATATGGAATATAAAGAGCCTGGAGACCGTGCTTATGTAAAAGACCAGAATAAACTTATGCATAAGTCAGAAAATGTCACGGAACTGGTGATGGACAATGAGAAACTTCCTAGGGATGGAGGGTCTCTTAATTTTCGCTTGTATGGTGCCAGCGTGATGGTGTCATCATCTAATTTAGATTTCACTGGTTTCTTATGTTTATTATTAATATGTCAAACTATATATTAATATAATGTATAGACATATATTCTATATATATCTGCACTACGCCATCAGATATCATCAGCTAACACAGACGGCCGTATTTCATTACTTTGACCCTAAGTTTGTCTTATTTTGGATGTATTAAGTTGTCACTTCAGTAGATCTGGGCTATTAAACTAAGAAAAAAAAATCCCTTAATTCCTTTCTTTTTCCATGGCAGACTGGAAAAAAGGTAAACAGAACGAGGTGGCTAACAGTAAGGAAGTGGGTGAGATGGCAGATTACCTTGCCCCAAGTTTCACTGTGTAATCTCAATGGGAATTTGGAATATGTCCCTCAAGAAAGGCTTGGGCACGCATTTGAAATGTGTTTGTTGCAAAACATTCTTTTTCTTCCAGCTGAGCAGCGTACAAAGCATTGGCTCGATTGGAGTCATCGCTTTCTTAAACTGGAGCACCCCAGACTAAAAATTCTGGGGCAGTAAATGAGGGGAGAGATTTTTCTTTGTGAAATAATCTGGAAGTTTCAAAGTCAGACAGCAAATTTCATGAGTTTCACCCATCCCCAACAACAGTCCTCTGTAAGTACTTCATCAAACTCGATGTAGAAATGTCTGGCTGTTGGATGAATAAAAAAAATCAGTTTAGAGCAAAATCAGGTAAAAGAAGAGGAGCATTATTAAGTGTAAGTAAACATACAGAATTTGTTAGTATACTCAAGAGTAGGTAAACATGGTTACTGGGGGGATAATAGCGATAAATTGCTGTTTGAGTAAGGAAGAGGTTTCTCTGATTCACAGAAGCACTGACAGGTGGGAGTCGGCCCTGTGCTGAGATTTCTTTTGCTACTTTTGCTACAGTTTCAGCTGCCCAGTTTCGTAATTCTCACAGGGAAATCTGGGAAAGCAACATTGGGAAATGCTGGCGATTTTGAAAGTTCAGTCAGTTTGGGTGACATTTGGCATCATCGTTTTTTCCTTCTGGTGAGATTCCATTAACTTTGCTTACTTTCTTGGCAATAACTAAGAACACTATATAGTTTTTAATTGCAATATGGGAACCTCTACCAGGATGACTTAAGGGCAAAACAGCTGCACCCAGTCTGTTCTTCCTCCTCTTCCTGAGTTTAAATAAAATATGCACCCAGAAGACTGGATGGTTATTTAAGCCTCAGTTAGGGAACATATTTAAGAATATGCCTAATTTTAAGCATGTGCTTAAATCAATGCGACTTAAGCAAATGCTTGAAGTCAGGCATGTGGTTGAGGTGTTATCCTGAATGTGGGTCCTAATCCTTAAACAATAGCAAAGCCCAGAGGAAAGGGCAAGCTATCTGGGTTCCATTCTTGGCTCTTTTGTTGGTCGTGTTATAGTCTATAAAATAAGGATCATTATTCTTATCCCTCTTTGTGAGGCACATTGAAAATTATTGGGGAAAAGCACTCTGAATACTGTTATTATTGGCCATACTTCTTGAGACTGAAAAAAATGTAGAGACAGACATTCTCAGTGGATTTCTGGTTCTTCCTCCTTTCACTCAGGCAGGAAATACCATGAGAATGGAAAGAAGGATGCGTACCCATGATCACAAATAATCTTAATCTCCTTCTTTGCGCCGCCGCTGTAAATAATTAGATATTGCTACACTATTGTTTCTGGAAGTTCCCGCAGCGTGTGAGACGTACTGTTGTGCAGACGTACCTGCTTCAGATAGCACAAGCCAGCTGAAAATTGTGCTGGGAGTTAATAGTACAATGGAGAGTGTGTGTGGGGGGAGTGTTTGAGGGAGGAGGGGAGGCTGCGTGTTCCTGAGCCCGTGTCATCAGCAGAGCTGCGCTGAAGACAGTCAAGAGGCACAAGTCTGTGTAACTTTAAAAAACTTGAAAAGAGCGCGCCGATTGTAGTTGCTAAAGGGGTGGCACATTAAGGCAAACGCTCCTTAGTCCCACACAGCCTCAATAAATGCTGCTCCTATCAGTGAGGTGTTGCAGGACCAGGCTCCTGTGTGCAGGGCTGTGTTCCTGTTTGGCTGAAAAACCTCGAGACAGCAAAGAATCTATTATTGATGATAATTCAGAGTTCCTCACATTCTCACTACCTTAAGTCAGAGCTCCTACTCCAGCTTCCATGTGAAGGGCCTGGAGCCAAGGCCACGAGCCTGTGTATATGCGTTCAGGACAGTTAATATTTATGATGCATCTTACTGGGAAAATTAGTATAAAGCTGTGTTCCAACAGTACATTTATCCCATGACCTAGTTTTATGAATAACGTGCTGAAACACGGCCTGCTTGATTTAAACCTTTGTCACCCATTCTGATGGATGCAGTGCCTAGGCTTAGGCTTAGGCAACGCAAGCAAGGATTTGTGCAAAAATGCGACGTGTATTAGTGCAAGGTAAACAGATGGCAGTGCTTTTGTTAATACCAAGCACGTACAAAGATATTTATCAAAGGAGCGCATGTAAGGTCCATAGTTCTTGGCAGAGATCCCTACGCTCTGACATCAGCTAATAAGAATAACCATTTTATTGCATTATACACAGTTTTTGTAGGGTTGCTTTAGACTGAGCAGGAGGCTGCAAAACTTGCCACAGTTCACACGCTAAGGATCTCATTCGGAATTGTGTTGAACACCTATAATACCTGTTAGCTTTTGTTGTTATTTTTATTTTATTGCTCTGTCTCTCGGCATTTCTCCAGATCAACCCCCTCCTAGGGAATTCCAGTGCTGCTTAGCAGCTCTGAAATATGCATAAGAAAGCCAGGTGGTGAGTACACTGAAATGTTGGAGGACAGGTACAAGAAATGGTTAGTGGAAGATTTCAAAGGGAAAGAGGGTGAACTGTGAAGATTGGAAGGGAACTTTGACACTACACCAGCCACAGAGAAACGCAACTCTGGAGAAGGCGGCAGCTGTTTTTAAAGAAGAGAAGTGTGGCTAAACACGATTCATGCCAAAGAATGTTGTGTCTGAAAACTACAAAGCTAGTTTAGGTTGGCAGAGTTTCCTCATCTGATTTATTCTCTCTTCTTCCATCACCTTCATCAGTGGAGATTACTTGTATCAGGTACTGGGGAATCTCGGTCCTTGGAGCACAGGCAATGCCCCGGGGCTATAGCTAGGCACTCTGCAGAAGAAAAACTTTTCATTCCTACAACCAACCAGCAATAAGAATTTTTATTTTCCTATCATCAGAAAGCTATTATTTCACTGGAGATAGCTGGTACCATTCTGAAAGCCGCCTCACAGGGCTTACTCTTTAGTGTGGTGCCGCCTAAAGAAGCCTCTGGCCGTGACTCCAGAGCTCTCTCACCTCCCCTCAGCTGTGCCAGCGCGGTGTTTGTGGGGACACGCTGTAGCTGGATCACTGGGGCTGCAGTTCAGCCAACACAAGCACGAGCTAGGACAGCTACTGCTGAAGGAGCCGTCCTTTCCTCTCCTCTAAGCCAGGTCCACTCTTCTCACCACACAGCACTTTGTCTCTTCTGCTGGCAGAGCATAACTGGCTCATTGGCTACACAGTGAACCAATTTGGAGAACCAATTTGGTGAACCAATTTGGTTGAAAATTGACATTTTTTTCCTGTCAGGTTTGTTTTCAGCCAGATCAGTTTCCTAATCTGTTATACCTTGAGGCTGTGCACTCGCTTGTGCCAGGATGAGGAAATGCCGCTCGGGAGTAGGAATGAGCAGGTGGGGAAGAACAGAAGGGCTTCTTTCAGGTGACGATGATGGGCCACGTTGACCTGAAACGTTCCTTGACAGGACAATATGGCTTGATCAACAGTAAAAAGATTCTGGAAGAAAAGAGGAAAGGAAGGAGCTTAAGCCAGCCCATTGCAGGGAAGCTGTTTACAGCAGGATCTTGAGGACGAACGTAACTTCAGTAAGATACTGACATATCTGAGGCCCACTGAAGTGTCATGGGTTTGGGGACCTACTTTGCTGTAGAGACACAGGTATGTGGGATCGCATCCTAACCATTGCACTTTCCAAAGCAATGTGCTTTTGAAACCATGTAGGACGGCACAGGCAGCGTGGGTAACATGGAGCTACTCCTGCGGCGCTCCATGACCTAAAATTCTGCACTGAGAAACAGAAATGTGGAGAAGGTCCTGATGGAGGAGAGCCCTACCTCAAGTGACAACTTCCACACAGCTCAAGTCTTAAGTACCTAAGGCAATCTTTCCTGGGTATGCTTCCTGGAAGCACAGCACACAATTATTTGAAAAATAAGAGAACAGTGTGTGAACCGGGACGTTTCTGCCAAAAACAATCGGTTTTGTCACAGAACTCCCAGCACTGGTTGTGACTCAGATCCCCTTATATTCATTCCCTAGTACTTTATTCCACAGCACTGGAATTATTAGGATCCTTACAGGTAAAGCATTACCCAAAGATAAATGAGAATGTGTTTATGTAGCACTACCTCTGTCACTAGGATCGTTTCTGGACAGACTGCCAGCTCCGTTTTCCTCAGAGAGTGGCTCTGAGCGGCTGTAGTTGTGCTGCCTTTATAGATCTGATTATGACTCATGTACACGCTTCATTTTAAGACCTAAATGTTTTTGATTTTGGAACAGTGGTGTAAGTCTTATCAAATAGTATCAAATTAGCTCTAGTGCTTTCTACTCCATCACAACCATCTCGCTGTGAGTTTTCCTTCTCTAGAGGCTTCCAGAGCCCACCTGAATCTGTTCCTGTGTGGCCTGTCCTGGGTGATCCTGCTCTGGCAGGCGGGTTGGACTCGATGATCTCCAGAGGTCCCTTCCAACCCCTAATGTTCTCTGATTCTATGATTTTCTACAGTTAAAATCCTAAAATCCAGCCCGTGATTGCTGGGACAACTCCCACTAATTGTGAGCAGGAGAAACACAGCAGCAGAACATACACACTCTTGAACTCATTTGCCTGCGTATCTGCAGCGAAGCCATCAAACCAGTCCTCTTCTTGGTCTGAGGTTTCTTTTAAACATTTCCTTTATTGTAAACATTCCGCTCCATTTTCTTCTGTATTGTGGCAAATGTCAGAATTCAAAGGACTGTCATCGGCTGACATAACGACCGCTGCCCCTTCCCAGAAACAAACCATGCCACGGGATCTTTCCTAAGCCTGTCGCTCTACGCCCTTCATGTTGGCAACTTTCCACCCCTAGAGCTTTAATAGCTCGGTATTCTCCCTTCTGCTGGATTATATCCCCCAAAGTTTTGTTTCAGTTTAAAGCCAGCCTGAAGAGATTCATCTTGGCCTTCGAATAGATGGGAGTGAAGGGGACATGCAGTGGAAAGCTCCAGGCTTAGTTGTGGCCGTTTCTCTAGTTTAATGATCATTTGAGGATCAAATGGGAGTCAGGAGTTTGAATCCCAAACTGGTCACAACTCATACCACTGGAGCTGTTACAGTTTCTCTTACCTAAGGTTCATTCTGCTTTGGGCAATTTCAATTCCTAACATTTCTCTTATATTTTACGAGTGTTTCAGCTGCTTGCCAGTAGGTGTGTCAGCCGCCTTGTCTAATCTTCCTTTTTCCTGATTCTTGTATCCCTCAGCACCCTAATAAATTACCAGAACTAGGAAAGGGTCTAAACCAGTAATAGTCTGCAATCACGACATTTGGGAAAGTCTGGATTTAAAATTAGACATGAAGGTTTGTGCTAAAATTGCACCCAAATCTGAACTTCAGATCCATTGTTTTCCCTCTGAAGGCTACGAACAGATTCTCAGAAGCCTGACTTACACTGTACATCAATGAGAGGGAGGTTTGTATCCTTCCAAACCGATTCCCTCTTGAGCACCTCATCTTTCCCATGCAATCTGATAGACCTTCAGAGCCTGAGAAGAAACTTGAGAGTTTAGGTGCTAGATAAGACCTATCAAGACTTCTGTCGGACCCGGATGCTTTTGAAACTGTTCCATCTCTGTGCTCAAGTCTGATACCTCTTACAAGAGTGAATCTAGATTTTCAGACTTGAAAGCAAAACTCTTGTTTGCCATCTTCAGATTGTTTAAATGGCTTTGACTCCATTCTATACCTGCTCAGCTGAATTTTATACGACTACAGGTATGGGTATATCAGGGTGGCTACACTGAAGCAAACACCACCTCACACCGGTGGAAAATCAGTGTCTCCATCTCTGCCATGTTTTGCCTCCTGTCACGCCTTCTGTTAAAAAGAGGACATTTTCAAAACGCCTAAATAATTTGGAAACAAAACTTCAACTGCAAATCAGTGAGCTTCAGGCTTCTAAATCACAGAGGCATTTTAAAAAGCCCATCTGTGTTTGATACAATAAGTAGTACCCACAATTGGGAACTGCCTGGGCCATAATGACCTCTCAGGGACTTTGTGATCTGTGTGATCATTGTTTTTAAAGAGAACATAAAGGAACGTACTTCCATATCTAAGGGCAGAGTTATTACACCACCCTATAGCTTAGTAGTCTACATGCTATAACAGTAAATTAAAATAAATCTATCTGAAATAATTGTTTATACAACTGACATTGCCAGGAGCGGGAGTGGATGTGAAATAACAGCACTTGGATTTCAGGACTACACGCAGTATCTGATTGATTGGAGACCTGATACTACACCCAGGATGCCCAAGGTTTCATTGTGGGTTTTTTTCCAGTTTGTTTGACAAGTTGAAATATGTAGTACGATACCACATGGAAAATGAAGGCTTTGATTACGCAACCCATTTTCAGATGAATGATCCCATTTGGTCAAAATGGATCGTTTGTGTCTGTAGGAGTTGTAGGACTGGCCTTTCATTTTTAACGTTAATTCATTTCTACATTAATAGATAAAACTCTGCTTGTGGAGGTGAACCGATATTTTCAAGGCAATTGATAATTATTGCAACTTGATAGCGTGACATGAAGTTTTGTTTGGATTTATTTCCTTCAGGGCGCCAATTGTGAGCAGTACTAGGAGATGGAAGGAATAGGATGCTCTCTCTCTGACCCATTCATTTTAGAAACGTCTCTTTTGTTAAAAATTAGTCCAGTGGCCCTGGGACAAGGGAAAGGCAAGGAGAGGATTTTATTTTGCCAGGGGCAGAATGTCAAGACTTATGGGCTCTTCTGCTTGAATGCAGCTGAGAAAATGGATTGTATCAGTGAGGCTGCTCCCTTCACAGGCAGCGGCGTAGGGCACAGAGACCCTCCACCAGGAAAACAAACCTCTGTTTTACAAATGGATGCCCATCTGCTCACTGTGACAGACAGTGCAAAGAGCTGCACTTGAGGTGCAAGGTGTTTACTTCTCCCAAGTGGACGCTTAGTTAGCGTCACATTACTCATGGCTCTCACGTAAAAAAAAAAAAAACAAAAAAAACAAACAAAAAAGCTCAACCAAAACAAAACCACAACAAAAATCTTGTACTCAGGAGGCCAAAATTAGCTTCTCCTTAAAAGCCTGAAAAGGCAAAGAGGAGATTAAAAACTATGCGGGTCACAGTAACCCTCTCAAAATGAAGTGACTGATACTGAATGCTGAGAATGAACTTTCTTTACCCATTTCCAGACAAAAAAAAAAAAAAAAAAGAATAGGTCTCTCCAGGCTCTGGGTTTAAATGGAGTAGTTGCAGTGGCTCTGATTCCAGCTCCAGGGCCATCTCTTTTGAACTTTCTCAATCATGTTATATCAAAAGGAAAACCTTTATTAGACTTCAGCACAAAAATGAATTGAATGCTGAAGGCCAACTGAACCAGGTAAAACCTGTGGAGGGGAGAAATAATGGGATGACAAAAAGAAAGGGAGAGTAATAATAAGCAAAAAGAAATTCAGAATATTTCTGGAAAGCACATAGGAGCCTTTAAGCATAGAAAGATATAGTACAATTCACCATGGAACGGCCCACTCCATAAACTGACGTGGGGATAGGGTTGTCAGCGAGTGAGAAATTACATGCCCAAGTAGATGAAATTCTGTAGGAGCTTAGGAAGAGAGTAATTGCCACCCATTCCCCACAGACGTGGTACCACTTTTGCCACTTTGCTGGTGGTTAAATACCTGTTTGGAATATCCTAAACCAAAAAAGTTACTTTTAGTAGAATTTTTGTGCCAGGATAATGTTAGTAAAATCTAAATATATATGCTTTATGAGTACAGCTGTGCAAATACATTTTCTGGAAGAACCAAAAGTGGGGAAAAAGGGAGAGGAAAAAATGAGGGGGGGAGTGAAACCACCTTACAAGCAAGAAATGGGAGAGGAAATACGATTCAGACTGAATGAAATGTCTCATTTGGAATATTTCATTTGCCTTTTTAAAAATAAAATATAACTGAAGATCCAAGTGAAAATTTCGTACAAAATGAAAATATCTGAAGTGTCTTGTCTTGAAAAACTATGAGATAATTTAAAATTTCAAAATGAAAACCAGTATTGGATATAGAAGAATATTCAACACAAAAACTTTTTGGCGATGAACACTCATACGTATTGACTGAAAATTTTATTAATTTCTTTTTACATAGGTTCTTATGCCAGCATGTAATTGATTGAGCAGCGTTCTGGGATGTAGGTGTCAGAATTTAGAGACTGGGATTTAGGTCAATATATATGTATACACATTATAATATTTTCTCTTCATGTAGCTTATACCCTGCAATAATTTTGGATCCCAACAGGATCTTTTTTCCCCTTTTCTTTCCTTTAACGAGAGTAATGATACTTGTGTGGTTCCTATTCAATTATAATCTTAGAGGAATATATTTATTTATTCCCTTTTCATATGGGATAAGCCAACTATACCAGCATAGCTGAAGGTGCTAATTAGGTGGGCAGAGAGTTCTAAATCCTGAAGTCATGTAAAACTTTGTGTAGTCTACTAGATTTGTGATTGCTCTCTCAGCCAATACCTCTGCAAAGACTATGTGTAAGTGCTTAAAAGCAGTCCCTTGATATTTTTGTTGATTTGTCCGCTCTCTGCTGCTTCTCCAGCATCAGCAGCCACCTAAAAATAACAATGCCCCGCACAGATCTCAAGAATGAACACAGAATCCAGTGATACCTCACAAAACAACCGGGGTGAAAAATGTTTCCCAAATTCTCCCAGACAGGCACAGGGGAGCATAGCAGGCAAATGTAATGTTTCAGTGGAAAAAAAGGAGCATTTTTTTTCATTTTGGGGAAAAAAAAAAAAATCTTGTGTGATTTTTATATTTGTTTTTCTTCCTTCTCTCTTTTAAAATTAGGTTCATTTTCAGTGGAAAAATGTGTCAATTTGTCCTAATAAAGAGTCTTTTGAGCTTTGCCTAATGCTTGGGCAGCAGGCCTCTGAGGAATGTCAGGAGATGGAGCAGGAGCATTCTTCTCGCTGCCGGGCGGTGCAAAATCAGCAGCACAGTCCGACGGTTCACTTACTGCGCTCCTGGAATTGCTGTCAGTCAGATTAGATGGGAAACTCGGAGCCGAATCACAGAACACGCGCTGCCTTTTTCCCCAGACTTTAAAGTCACAGCCAAATCACTTTGATAATTTGATCTTTGGAGTTGTGTGTTCTCCTACCCAAATTCCTCTTATAATTGCTGTTTGAAACGTCGGTGTTTGCTCAGCCCCAGATTCTGTCCATGTTTTTCTGTCCTGTTTGCTCTTTTTACCCAGGGCGATTTATCTAATTGGAAGATAAAATTATTTAGTCTGAAAGATTCGGTGCAGACTGAAAAATGCTCTTACTTACATAAAAGCTGTATGAAGCCACCTTTTACAATTAAACCTCTTTACACACGTGGAACACGCTGGCTGCATTCCGGAAAAATGAGTATTTTAAATTTAAAACATGCTCTCCCTCATTACAGAAATGTATTCTGCTTTTTTTTTTTTTCCTTTTTTTTTTTTCTTTCTTCCTCCCCCCAGTTCATTTAAACAGAGATGCCATTCCTTTCTCCATCTGAGTTAAATACCACAGTATCCTTTTCGGCAGGCTTCTAAGCTAAATCTAATCAAGCTGTGTCACAGCTCTGTCAGGCAGGTTGCTCTTTCTTTGGCCTTGAATAATTGGAAGAATGTTGGCACTTGTGCCTGGGCCATGAGAACGTGACCCGAGTTGATATTTAATCTACTTCAGTGCTAGGCCGCTCTAGGACTGGGGCCTAAGCCAGGCCTCGGGAGCAGTGTGTTAGCCATCAGCAGCACTCATTTTACCTTGAAATGGATTCCATTTGATGTATCATTACACCGCTCCAGGAGAATGCTTTAATGAGACAGATACATGCACTGGAAAGGATTAAATTGTTGTCCTTTAAACTCCTTTTTTTTCTTGCTTTGCTAGCCTAATAGCTACAAGGTGCTGGGAAGTACCTGAGAAAGGCAAAAAGGTTACAGAGCCGGCCAAAAATAGCGAAAATGGAAGGTCTGTCATCTTTGGATCTGCAGGCACATTGTAAGAATTGCAAATATCTGGTCCGCTCTTTCGCAAACGAGAAGCCAGCAATGAAATTTAGTTCTGTTTTCACCTCTTCTCAAGGAAAGTTGGTACTCTGAGGGAATTTCAGAATAGCTTTGTGCATTTGTTGTTTGGAAGCAGCCCTCTTTGCGCCCAAATAAAACATTTGCTGTCACTTGGGAAGTAGGAGAGAGTTTTCATTCCTCTTCTCACAGAGGTATATAAGCTCCAGGAGCCCTCAGGAAAGAGGAAATTCCTTTCAGATCTATGGCTTGTTCCTGCTGAGCAATCTGAAGTCACAGTGTATTTCAATAGTTTTGTTAACACTTTCAGGCAGATTTCAGTGAGAGCTTGTGTGAGGTAGGGGGTGGTAGGGGGAAAACTCGGTGGCGAGGGAAATAACAATTTCCGGAGAGAAGGGTAAATTGCTCTTTTCTTGACTCGCAAGAAACTCCTCTGACTGGAATGACTTGTTGAGGCTGAGGTGTTTGAAAATGCCCTAGTCTCAGGTCACACACTCGAGAAACTATTTGAACTTTGCCAACCGAGGGAGAAACATACTCAGGATTTGTAAAGAAGCCCCAGGCAACATTTAGTTTGCATAAAAAGAAGGTGATTCAATGACCCTTAATCTCTGATAATGAGATGTATCCGTGTGGACACACCGAGCCTCCACTCCACAATCAGCTATTTCCATATTCAATCTCAGTCTCAGAACTTCAGTTTTTTGCGCTCTATGTCTTCCCACTGCTCCTCTCTTGCACCTCAGAGCCAACAGGCAGCACCTCACCCTCTCCTCACATGGTCCAAGGGATGCGAACGGTGGGAGAAAGGATCTTTGTTGTGGAGAGAAGTTGTGAGACACTAATCAGGTGTGTTACTGATTAACTCGGCCTCCTCTGGAATGTCAATGGCTCCTTTTCTTCCAGGCTACATATTAAGGGATGGAGTGTTTGTCCCTTTCACATGTACTCCCCCAGTCTAATTTCCACTTACATTGTTAGCAGAGGCCAGCACCTGCTTTTAAGTCATTCTAGCCCCTGAGAGGCTGGGTGCCTTTTGCATTTTACAGTATGGGAGTCTTGAGAGAAGCAAAGTCCTGTTTCAAAATATGATGTTCACTAAAATCTTTACCCTTTTACAGTGATAAATCATTCTGTGGGCTTCAGAACAATCCCCTCAAACCCTTCAGGTCAGGCTGAGGATAACACTAACCTTTGAAGACTGCGAATAAAGCGGCCTTCTAAAGTTGTGTTTGTATTCCGTGAAATTCCGTGGATGCATTAGCGAAGGTAAAGCCAGGAGTCTTTTTATACATCTTTTTGTGTACAAAATGATTGGATAAAAATGAAAAACTTTCTGTAGAACAGACAAGGGTAATCACCGTTGTCTATTATCCACAATTTCTTCTCTCTGTTTATTTTGACTATGAACCCTCGTATGACTAGAAAGTCCATTCCTTGCTGGGAATGTTTTCTCAAAAGTACGACAACAATGTCAGACTGACCTAAAGGGGTTGTTCTCTCTTACGTTTCCTTTGAGTTTTAGTTTTGGTTTTGTGTTGGTTTTTTTTCCTTGAATATGGCTCATTTCGAATGAAGTGTGGCCATCAGAGATGCTTTTCTGTCACTATCAAGTGACAGTTGCCACATTGTTGTGTTAGCGGACATCCTGATTTTGTGAAGTTCAGCCTCAAGCGATCCCTTTACTTAATGTGCTGACCATCAGGAACATGTTTACTGAGTTTATTTGCGGCATTAATATTTTCCTGGAATACTTTGGTATCCCAGGTTTTTGAATAGGTGACAGAACCCACCTCTGCCACACCTTTGCCATTATCGCCTCCTTGCCTGACATAACCGTGATTCATTTTTTCTAAATCTCGGATTACAAAAGCCCTGCAAAACTGGCCTTTCTGATTGAAATTAAACATTCTGGGCCGAATTTTCAAGGACATATAGAAGCCAGAAACCAGAATATTTGCAAGAGAGGACATTCCTGAAGCCAGTTAGGGTTACGAAAGCAAACAAACAAACTCTCTCCCAAATGCTAGACAAATGATCACCTTTCTGACCTTTGTCAGATTGCCAGGTCTTTCTGATGGATTTCAGTGAGAATAGCAGATAGATGAGGAGTGCAGGACCCGGGGCTTCTCTGCCTCATTTTTTTCTTCCACCTTGTGCATAATCTTAAGACACCTCTTTCTTACCAAATCACTTTTAGACAAATAGGATGGGGAAAGTCTGTTCTCTACTTGTGTGGCATCCATGACCAAACCAAAATCACATATGTTTATTATTTACATTTATTGCATGGATTGATTACAAACAGAAAGCTAGGATTTGGCCTGTTAGCTCTTCATATGAGGCATTATTCAGTAATTTTCTAACTGCTGTGCTATGTAGAAATGTTGTGGTATCTTACTAGAATATGCCAATACAGTTTATCTGGTGAGTCCTTAAGCTGGCAAACAAGGTGGTTGAACAATTTCCCATAAAGAAAAGTTTGCCGGATTCCCCTTATTGGCCCTTTCTAGAAAACTGAATCATGGAAAGGTGAGAGATCACACAAACTGACAAAATCAGGCTTTCTGCTTGGCAGCAGCTGAGCAGTTTTCAAGTAGATCTAAAAGCATTGCTGAATCAGCTACACAACTAGGGAAGCATAGAGAGAGCAATAATTTAAAAAAAAAAAAAAAAAGCTAAGGAAAGCCAGGAGAAATGGAAAGCTGTGAGTGCAGAGGAAGGAAAGGCTGATATCTGGGTGGTTATTCTTCTACAATACGGTCAGCAAACTGAAAAGAAACAAGGGATATTATAGAAGTGTATGATTAAGCAGCGTTCATCCTTACTGACTGTATCTTCACTCAGAACAGGAACCAACTCCGCCATCAGCACTGTTGAGGGTTTCCCTCACGATGCTGCAATTATGTATTTGGAGCTAAAGAAATCCTGAACTTAGGAATTTGTCTGTCTTTAAGTATATCACAGATGTGGCTGGAAAACCATTTCATCTAAGATAGGGGGCTGAAAGAGAAGGTGCTTTTTCAAAATTTTGTTTTCTCCCAAATCAGAAAATGTTCCTATTTCCAACAGAACTGGACTACAAGCAGTTGCCTGCTACCGAGTCTGGGGGTCTTTGATTTCATTATGCTGTGAAATAGTACTTCGACATAAATATTCATAGCTTTATGCTTAACTTTAAACAGCTGCTTAGGCTGCTTGAGTTCATAGATGTAGTCTTCATATGTCAAAGAAATGACCAGACACACGCACAGAGGAAAAGCAGAGTTTTCAAACAGATTCAAGATGAAGAAAAAAGACAAAACAAACAAAACCACAACACCTTTCTGTGGCATTTTTAAATAGTCAAAAGAGTATCCCCATAGCTTTTGAAATTAAATGTTAGATTTAGGGGAAACAGAAGGGTCTCCTCTACTTTACATAGTACTCTTTCTCGAACAGCATTTGAGTTTGCAGTTACAATTGCACAGTGAATAGTAATGAACTGAAGAACTCTTGAAGACAGATGAGGAAAAGCTGCATGGGAACTCACTCTGTAATATTCACTAGATGTGGAAATGCAGATCAATGGGCTAAGCACAGTAGACTGCAGTATTAATCTGCATTTCTTGCAGTGCTGGGAGCTGTTCTCCAAGCTGCTTAGCATACATCCTACTGACACTTAAATTCATCATTTTTTTATTTTATGTAAACATAAACTCCTTTTCTAGAAAAAAAAAATGAAGTACTCTCACTGTACCATTCAGAGCCGCTCAATAATACTAACTTTTATTTTCCTACTAGAAATAGAAATACCTGGTGTGTGTTTAGAACTTGAGCCCAATGTTCTAAACAGTGCTAGTAAATTGAGCATGTTGGAGATTCACTGAACTAACAGCCACTGGATTTAAAAGGCAATTAAAATAATTTCAAGCATCTTCTCTGATGCTGATGACTAGGCATGAATTTCAGTCCCAAGTTTGCAAAGCAGTTCATTAGTGCCTGGTGATGTTAATAGACATGTTGATCCTATCCCTGTCTTTTTACACTAGCAAGCTCACACAGTGGAAAACTTTAGCTTTGAAACCTTACTTACATTTCTCTTTCCCTCTCTTTTTTTTTTTTTTTTCCCGTTGTTATCTACTTTGTTCCTTCTCACCATAGTGCAGTTTTAAATATTTACTGTGGTTTGATAACCAACCAGTTTCTTAATGTGGAAATACTCTTTTTAGTTGCAAATGTTCCTTTTATCATGCACAGCACTGTTGTCTTTCTCATTGTTACAGTCCGTGCAATTAAAGAAGCGTCTGAGGTCAACTAGAAACCAGTGCAGGATTGTTCTCTGCAGAATGCTTGATCTCTATCTAGTCGTGAAAGGCCCAAGTCATGGAAAGTCTTTAGGTGGTTATTCTTCCTAAATTCTTTCCAATTACATATCCAGAGTCTTAGAAAATTCGTTCCAACTGCATCTGGCTTTTTTTTTTAAAAAAGCCCTTTCTGCTCTTTCTTTCCTCTTATCACTTCCTTTGTCACGGCCGTGCCTTCCTTGGGGCACCTACAAACTCTGCCTCCTGAACACATCTGGGGTCCCAGCAAGTCTTTGCTGAAACCAGCTGAGTCTGGAAGAGTCATACTCAGAATATGGAGCCTTCTCTGCAAAAGGCAGAGCTCACATCCTCTAAAGTCTTTCAGGCACCCCCTGCTTCTGACCATACAGACTTCTGCTGGGCCCTTCAAGGTCAGTCCAGATGCTCTCTGGACAACTGAGATTCACATTTCAGCTTAATAGAGGAGAAAGTGGTGTGAATGAAAGCAGATCTGGTCCCAAGATCTGCACAGCATCTGCAACTCCCATTCGTTTCAGTGTGGTTGTTCAGCTTTGTATTTTTCTTGGCAACACGTCCTGATGGACAGAGGGCCAAAAGGAGAAGGCCAGTGGTGCTATGAGTAGCTACACTTGTATTTCTGCAAGGTGCTGGGTGCCCCCTCTCAGATTTCCACGGTGATAGAACCCTTAAATGCTCCCGCTGTCATTCTTCTCCCTCCTGTGCATACACTGATCATGAAATGGTTCTATCCTATGAATTACTTTATGAATAACTCACATTTAGAAAACCCAAGGAGACAAAAAAAATCTCCACGGTGTGCAGACCTAGACTCTATATACATTGATACTACCCTGAGTTAATCTGTGCCCCAAAGATCCTGCAATCTACATAAATCAGGCAGGCAAGAAACTAAGGAGAGGAGGCATTATCGTCTGTGTTTGCACAACACAGAAATGTAGGAGATTGTGTGTGAGATCCAGAAAAGGATTTCGGAGCCCTAAAGTGAAATCTGGGCACCTACATGTAAAATGTGATCGTGAGGATCCCAGGTTAACCACTGTTAGCCTCTATATTCTACAGACAGTGTCTACAAAGTCACATTTTATTTATAAATCCCCACTGACCTAAAATGCTGCTTCTGCACAGGACAGCTCCTGGCAGTCCTGAGCAGCTCAAAGCCTGTTTCAAGCTCTGATGTCACAAAAAGTCAGAAGAGAGTTCACCCACCTTTGCTCCCTCACAGCAGTGTTCTCACACACATTATAACACCTAACATATCAAAGTTCCTAAAGAAGGAGTGGTGGCCACTGCTACCTTTACAACTTCAGCCACAGAGGAGCCTCCTTGCACAGCACAGGCAGCAGTTAAGAGAGTTTCAAGAAGGAGCCCCAAACTTCACTTACAAGCAGCAGAGAGATTAAGCTTTGGACTGGGAAAGTATTTTAAGTTAATGGTGGATCGTGACCCAGGCACTCATTAAATTAAGCAGTGAATAATGTTATCGGGGCAGGATGCCAGCTTCTGGTGGTTTTCCATCCCAGTGCCCCTTTGCTCCATGAGAAACATTCAATGAAGACAATCCTCTCTTTGACATAAAACTGGTATTTCCAATGGCAAAGATGACCAAGAGGGGAAGGAAGTGATTGGATCCGTACACGGACAGAGAGGTCTGTACTTAGAGCAAAGCAAGTTTAAGGAGAATGTCTCTTTTGCTCCTTCCTTTCCCTGCCCGTAGGAGTACACAAGCAGGACACCAAGGGGGCTCCTTACTGCATTTTATTCTCTCGTGTGCAGAAACTCAGAAGGGACACCAGGAATGTCAGCTCTCCGTGGCCAGAAGGCAGCTGGGAGTGTGAGACTGAATGCGAAGGCAAAGAGCCTGTTTGGAAGGACTGGGTTAGCAGGAGGCTGGACAACCCAAAGCCCCAACAGCCCTGGGAAATCCATGACATGGGACATGCAGGGGGCCCATGACCATTGATCTCTGTACAGAGAAGGTCAGGGTTCAGCTTCTTCCTCTGCCTCGGGGGATTCAAGGCTCATGTCCTACCTCCCAGGAGAGCTCTCCGGCCAATGAGCAATAGGCTGTTTTGGGTGAGGATGCTCTCCGTCCATCCTGTCCAAGCTGTGCCACTAAGCAGAAAGGAATTCATGAAACCAGAGGAAGAATACAAGTGTGTTGGGGTATGCTGCGGGAGTATGGGAGAAACACGCCGGAGTTAGGGTAGGGTGATGGGAGTGCTTGTCAGCGTAGCTGCTGAATTTCTGTGAAATAAAATCCTTCGTGCCCTCTGCAGAGCCATTCTTCTTCACCCCAGTTGTCTGAAGCTCTGTCAGTTTGGCACAGACAAGGTGTGACTATTAATCACTCTCCCATCTCCAGAGATGTTACCACCAGGAGCTTTCACTCTCTAACAAAGTGGAAATCTTCAAAGCTACATTTAAGGAAAACATTTAAAAAAAAAAGGTGGGGGAGTTAACTGCATGAATGTGGTGCTTCTGTAGGCAGTTTATTAGCACAGATTAGTGTATCTCTGCTTTTCTGTAATAATTTCAGGATGAAAAAGGTTAATTTTCACCTCCAATCAAACAATGTTAAGAAATCTCTACAAGAATATAGTATCTGCTAAATTGGAAGTTGGTTTATGAGGAGCTGCTTCATACAGAAATGACATACGCAGTTTAACATCCTGTCCAAAACTGTTATTTCCCCAAAATAAAGAATTCATACCACAGGACTTACATTTCACTCCTTAATTTGGTAAAACTCTCAGTGGCTTCACTGGAATTGCCTGGTTGGATATTGTCATCAGTGGGGCTACCCACAAAATAGCGTTAGTAAATCACATTTGGTGGAGTGTGGATGTTGGCAGTCTATGACATTCATGTAGCTTTAAAACAGTCACAACATTTCAGCTGCAGCTGATTGAGTGGACATGTAATTGTCAGTTCAGGTAGAGGTTGTAGGATATGATCTTACCCACCGACACCCTTGCAATCTCCACCCTTGCTGACCTACCTGATGCTAAATTTGATAGATCCATAAGAGCCAAAGTTCCCATTGAGAGCAGCGTAGGCAAGTCTTTGCTGGAAGTGGGAAATTGCAGCCTTTGTAGCGAAGTTCATCCTGAAATGCGCAAAGAACGCTCCCAGCTCTAACATATTTTTGAACATAAATATAAATTTCATCTTCAGTATGTGCATGCACATGTATACATTTCCATGAGTGTATGAAAATGAATGTAAGCCTGTACTGTTGTTTTTGCTAAACTATGTAGGCTGTAATATAAATGCCTTTGAACGTAAAGCAGACACAAAACCTGCACAGAAGAACTTGCCTGTCGCAGACTAATGCACAAATGTCGCCAAAGCTCAGAATCAAAGAAACGTAGCCTCAGTTCAGCCCATGACATCTATTGTATCTCTTAGGCACAGCATTTCTCCAAAGGTCTGGGTGTCTCCGGCCCGTTCTAATGTGAACCATCATGCCTTGCAGTACCAGTTTCATATAAAGGTCTTGTCTTCCTGCATCTGGAAATTAGTACACTTAGGATGGCACTTTTACTTGGGGTGCTGCTTCTCCAGGAGACTTAATTACTTCCAAAATCGCCTGCTAACAGTGCATGTCTCGCTTGAGAGGTTCTGCTCTTCCAAACCGCTTGAATTTGGACTTTGTAATACAGCTTTATATGTAAAATCATTCAGTCCATCCAGGGCAGAGCTCCAAGGGGCTCTGCTGAGGAAAGCACACCTGTCTACCTGGAGCCAATGCAGACCTTGTCATCTCTCTGCTCCTCTTCCCAGTGCCCAACACTCCAGCAGCCCCCAGCTGCCATGAGCAACAACTACATCGAAGCTCCTGAGCAACCCCTGAGCAACCCTTTTTAAGTCCCTATGGCCATGTCAGGTTGAAGACTCTTGATTTCCTACAATCCAGGTCAGGACAGTGCACAGGACACGTTCAGGACCTGCTAAATATCCGAAGCCTTCATCCACGTATTTCTTGCGTTGTCAAACCACAGGGCAGACTCCAACCTCTCAACAGTTGGTAAGTTTGCCAATTCTGGGCATACTCGCAACAGCAATGCAAAAGGCAGCCCTTGATCTATTATAATTTGAAAATCCTTTCTCTCAAGTACGGGATTCTTGAAAGTGCTTCTCTGCAAAACATCTAAACGTTCTTTTTTCCCCCCTCTTATCTTGTTTTGGAAAATGGGAGAGTTTAGACAAAAAAAAACCCATATAAAACAGCCTGAGGTGAATACACGGGCCAAACAGTTACAGTTTAACGAAGTAAAAAGTCCAAAAGTCTCGGAGAGAAAATTTTAGGTAAACATGACTGCAATTAGTAGTTCCACCTTTGAAGTATTCCTTGACAGCTTTCGTCTCTCACACGTTAAAATAAAGGAATTAAGTGAAAGATTTAAATGAGCTAAACCCCGAGCTTTTATTCTAAACTCGGTCTGAGATTTAGTTGTGTGAAATATTTGTCACCAAACATTAGGATTTCACAGTATCTTCTTGCTTTAGGGCATTATTCAGAAGGCTTTTAGGTTTTATCTTTCTTATTGACAGTAAAGTTTACTATACTGTGGGGTGGCAAACAGATTAGGGAAAGCCCGAGCTCTTCCACCAAAGCTGGATGAGGAAACTGGGCCTGTGCACTCTGTTCTCAAGACTTCAAACACACCAGATTCTCCTCCCCCCCACCATCATTTTTGCATAATCCAGTGGAATCTGACAAACAAAAGACTCTCAGAAGTCAGATGGCATTTAATTTGAGTAGTAGGTAATCAGTGAAAGAGAGTATCCTGGAGAGAAGGTAATTTGTCTTGAGCTGACAATTTGAGATGGATGTGCTGGGGTTATCTGCAGTGTCAGTTCAGTCAGAGATGAACTGAACTCCATTTCTCCTGCTAGAAGTCTAAATCAACAGAGACCTCGCAGATAATGAGCTATTTAACGACTTCTCTCTTCTCCATCCTAGAGATCTCACATCTTTTCTCACAGAAAGAAAGCTTGAAAGGAAAAGGGAAGGGGAAAAAAAGGAAATGACAAAAGGGAAAAGAAAGCAGAGGTAAAGGGAAATTTGCTTAGTAAATTAACTATAAGAGCTGTGCATTAATCTAATCTAACTAATGGTACATTTCCCCCCTCAATTGGAGGAGATCGAGGGAGTCAGATAAACCACACCACCCTCCTGTCTCTTGGCTCTGCTTTCCAAACTGTGCTTCATGGACCACTGGAAGGCCACAGAGTGCTTGCTGGAGTCCCTGGAGAGATGTTGGGCCTTTTCTTGATAAACTGTTACGTTCTGGGCATTGCCTAATTGCCCAAATCTGAGTTTTTCTTTTGGAGTAGAAGCCGAGTTATTTTAACTCTGAGTACAGGCCAGATGAATTCTGGACAGTTTAAATGGGAATCAATGCCATCCAATTTGAGTTGAAATATGTTCTTATATGTTAATGAGGAGAAATGGAATAAACCCCTCATTTTAAGAAACGGAATGCCATGAGAACAAATTGCTAATGATGTTACTTTAGAAAATATGTGAAATTCATTTAGGAAAACTGGCTATTTTTTTTCATTGACTTTTACTGAGGAATGGCACGTACTGGAGGGAACAACATTTGAATAATGTGAACCTAGTATTTGTTTTATAAAGTATAGGTCTAAATCAAGATCGGCGCTATCATAACATAAAGTCTCCAAAAGCATCTAGCTGAAGGTCATGGCTCAAGAAAAAAAAAAGATTTAAATCCTGTTCAGGAAACCACTAAAATACGCTCTTAACTTCAGAACTTAAAACTTTCAAGCCACTGGCACTGAAACATTTGCTTAGTATTATGCACACACTTAAATATCTGCCCTGAATGCGCACACTGAATAACAAAAGAAATAAAAGAACACAGGGTGGCAGAAAGAAAGAATATTATTAAACAATGTTCTTTAAACAGCATGGCTTTAATTTCTTCTGTAAAATATGCAAGTCTTTCCAAGAATCTGGCATTCATTTTTGCCTGCCTCTTTGCCCCAGCAGCTAGATGTGTATGAATAATCCTATCGATAATTGGAGCCTCTGTCCTGCAGCAGTCTGGTTTGCTTCAGGAAAGCAGTATTCAGGTTTCAAAGTAGATGAAATAACCACCCAATATAAATAACCACCACTGCTACTAACCACCCAAACATTTGTTTAGCTCCTTGTCCATACACAGATCTTTGCATTTATACTCTAAAATAAAAAGAAGCAACGCACGTTTTCCTTATGGGTCACAAATCATTCCATTTCCCTACGAATCTCAGGAAGTTTTTGTACATTCCAGGCAAACAATTCAGAACAAGACCTCCCCTTTTCAGTGGTGTTTTAAATACGGCTGGCCAACCCTTTTACATCAAATGTTCTCTTCAGAAGCGATTTATTGTTATCTGTGCAATATTTTGCCATGGCAATGTGTTTGAAAACCAGTTTTTGTTGGAAACCTTAAAGAAAATAATTTTTGAGCTCTTGTCAAAATGTGGGGGAAGGCGATTTTCTAACCAGAGCTGTATTTGACCTCTTAATTTTTTCCCCCATCAGAATGCTCAGGATTTCTCACCATGCTGGGTGGAAAGAAGCATGTTCCCCAGCAGATAGCTTCTGTGTGCCAACAGTTGGGGAAATTGCTGTTCCTTGGAAAATTGGTCCCAGCACATGAAGCCCAAGCGGCCAGCCTAGGGCAGAGTTTCCCTCACTGTGGGCTACAACCCCCTCAGGGCCACGAGAGAGTTCAAAGGGGGCTCTGAAGTGTTAGAAAAACCAGCGCTGGTCAGCAGCTGCTGACTTTTTCCTGGCTGGAAGAGTGAGGCTGTGGTTTCACAAGATTAAGTCTTCAGCACCAATTCTGGCTTCTGGTGTTCCCTTTCCAGCCTTTCCCTACTGCTTGTTTCATCCTCCCTCCCGCAGCGCACGGGCCCCTCGGTTCTCCTGGCGTATTGGTTTGTGGCTCCACTGCGAAACGGATCGGGAATTTGATCCGATTTGGAGGAAGACGCACAAAAAACTAAGTGTTTCTCTGCCAGGCTATTTTTAAGCTGGACTTATTCCCTGCTCCAGTTCCTTGCACAGATGCATCCATAGCTGTACTGGTGTAGCAGAGGGAGTGGTGTGTTGCAACCCCGGAGCAAGGGATGAGGAGCAGGAACACACCATTCTGGCAGTGCCACTGGAGGGTTGCGCCGGCAAAACCACAGCCACAAGAGGAGCTTTAATTGCTGGTGGCAAGAGGTTACGCTCTCCAGGGAACGACGAATTGCTTCTCGGTGCCTTAATTGCTGGCAGCAGCTCAGCTCCTCCAGAGAAGAGGAGCAAGCATTTATCCTTAAAGTCAAAATTACAGCTGAGTCTTGCTCTCCTCCTACCGTGTGGGGCACGGACGGCTGCTGACTCAGGGGGCTGCATGAAAACAGCTGTTTCAGAAAAGGGCCACCTTTCCCAAATGTTTGGGAACACTGGCCTTGGAATCCCAATGGGATTTTTGTCTCTGGTAAATCTAGTCCAGTCTGACGGTGAACAGTATCTGAAGAAGTTTACTGATCTCAGGAGGACGTTGTTTGTCCTCTTGTGTCCCTTACCATTGACCTTAATAACTTCATGTTGGTGTGCATAAAGTGGAGCTTGGATTCAGGGAAGCCTCTTCACAATCAGAACCAGCTGACGCTGGTCTTAACAGTTTCTCAGCTAAAAAAAGGGTTGGTCTGAATAGCCAAGAAGTGGTATAAAAAACTTCAAGACGTTGTTACAACGCACTGGCTGAGTGAGCTTCATGGAGGGACTCAATGAAAACAGCATAGATTTGGAGAGTCCAGAGCATAGTCTTCTCTCGCAGCGCTTTAGGTATCAGTGTCAGAAAAGAAGCAACTCATGAAAGCAAATGTTACGTGGTCCCAGCTCAACTTGCATCAAACCTGCCCCATAGGAAACCAGCAGACAAATTCATTCTCTAGGTGAACTCAAATTCTTCCATACTCATGGGAAAATATACAGATCGCTTCAGAGTGGGGGGAAAGCAAGTTAGATGTCAGCTGTGACTGTCGCTGTTCTATTTTTGCTGATTGAATTCTAGCACGTGTTTTTGATCATGGCAGATAGTCAAGATTCATTTCATTGTAGTAGTGAGGGAAATGAGAAAAAGTTCAGCCCCTAAGACAAAAGGGGCTGTATTTTCAAAATATCAAAGCTACCTAGGAAGTTTCCTGAAATCAGTTGGATTTATTGCCTGAGTGTGCTAAGTTCATGCGTTCCTAATATATGTATAAATCCCTTTTTTTTAAAAAAAAAAAAAAGAAATTAGGTTCCTACATCATTTATACACTTTAAAAATTTACCAGGAGCCTGTTTATAGACCAGAGTTGAGCCTGCCAACAAAGACACACACACACGATTCAGGGAAGAGCTTTTAGCCTCCACCATTAATCACTCCGACTTTACAAAAACTATTGCTGTTACCAAAACATGTCAACAACATGAGCCACATCATTGAAGTGATGCTGATGTCGTTTTCCTCTTCTTCTAACAAAATAATAAACACTTATTTGCCATAGGAATTGGAAACAAAATATGAATGGCGTGAACTTTTGCAGACCTTGCTCCATAGAGAGGATGTGCTTTATTTTCATTTGAATTGATACAGTACAGCCAACCCCAAACATTCAAAACTCATCAATAAGACTGTCTAGAATAAGAGGGTTGGTTTACAAAATTATTATTTTTAAAGATGAATGGATGTTGTGAAACCTCCCATGTTAAGAGTTTTTCGGTGAAGGTGGACCAGCGTGGCGTGCTCCTCCATGGCAACAGAGGGTCAATAGTTCCCTCTGAACTGGGAAGGAAAGCTGAGATTCTTAGAAAATCTTGTATTTATTATATATTTGCTGGGGTTTTATACTGACCTGTTTCCATCTAAACACGGAACAGGAATTATCTGTGTGAGCAGCTGTACACATATATGGTGCCTGTCCCAAAGAGGTTCCGAGCTAAACTCAAGCTGAGAAGTGTTTATGTATAAACAAAAAAGCTGTTTCAGTGTGAGATAAAGTTACAATTTCTCCTTTACCAGGTTATTTATGAGCATTATTTCTGGGAAAGGCTGGAAGACAGATAACTGAGCGGCTTCACCGATATTCAGGGTGAAAACATAAAGACAAAAGTGCTTGTTTGCAAGTTTGCCTGATTGGTGAGGGATGCTGGCATCCCTAACAATTAGTAGGAGAAGCTGACACCTTGGCAGAGCTCCTAGGGATGGAGGCTGAAGGGATAAGGGATCATTAGATTTGAGAGATGGTTGAAGATGCTGCTGAATTTGCAGACCCCTGTGATGGGTGGCATACTGGTGAGAAAAAGGAATGGGACTGCGGAGAAAGCACACAACGCTGCTTAAGCCTGTTGAGTTTGCATCTATAGCTAGATGAGGAGTTTACATTTATAGCTAGATTATTCATCAGGTCAGATACAGTACTGTGCTGTAACTTCTGTCTAGGAGACGCATTTTCACAGAATCTCTGTGCCTGGATGAGTCCTCAAGATGAGCAAAGAGAAAAAGGAATTTTAAGGAGAAAAAAAGAGAGTAAAGAAACCAGAAGGGACACGGTGGTGTGAATTCCAGTGCGAGAAGAGAAAATATCACCGAGCTAAAAAATCAGATAGCAGTGAGGTGAAGCAAAAGGACAAACAGGAGGCTAAGACCAGAGTGATAAAAGATGAAAGTAGGAGAGTCCTTTTGCAGGCCAGCAATGTAACTTGTAGACGGGGCCTGTGAATCCTGCTCTCTGAGGAGGGCCGGACGGATGCAAAATTGTCGTCTGCAACAAGCAGCTCAGGCAGGGCAGCTGTTCAGGAACAGGATTTGCCTTGGTGTTTCTTGTATAGTGATGCAGACAGCTCTGTTCTTGCCCACCTAGCCCAGCTGCCTCTTTAAAAAAAAAAAAAAAGACATAGTACAAGAAAAAGATGCCCAAACTCTGTGACAGCCAGTGCCTTGCTGACAGATATTTGGGCAACGCGGGATGCGCTGTTTTCCAAATTTTTTTGCCGCAATTCAGAGAATTATATTTATTTTATGGGTCACAAAGGAGGAATTTCTTTTGACTGTCAACCTTGAGCACATTCTTCGCTGCCTCCTTCACACAGCCTGACCAGGAGGATAGCTGTTAATGATCTGAGCTCTCCCAATTTACACATACCAGTGACTTAAAATTCCTCTGTGTACAACTCTCACTGTACAGTATTTCAGGACGCTGCAGGCAAACAATCCCATTGTCTCCCATATGTTTCAAACAACAAACATAAAACAGGTGATTAAACTCTGTAAACAAACAGGGTTTTCCCAGCAACAAATCAACACCTCTCCATGGCTGGTATTTGTGGAATTTGATAAGCCACCCACTTTGCTCCCTCCCCATTCTTGTTATGTCTGTCCTCAGCCTTCTTCATCTTTTATCCCCACCCTGCTTCACCCAGTCTCCAAAGGCAGGCATTCATTGCTAATTAACTGCTGAAACAGTGCAAGCAGCTTGGTTCATGGGATTGAGATGGGAATGGAGCTTTAGTTTGGAGTTTAAACTGTTTTGAAAGGCCTAAAAGGCATATTTTCTCACTCAGAAGGAGTGAGGGAGGCAGGAAGGAGTAACATATAAGAGAGAGAGTTAGGGAATGCAACTGGAAAACCTCAAACCAGTAAATTAAGACACATGTCTTAATCAGTTTGAATGATAGGTTTTTTTAAAAAAATCAAAGGTTCTGGTGTTTCTGGTACTTATGTGCTCCCAGATGTAAATACTTGCCTTGTATAATGTTTCTGGGCCAGATACCGGTCTCAGAGTGGTGTAAATCTGGAATTATTCAGGATTAATTAACACTGCCTTCACACCGGGGTTATGCTGACACAACAAATTAGCTGCCTCTTACTGGTTTTGCTTATCAAGAGTACTTAAAATTGCAAGAATGGCCGAAACAGAGAAATTGTTAAAAATTACTCCCCACTCACTTTCAGCCAATGTTTGCTGAATATCTTGCACTGGTGCCTTTACAGTTGATGAATAAATTACTGTATTCCTTCCACACACAGAAGTTTCCATCTTACTGGGCTGTCTTATCTTACAGACTATGTTTTCTAGTGTTGACAAAGCGAAGCCATTAATACGTACCCAGATCCCATCTCTACCAGGAATGAGATGAGTTTCGGATAATTGCAATGCTACTGCTATCGGACTTTCCCTGTTAAAAATGCCTGATCCACTGGGATGGCTCAGAGTCTGGCCTGAGGTCGTCCTCCCCAATTTTAGATGCAGATTCTGGTAAGAAACATTCTCCAGACTTGTGGGGCTGATAGTTCCATTCTGATTTTTGAGGTTATAGCTGCACCCACAGTAACAACAGTTGTTCAATATTCCCATTGTATTCTGGCTAATTAGAACATGATCTGTAGTTGTCCCCAGAAATCCATACTGTATTCAGTTTATTTAGATCTAATGTAATATTAGTATCTCTTCCATGGAGTATCCTGCAGTGTTGCAAACTGTGTTGATCAGAAGTGAAAGCGTTTCATTCCATAAAGAAATTAGGAGCTCTGCTGCTGTCAAATTCAGTGGTTAAAGTGAAGCAGAAACTTAGTTCAAAGGCCAACTCCTGGAAGCATTTTACTTTGCAGCATTTCAAGAAGCAGTACGTCCCTTTTGGGATTATCCAGGAGAACATGCTTATAAACTAAATGCCATGCCTTTTTAACAATGACAAATATTTCATGTCCAGTATAAAAAACAAAACAAAAAACAAAAACAGAGTGTGTGAATTGAGCAAACCAAAAGGGAGAAATTTATTCAAAGGATTTTTGCTGCACTGTCTGTCCTGGGGGAGGGCTGGCACTTGGGAAGTCCAACTCTCTCCTGTAAGCAACAGCCACACCATGAAAAGTAAAATGCAGGGATTTCCTTCCTATTCTGTCATGCAGCTTTCCCTGAAGCCAGGTGTATTAGCCCTACAGACTCACGGATACACCTAAGAAGTAAGACAGTGAGCGAGAGCAGCGTGCAGAGAGTCCTCACGTCTCTGCGGATCGCTGCTGGGGGCCATGATCTCGTCCCAGAGCAGCCTGGCTTCCCCCAGACAGGATTCCCCTGCCGCCTGCTTTTCCTTTTCCTTTTCCTTTTGAGCTTCGTTCTTCTCTGATGTAGGTACTGAGCCTCATACCTGCGCGGAGCCGGGCGCTATTGCAATTGTAAATAATCATCACCGGCCCAGTAATGAAAGGGCAAAGGACTGGGATTTCTGGCTGCTGCTCCCTTGGACTCTTGGGTGTTCCGCAAGTCTTCTTCAGATGTGCTAATAAGGAGCCAGATGCTGAACTTGAAGAACCCAGATTTAAATGTTTTGACCCACGAGCGCAGATATAGCAGATAGTTCAAGGGAGTTATCTGGGAGTCTTTTCTCAGGTGAGGAGCAGGCACCCTGAAGGTGTCGTGCGGTTAATCTGCCCACGCTGCCTTCAGATCCCGGCTGCTCCGACCCAGGCGCTTTTCCTCTCTGCGAGGGAGCGGGGCCGGCTTATCAGCACCATCTGCAATGGCGTGTGTTTTACCCAGATCTTTTCACCAATCACGGGGGTGTTTTTAATCACTCCGAACAGGAAATGGCATGCTGCATTTAAATACTGTATATAATTATCATGGGAAATATAATTAGCAAGCGTAATTAAATGGGCTCGACTGCCTATCAGACCGTTTCTCGATTTTTCACTCAATCCAGCTGTTTCTCACAAGCTCTTCACTTTGAATACTGGTGGTCTGTGTCGGAACCTCTGCACGGAATGAAGAAAGAATTACTTCTTTAAAAGCTATTCATTTAATCTAACTAGGCCAATTTATTTAAATGCGATCACGGCATTTTCCAATACAACCTCCTTTACGTATTCCTTTAGATGTTTCATTTTGGAATGCCCAGTTTCATCAAAAATATTCCAATTTCAAGGTTTTATAAAACCTCAAGTATCTAAAGTCACTGACGGCAGGGAGTGGCTGGTTGTGATGTTTGTTTAATGTGTTGCACAATGGAGGCCTGATTCTTGATTGGAGTCTCTTAAGTGCTACCAGTATATACAAATAAATAACGATCATAAAACAAGTGTGGTTAATTACTGAGGACAATGCTGGTTTATGATGATGCTTTTTCTTCCTGCTCAGAAAGGAAGAAAGGAAGCATTATGAATTACTGGAGAAAACACTGGTTTCCCTCCAGTAAAGACCAGAGGCTCAATAATACTGCAAGAGTGTTACAAATGTCGGGAAGGATATGTTGAGGAAATATACAGAACTGCATTTTTATTTGAAAAGTGGCCCCCCTTTTTTTTGTTTTGTCCCAGTGTCCGATCTTTGGATTGAGTCATGTAAAAGAGCCGAAACGATTGAAAAGTTTGCTGCTGGTGAAGGAGGCAAATCCATACTCTCCCCTTCTTGAGCAGGATGCTGCTTTTACGCTGGGGCTGGTTTCTTCTGGGTTGCCTGATGAGCTGACTTAGCTCCCAGAAGAATCAGATGAGCACTAACGGAGCCTGCAGATCCATCCACGCAGCTGCTGGGGTGAGGGTGACACACACCCCATTCCCTTTCAGCAGGAGCAGGCATCTCGATGGGGCCAGCAGGCTCAGCGGATGCTGCTTTTCACTGGAGTCATGGGGAGAAGGGAAAGGGTATCTGAAGATCTCAGTACGGCATCTCCACAGCCAGGAGTGTTTGAGACCTTCCCAGACACCAGTGCTCTTGGCTGAACGAGGCCAATCCTCAAAGCGAAAGAAAACCCATGGCTGTTTGGCGAGTTTTCGCACGGCCAATGCTCAGAGCCCTTTTTTTGGACACGCACCTCCGTGATTTAATGCCGTGGATATAAGCTGGGCACAGCACTTTACAGATAATTAGCTGAAGAGGACATGAGTGATGCTGAGACTCGTAGGCCACTTCCAACCAAAGATGCCTGCCTGACTTGATAACCACAGCGGAGCAAATTGCACTTTATTGAATTAGGGCCCCTCTAATTTGCCTGGTGTCAAAAAATGCCAAACCCCAAATTCCACGGTTTCTTCTCTAAGCATACAGTAGAACCAGTCAAAACAGCTATAAATACATTTCCCCTGTATCTGCACATTCCATAAATTGTACAAATAGAATTTTATAGCAATAACTGAGACCTGAATAGCGGGATTATCTGCTCGGATTCAGAGAGTTGTAACGTCTGCCATTGGAGTCGGAACTTGGAAAAGATTATGGACTGTAAATCAATTCTTGCTTTTACAACAAAACCATGTGCAACAGAGGGCTGGCTTACCCATGAGCAGGCTGACACACACCACCAGCAAACACAACTTTCCAAGAGCAGAAATCATCCTGCTTCCACCGACACCAGTGAGAATGTCACTGCCTTAGAGGAAAGGCTAACAGTACCCTCTTTCTTATACTTCTTTTTTCTGGTTTTGTTGTATTTTTCTTTGTTTCTTGAGAAATTATTTCATAATATTGTTTGTGTATACTCCTTTGTAAGTAGTTAGGTCTTTTCAGGTATTGAGAAATGAATTTTACATCAGATTGTGTGACGGCAGAAGCACATGCTGATCAGAAGGGGCCAGTAAATACTGGGTGCCCAAAGAGCGAGCAGATGCTGCAGAGCTGCCAGACCTTCCTGAAGGAATAAAGGGGAGATAGGGCAGGGGGAGCAGGAGGTCTTTCATTCCCTTTGGGGAATCCTGGAAACCCCAGGTGTCTTCTGAGGCTGCAAAGCACCAGCTCACTTCAGTGGCCAAAGCAGCTTCAGTAGGAATTGGATGGAGTTTTTGTCTCACAGTTCATAACATCCATTTTATCTATCTTCTGGTGACAGTTAGGGCTAAGTTGAATTTAAATAGACAAGGACAAAATTTTCTGTGTAAAAGAAACTGTTTTTTCAGCAACTTAGTGATTAGACCACCAATCGAGATGCTGGGAGGCTGGGGTCGGGCTTGTCTACGAGGGCTGGAGGTGACGCCAACCATTTCTAAGCTGGTTCAGGATTCCTCTGTATCAAAGGCAGAGACACTGGACCAGAGGTGGATCAGCTGAGACACAGACCACAGGGTCGGGTGTTGGTCCTGCAGAGCAATGTGGGGTTTTTTTTTGTTTTCGTGTGAAAAAAAATATGCAAAAATACAGAAATTACTTTTTGCCATCACAGAAGCGTGCCCTAATATTATCCATCAGACAGATGGATAATTCTGGAAGTAGTAAACTGTTTCAAAGTCTTTGTCATACACACCTGAAAACTGGTTTGTGTACTGCAGGTTATTTTTACTCAGCAGAACTGCATCAAGGGTTTCTGAATCTGAATCACCCACTTTTTCAAGGCTAGCAAGAAAGGTTTGCATTCGAGGGAATTGTACCCAACCTGGAAAAGCTGAACCTAATCAAAAGTTGGGCGTGGATTATTTGTATGAGAAATACCCTGACAGTGAGGAGGGTCTGGGAGTATACATTTCGGCAGCCTCGTGTTCAAACGTTTTAAATTCAAGTCCTTTGCATGAGTTAAACTTGTGGGGAATGTTATATCCACTCAAGTAACAAGTAAAGCAGAGAAATAATAATTTTCTCCTACAAACAGACTTGGATAGGTTGCAGAAACCTGATAAGTATTGATTCTGTTCAGGTTAAGTTTCAAAATCGGGAAATTTCAGTCGAAGCCGAGGAAAGCTTTATGAATTGATTTAGGAAACAAAAATGTGTTTCGGTTATTTCAAATTACAGTCATTATGGCTTTAAATAATTAAGTTAATTTTCATTTAATTGTGTGTTTGAGGGAAGTAACAACATATATTTGTGAGAAAAACACATGATAAGGGAACAGGTGTTTCCCTGGGATCCCTTAAAGTGCTGTTCCCTGTTTTTCATGTGGTTGTCCCTTATTTCTATTCATAAAAGTGGTCATCTTAGGAAAAAGATCAAAAATGATTTTGTATTCAAAGTCCTTACAGTCCAAATCCGGCACCACTGGAGCCAATGGGGTTTTGGCTTAACCTTTGCATGTTTTTTTTTGCCACCAGTTTGAGAAAAAGAAATTGAGAAACTCAAATGCCTGTTTTCTTCTTGTTTTTTTTTTTAATGTGGCTGTTGTGTGGGATTATAAATCTATGTTAAGTATCTTACCATTAAAAATGTGTATTTCTTAGTGAGTTTTATTCTGCCACTTTTTTGGATGACTGAACGGCAATAACAAGCACAATTAATCTGGGTTTTAACATAAATTTGAAATTATAGGTTCAGATAAAATAGGAAAATAACAACCACAGTAATAAATGGTTATTTCTTNGACCGGGACCGGGACCGGGACCGGGACCCCGACCCCTGTCATTGCGGAGGGCGGGTCGGTCGGTCGGTCGTTGGGCACCGGGGAGCCTCTGTCCGCGCAGCGCTGCGGACCCGGTGCTGTAGAGCAGGGTAATTCAGTCCTGCGGGGCCGCTGGTCTGTGTGTGGGGAATCCAAACTCTCCCTCTGCCAGCGCGGCNCCCCCCCCCCCCCTTTTTCCCAAATACAGCTCCACAATAAAACATAAGGGTGAGTTTGAATAATTTCTTTCTGTGCAGTTGCAACGCAGCGCTCTCAGAGCTGGATGAGCTTGCTAAATAACATCGGGCAAATGAAAAATCAAGATATCCAGTTGCAAATGCAGGGGAGTTTGGGCAAGAAAACGAGATTAGTTGAGCTCGAATTTGTCTAGAGTAACTTCCCACCTAATGGCAAAACATCCGTGAGGTCTCTGAAGGCCGTGGGCAAGAATTTGATTTATCGGCTCCCCAAAGGCCGGACACAACTGAACTGGGAGGGGGTTGACCCGGCGTTTTTCATCACGCCACGTGCATTTCAGCATCGTGGCCGGAGCCTGCCAGCGAACTAAGACAGAAGGCGGGGCAGAGGCAGCGAGCTGCCGGCAGGACTCCCACGGGCGTTATTCCAGGTTACGGAGCGGCGACAGCCACGGCCTTTATTTCCCGGACAACCGCACCTTCCCAAGCGTGCGCCCCGAGCAGCGGCCCGGGCAGCCGCACTCGCTCCGCAGCGCGTTCCTGGGGCGGGGCTAAGCGGCAAGGGACGAAGTGCACGGACAGACGGACGGGACAGCGGCAGGAGAGCAAAGGAGACCGGAGGGGGACATAGCAGGGAGAACCCGCGGGCCGGGCCGGGCCGGGCCGTTNCAGCGCGGCCCTGCCATGAAGTCTTTTTTTTTTTTTCTTTCTTTTTTGGTACTGATTGAAATCATCTGTTTTCAGTTCTCTGACAAATTAAGTGAACTTTCCTCTGAGTCAGGGGCCTTCAGACTTTTGAAGCAGATTTTGTCTACATGCCGTCTCCCAGACGAACACAATTTAATTTTCTAGGCTTTAAATGAACTTTATGTTTCCAGAAAGCCAATGAAAGAAGCATTTGTTCTGGTGATAGCATTTCAACTTCTACAAATATGGCACAAGAATAGAAGCTTCTAAAACGTTGATTTTACTGTAACTGATAACCAACTCCAAAACGTGTTAGATCCTGAGATGCTCAGTACTGATAATGTTGCAGACTAGGAGTTGCTTGCTTTCAAGTATATTAAAAGAATGCTCCTTAAATAGCTGTGAGAGCTCTTGCGGAGCTGAGGTGGGACAGTGTCGAGTCTGCCCATTTGCTGTGCTGGTAACTACTGCTGAGGGCCATGTTCCAGTGAAATTTCATTTCATGTGGCCAAGCAGGAGTTGCAAGTTCAGCTGGAGTCCAAATCCCCCCGCCCCCAAGTCCTGCATCCCGGATTATGATTTGGCCTCACTTACGGTATGGCTTGTTCCACCATTCTTTTCATCTACCCTTGAGGACTTTTAAAACTCGCCTTTCAAACATAATGAGACAGATTCTGCTTGCAGGTAGCTGAATGTTGCTGCCTGTGATCGTTCCCCGACCATATCCGGTATCTGGGAAATGACCCAGTGCAGTAAAGACAAGGCTATGCCGGGCTCGGAGACTGATGGAGGAGCACTGAAGGTGCAGACTGTTTGCCGTGCTCAGCTAAGTCTGTATGTATACTCCGCATTTTTCAGTTATACCTGTTAATTTTCCCTATTTAGAAAAGCACTAAAGCACGTAATTAACTCTTCTGCTTTCATTTACTGGGGCAAATTGAAGCATATTCTCAAATTTAAGCACGTGCCTACATAGTTTGCTGAGCACAGAATGAAGAGGTTCTGTTGGTTTTTGTGGTCCATCTGAGAGTTTCTTCTGTTTTCTTCCCTCCCTTCATCCACTCTGAAATCCAAATGATTTGTAAACATTAATTGATTTGTCTTTGAAGCTCTCCTGGGAAATAACTGTGTTGTTTTGGGTCCTTCATTTACATAAAATGCAAGTGATATTGAAAGAATTTTTGCAGAATCATAGAATTAACTTTGTGAGGCTTCTGGGAACCGTACCCAAATTCTATCCCATGCTGTAGCCGTAGTGGCCACAGCTCGAAGGGCTGGGAGCCCATCCAGCTCTTGACTGCAGAACTTCTGTCGTGGGCTGACCCTCACACCACTTCTAGATCTTGGTTCTCTAATTTTTTAGTTGCTACTTTGAAAAGTCAAGTAGAGAGCACTGAGTTAATTGAAAGCCTGTGTTCCACTGAAGTGTTAGAAAAGAATTAAAGCACAGATACTGAAATCATAATAATAGGTAGCTGAAATTTCAACACAAAACCTCAGACCCAAACATTCCCAAATGCCAAAGAAATAGATAAGTGAATCCAGACTCACACAATTATGCTTTACCTCTTTCCATGAATTGACCAAACCAGCCCCACTCCGGCTTTCTGGCTGCATCTGAACCTTTCAGTCAATGGCTTCAATTTCACTGAAGTTTTCAATCTGTTGGCAAATCTGAGCTTTGCAGCTTGAACTTATTTTTAATTTTTAAGTCAATTAGGTTACCAGTTCTAGGACTGTCACTTGGAAGAAATCATCCTTTGATTTCTAAGCGGAGCAAAGTCAACAAAAGACTCCCAGCAAAGCTTTAGTTAGGAACTGATAGCGGGTGAACTTAGAGCTGTTGCCTGTCACTTCTGCACAACCTGAGATCCGAATACAACCACAGATTTCAGACCTGTATGGACCCTCAGGATTGCTGGTGCTCTCTAGAGAACAGGCAAAAAAATGGCAGGAAAATGTCTTAGTCAAATGACGCTGAGCGATTTGCAAACTGCTGGCGTAATAATGTTGATAATGACATTCAGTGTCTTTGCTTGAGCTTGTCTGTAGTTATTATGCAAGCCTAAGAGGTCTGTCAAAAGTGTAGCTAGAGATTGGACATGGAATCTGCAGCTGTTCAAACTTTTTACTCTCTGGCCACAATAGTTACTAAGGCACATTGAAAACTTTCCGTTGTGAGTGTACTATTAACGCTTCAGGGTTGTGAAGCGACATGAAAAACAGTCGCTGTTTCAGGCTTTTGCAGCAGTATCGTGGAAAGGGATGGCTGTATTCATCTGGGCCACCCATTCCTAGCCCGTGTTTGTGTTTTATGCGGTGTTGTGAAATAAAAGTTCACTGGATGCGTGCAACCCAGCTATGACTTTTCAGACTTTCATTCTGTTGTGGCAAATGCCAGGTAAAGGAGATTTTGTGGGTTTTTTTTTCAGTCAAAACTCCCATTGACTTTAAAATTCTCCTTCCAGTTTTACTTAATAAGAAAGAAGCGCAAAGCGGAAAGGAAAGGCCATCAGGTTGCTTTGCAGTTTTGAGGTAATGTTGGGGAGTCATTTTTGTGTCCTATGTGAAGGTTGCTGCTGCATGATCCCGATGGCTTAAATGTGCATTTTTATTGTGTTTTATCTCAATACCGAGTTATAATGAGTGTGAAAATACATTGAGAGGACTGGTTTGTGTTGATCCATAATAATCCTTTAGTCTTTTATCAGCTTTCATTTGCTGATGTTGAAGAATGTCTTTCAGTTTCTTTCTGAAAGATCCCTGATTTTTCTTATGTGTTCATACAAGTCTATGTGTGTGTTATGCAACTCTGGAGCAGTAGAGCATACCGTGCAATTCTCTTTTACCACAGAATTAGAGTTTAGTGTCCCAGCTTTTAATACAGTGAAAAAGATAGATATGCAGTAAATGCAGAGGTAGCCACAAGAGATGACCCAAATATCACCCAACTCAACTCAAAACAGTTCAAAACATGAAACAGAAGGGATTTGACCTCTCCTATGAGGTCTATATGAGTGAGTGATGAAGGATCCCAGGATCCCTTTTTTTTTCCTTTCCTTTTTTTTTTCTTGTAAGAAGACAGACAATGTAAGGTGTTTGTCAGGAGTTTTACTCCTGCCTGGCTTCTGCCAGTTCCTTTTCCTCATCTTTCTGTGATATTAGGGTCTACCTGCATTTGCCTCTCATTTTCTCCCTTTCTCTGTAGCGGGAGGTAACTAGATTTGACGCATCTCCCTGGCTGAGATCGATAACAAAACTGTGGGATACAGCATCAGGATCGTCTTGCAGGTAGGGAGCAGCAAGAGAGGAGTAGCTTGGCAACCTGACTGCCTGTGCAATACCACACGGCCTGGGGAAGTAGGAAGAAAAACCCATGAAGTTGGCTTCAAACTGCCTTCTGCCTTGGCACAAAACGGGGAGAGAAATCTGTACTGGGTGACTGGCGAAAGCACGAGAGCAGACATCTGGGAGCGGAGGCACGCCGTTGGAAGAGTGCAACAACAAAGTCCTTGATGATAACCGAGGTATTTTACAACAATAATTACTTTGAAATGTGAACTATGCTTTGGAATATCTGTGCAGTTGTGAGGGAGTGAGGAATGAAGCAGATTTTGTAACTCTAAAAGAGAGTTTTTTCTGTCATGCTTGTACAGGTTGTCTATGCAGAAGTTGGTCTCGTTTTGTTGCAAAGCATATGGAGCCAACTATTACTTTTTTTTTTTTTTAATTCTATCAGTATGCGCCTTTAGCTCTCCAAAACACCAGAAGGAGAACAACAGCCTTCTTGGGCCAAATCTAGTTTATCTTTATCGGTATGAAATAGTCCCCTCAACTTCAATGCAGTTATTCACGAGTGAGGCGAGTATCCCATGTCCCTTGAAAAAAAGGAATTGAAAGGACATGTGATGATTCCTTAGGACAGTGGCATATCTGTAGCAACCCTTCACATTTCTAATCTAAACTGAGCAAAGTGCTCTTAGGATGACAGTCAGATGATAAGGGAAACGTACTCAGGGAAAACTCGTCCTGGCTTTTGAGCTGAATTTCTCTTCATCTGTGTTCAATCCTCTTTTAATTCAGTTTGTTTGCAAACGGAGCTTGTTCAGGAAAGCAAAGTGTTGATTAACAGCCAACATTTATTTAATAATGGAACAAAATTAGTTTTGCAGCGAAGGAGAATTCACTTCAGGAAGAAAGAGGAGTAACTTGTAAAGATTACATCAACCAAACAGGAAATGGAAACAGTCCCGTGTGGTTTAGGTAGTTTTGATTGCAATGCCAAGAGTGGAAATTGCCGAAGAGCTTTTGCTGGCTTGAGCTGCCGTTGGCCTTTCCCATCCTCTGAACTGCTCCTAGGTGTCCACTCCTGCCTGAGCCATTCCCTTTCCATCTGGATCAAGCCCCTGAGTGGCCTTACTGTGCCTTCAGGACCCGCTCGCAGCTGCTTACGCTGCGTAGTCGTTACTGCCACCGAGAACCGCTGTCTGAAACGGCTGAAAAAAGTACTTGCAGTGCATGTTTACAAACAATTGCTAGACAGGTTTTGTCTGCACAAAGCATTTGCCAAACAATTTTGAGCAGGAAATGAATGGAGAGCAATAGATGCTCTTTTGACCAAGGAAAGCATATGTGCAGGTTTGTATATTGTCTAATATGGGCAATCATGCTGCTGTAGCATTAAATAAAGGCAGTGCAACTATGGGAGGCAGCAGGATAGGTGGTTGGTGTTTTGTTTTGTTTTTTTTCTTGGACCTATTCTGATGATGAACTATGTCAGTTAAACATTTTAGGAAACAGAAGTCACTTCTCTATAGGAACTTCCCAGCAGCACGCACAGCTAAACCACAGATAGCCAACATTCGAATGTGTACTGGTGCCAGCCTTGAGAGAATGACTTTTAAAAGCAGCATCACGTAAATGTGTCTTAATAAAATAACAGCAGGTCGGAAGCAGCTTCTGAGAATTAAGTGAATGACCTTTCTTGCTGTTGTCGTTTCCAAATGTTTGGCAGGCTCTCCTCTGACCGCTATATTTCATTTCCATGCACCCCTGTACTTCCCAGTTCCGGCCGGGAGCAGAAGCAGAAGTAATAAAATACCACAAGAAAAGCTATTCTTGTGATATTTCCGGTGCTACTGGATGCAGCACCAACAGGAAATCTCATGAGAAAGACTGTTCCTTCAGAGTTTCCAGGCCCACTTTGGAAACCCAAGTGACTTGGTTGAAATCAACAGCTTGGGTGCATAAAACTCCTCCGAGCATTTCTGATCCAGTCCTCCCTACTCCCAAGGTGCACAAGCCTCATGACAGAAGCCTAAAATGTTAGGCTTCGGGTGATAATTCAGTCAGTTTGGCCACACGCTTGGAATTTTTAACGCCATTTCCAAGTCCAAGAATTACCGTCTAGGGGTCAGTCCTCAGCCCACGGAATGGGGACATTTCCTTCGACTTCCCAGGGCAGCGAATCAGATCCACAGCGATCTGCAGATCTTAAAACTCTTCAAACTTCCCCACAGCGTTTTGCAGCAGCTCAGCCGTTCAGCTGGCTGATGGACACACATGCTGTCAAAGATGATGACTCAGTTGTAAACCCTTCCTGAAGTGTCGCTCTCAAGAATAAATGCCTTCCCTCTTGGTAACTGATACAACATTTCTGGCTTCCCAGCTGCAATACCAGATTGCGTTTGCAGTGTCACTTTGGCAGTTAACAAACTTTGTCATAGTCGTCTGCTTCGACACCGAGCGCCTCGTCCAACGGACTGTGGGCCTCTTTGGTTTCCTCACATGCAGCCAGGATGCAGGTTTCTAGTGATGTTTGATACTCGGGACATTTGGAGATGGAATGTAACCACTTAAAACTGTTTGGTTTGTCACTTTTGGATTTGCTACATAAGGCTCTGTTAATACGAATGGGCCTGTTTATAATATTCATCAGACAGTGGAAGAAATCCCTCTGATGTCTGTCTAATGCAGCGAGCAGACTCCTTGATTATTAACATTCTGATTGTGTACTCTTATTTCAGATGTTAGCTCAGCGCTGGGGAAAAAAGAGCTGGGAGAATAAAAAATGTAAGACGCATGACATGCTTGGGATTTGCTCCATCAAACTGGAAAAAATATTTACAGGGTTAGATCGTGGTTTTATGTCACTCTTTCCTTTTATGTAATATTTGGAGAAGCTGCTGAATTTTCAGTTCTTACCCAAATCAAGCCACACCTCTGAGCACTAGAGCAATCCTTGTAGCAGAGGGAATGGGAGCAACGCATCCCCGTCCTTTCTTAATCCTTTCATCGATGTACCCATCAGTGTTGGCACGGTGATCAGCCGATGCATCTCAGCCCTCCCCCAGCACCTCCTTAAGCTCAGCATTTACAGACCCGCTGAACTTCCAGCACAGGGTGTGGGACACTCCAGCGTTCCACCTGTGAGCTTCCCTGGACCCTGCTGCTCTTTGTGGTTGCTACACACAACAACCTCTCCCACCGCCTGTAGCTAACCTGGTCTTCACTGCCAGCCCTCCATAAGAGCTGCGGAGCCAGGAATCCTGCGTTGCATGAAAATAGTGACAGGAATCGACGTGCTTAATATTCTCTGGCCAGCACTAGCGGTGGTGGTATCGGTTGCTGCATCCTGTCACCAGTTACTTACCTGGTTACAAGACTTTCGTTTATTAATAAGGGCTTTTTGATGCCTTAGTCATAGAAAATACAGCAGCTACTTTTGGCATTACTCAATGTTTTCATCCCTTGGGTGTTATATCTCCTTTATATTTACTGTTTGTTATTTTCGTGAAGGAACTTTCGCTTTTGGTTGGTTTCAGAGCCCACCCTGGATATCCCCTGGTTGGGCTGAAGTACGTTAGCTATGACATTAACTAGCATTAATGTGGAAAGTTAGAATCCAAATAGAACTTGTCCTGTTGCCCAACAATGAGTCATTGTCCTTTTTCTCTTTTTAGCCAACAGCAGATTCAGAAGCTGTGAGACAGTTTCCTGCAGATAAGAGATAAATCGAAGGGAAACCTGGCAAAAAGATGATGGTCAAGCTGCAAGATATCATTTCCTCCAAAGCCCCTACATACTAATTAACCATTCCAAGCATATTTTCAACAGCATTTAGGGATTTCCTCATCAAAATAAACTTCCTCCCGTGTTATCTTCGTTTTTGACATCCGGTGGTATAGTCGGATATCAGAGTCAGGGTTAAAAATTCCTAATATCGGGTTGTGTGTGTGTGTATCTACGTACGCAGACGCGCGCACACACACTCACACGATTGAAGCTTTGCCAGTATTACTTTGGAATTTTAATGCCTAATCCAAAGTCCTCTGTAGTCAGCAAGAGATTTTCTGTTCACTTCAATAGTAGCAGGATCGAGCCTCTATCCTTCCGCATACAGATTTTTTCAGTTATGCCTTATGACTTGTTTATAACAAACTACAGATGGGCTTGAGTCATAAAGTTCGGAGTATTCGGTTTAGAAGTTTTGCTTTGGGCCCATCCTTTTAATGTGCTGCTTACTCCAGACCTGCCTTTAAAAAGGAAAATATTGTCAGAATGAAAGTGCATGTGCAATAAACAAACTTCTCATTTCCTTCCCCTTAAGTTTTTGTTGGTTTTTGGTTTGTTTTTTTTTCCCTTTTGAAGCCGATTTCTTAACTGGACAATTAGTTTTAGGACTGCCATCGAATGCAAACTTGTCATACCTGATTTGCAGTCTTTTCTGTTTCAAGTGCTATCAATTATTTTCTAACTAGATGCTCCTGTGGGATCAGCTGTCACTAAGAGCAAATTTGAACACAATGGGTTGCTTCCTATTTCCAAAAGAATCTGAAGATTGTCAAAGCTTGACAGGCAGCTCCAGTTTTAAGATGAAACAGATAAGTTAGGTTTCCCTGTTAGGCGCTTTTGAACACCAGTAGATAAAGGAAGTATTGTTTCTAAAGAGGGGATGCCATTTATAGTGCAAATTCCCTCTTAATAAGAACAAACTGCAGTTGCTTTAAACACACACTCAAATACATTTGCACTGCAGAGGTAGTAAAATACAAGTCTTTGCAAATATTTCTGCAAACCCTGCATTTACAAATTTGGCTTGCTTTTTTTTTTTAAAAAAAAATGAGAGACTGATTAAACGATTAAAAAAAATCAGTAGATGGTATAATGTAACTGTTGTGTAGATCAAATACATGAGGTGTTGATTTTATAACCAAACTCACCAACAGCCAGAAGTTAAATTTATGCAGCTTTGTTTTTGAAGATGCTTCGTGTATTGTATGTCTCGGTAATTACTTATGTGTGTTGCACGTGAAGATCAAGTGCATGTTATTTTAGGCATATCACAAGCGAGAAGCGTTACAACTTTCAGGGCTAAGGTAGAAATAACTTTATTTTGTGCCGTGCCACTTTTATTTCGGGGTGGAAAGGTGCCGCCGAGTCATTCCTTTGTGCAAAGAAATGTGAGAGTAGCATTGATTGTGCACTTTAAAAGAAAAAAACAAGCAAACAAAAGATTGTTTTGAGAGATGACATGAGATTAATTGTCCCAAGGTCTGAAGCGTTCCGGTTGTCCACAGAAGAGTCTCACTGTGTGTACTGGAAACACTCGTTGCTTACTTTGGGAAAGGGTGTAGTTCTTGCCGTCCTTTTCTGTTTGCAGTCAGTCTTGGCCGTTGGGTTGGATATTAGGGGTGTCAACGAAGATACCATCTGGTGGTATCCAAAAGGCTGGGTCTGTCGTGTGTCCTCTCCCGCTACATAGTGAGTAAAGAACTTCTGTGCAGTGGAAGGCAGAACCCTTAATTATTCAAGTGTCTGGTCAAATGCCCAGTGACTTAAGAATTGGTGATGTGCTGATGTGTCTGCCTTTGTTGTCGGTGTCTTCTTGAACGAAAGACTTGATACGGTACGTAGGAGGTCCTGAGCTTCCAGGTGCCTGTGTGAAAACTGACTAGAAGAGTATTCTTCCTCCCTCTAAAATCTGAAACAATCATAAAAGGAAATGCGAAAGGGAACATGGCCACTTGGGTTTGTCGTTTGTAGTCAGTGTGATAGTTTAAACTTTAATATCTTGAAGGTTTTCAAGTAAGACCGACATCAAGGAAAAGAAGACTGCATTCAGAATCACTACAGTTGAGAAAACACCAAGGAATGGTAAATATCTTTAGACAGAGAAGTATTGTACAGCCTGAGTGTAGCTGCCACCACGTTGATGGATTGTCCCCAGAGTGGATCAAAAGGAGGAATTTTGGCCACGAGGGCAATTCACGTGATCGGCCAATGGAGAGAAGCAGGGCTATTTCCACTTGCGGAATCATAGGGCTCCATTGCCACACTTTCACAATCACCAAATTAGAATCAGGTGTTAATTAGCACTTGTGTTTGGCAAGCTCTCTTTATTGAGAACATTTGCCTTGGTCAGACTTTTGATTATTTTGGCTCTGAAACCTGGTTTACATTGATTTAATCATTAGAATACCCTCTTCTAAGGCTTTCAAATGATGCAATTAAGTGCAAATACCACATCTCCTGCACAGCAACAGGGATCTGAGCACTTATGACGAACCCAGCAGACAGCAGTAAGTGCAATTTTTACTGTTTAACAGGGTTTGATTCTGTAGGAGAGCATGTGTGAAATATTAAAATAACGTATCTTTTGCTTGCCCGTTACCATACTTGCACATCATAATTGTTGCATAGATTTGCATCACCCTAGGAGTCTTTAGTGAGTTTCAAAATAAAAAATGCAGTGTTATTGTGTGGGGATATGACAATCCATATCCAATTTATAACTCCGGCCATTGACCAAAAAAAATCATCTCAGTCTTACGATTGCATCCAGAGAGCAAATAAAGGCCGTGGCACAAATGTAATACAAACATATGAGAATCTACAAGAATTACTGACCCATTCTTAAGATATCTATCAATAAAATAAGATGTTTAGGTTATTTCCTTTTAGAAGTTGTTCATCTACTTAACCATGTATGTTCTTCTACTTTGCAACAGCTTTGTAGCAGCTTGGGTATTTCAGTGAATTTGTTTGCACATTTTTGTCTTGTGCATTATTGTGCCATTTGGAACAATTTGCTAATAATTTAAAGCTACATATTTTAATCGACTGTTTCCATTTCTAGTGATCAGTATGAGGGTACAAAGGTAAATCAACAATGATATTTACCTGCAATTAAAAAGCTTTCTCCAGCTCAATGTGGTAGTGGGTAATAATTTAGTGTAGTTGGGTTTTTGCTGTAAGCTGGATCAAACAGCGAATACCATAGTAAAATTAATAGTATTTTTACTTCTGAAACTAGGCTGGGTCATATACCGTTCGTTTTTACATTTCATTGATGCTTATAACTCGAACAGGAAGAGCTTTTGTAACCTTTCTCACCTTGAGTAGTACCTTACTCTCTACAAGCATCACTAGAGCTTCTAATAGACCTGCTGCAATTCTGTGCCGTGGGAGCTGAGGTGTCAGGATCCAGCACTCTCTATTTATTGATAATTTCATTCCAATATGGCTGAAGAAAAACACCCTGACAAAAGGAAGTGATCTCTCTGAGGAAGGCTAAATCTTTTCCTTTTTTTTTTTTTTCCCCCCTACTCCTTGAATAGCTTTACAATGGTGATTTTTTTATCAGAGGAGTCATCTGCCAGGTTTTATGAATCGGTGCTCATGTTGTGGATCCATTAGGGGGTTGTACTTCTCTCTATGACAATGAAGTTGGAGGCAGTAATGAGGAGGCAGCTGCTTAGATCAAGTGGCAGTGTCAGTCCACTCCTAAGCCTGTAGCCAAAATCAACAGTGTGTCTTTACTGTTGATCTAGGGAATGATGTTACAAAAATGGGATGTTTGCACTAATGACTTAGTCAAATACATCTGGAGCCTTTTTTCCCTGAAGAAATGAAACTGATGTAATAACACAACACAGTCTCCTTATTATGTAAATCGTGAGGCAGAAAGCTGAAGACGTTATTTAAAGAAAACTGAGGAAAGCTGAAAATTTGCTCAAGTAATTTCCCATTTTTACCCCATATGAGATCTTGCAGATGGCAGGAAGGAATAGAAAAAAGCAGCAAACTTCCCAGCTTCCAAATGGAAGGCAATTCTCATCTCTCAATACCATTTTACACCGCTGAAAACCTGGAGTTTCTTACAACAAAAACACTGGACACATTGTGAGTGAGAAAATCAAGCCAGACTTTTTGTACACATTCTGTATATTGAAAATAAAGGAGTAATGTAGGTTGCCATTTGCGATGGGATTTTCGAGGCATGAATTTGAAAAACGTGCTTAAAGGCACACTCTGGTTTTGAGCCCAGCAAATCTCTCAGGCTTGCAAATAGAATTTTCCTCCTTTCTATACTAACTGAAACTTGGATAGAGTGGGAAAGAACAAACTAGAACATTTTCTGTAATCTTTGGCTAATCGTGCAGGATTCATCTTTACTTCATATAAAGTTTGTGGTCAAAGTTTTGACTTATTTTGTTAAAGTCATTTGGGATCATAATGTATTTTGGAAGATTTTTCTTCCACAATTTGATTTTTTGCTATGCCACTCAAAATGTACCATCAGCTACATATGAATGTAAGGCTTTATGGGTTGCTTCCTGTGGATGAAGAAAAATGAACCTTTGGGCCGTTCTCTCAGCTCTTAGTAAAGACCATCACAAAAAAACCCCAAACCTCAGTAGCTTTACTCTTCTGGCACAACAGGGCTTTCCTAAATAGATAAATCACATCTATGCAAGAGACAACATTTTCGGGGGCATGACTTGGACGTGAAGTTCTCTATCACAGAGCTCGCCACCAAGCTTGACTGCCAAGGCCCAGCCTTTTACATTTCATTTTCTGTAGAGGAAGAGGTGTAGCAGGTCTTAGTGCATCACTGCTTGGTGCCCTACTGAACGAGCTCAAGTGCTTCAGAGGTGAGTGCATAGAAGGATTTACATAAATGAGAGCAGAGGAGAGTTACTTTAAGACTTTGAGGTTTACTGTGTGCTCAGATGGTGCCCATTATGCCGCTCTACAACACTTACTGCCCCGCTGAATTTGCAAAGGGTGTTCTGTGGCTCACTGTTTGTGGCTTAGGTATTGATCAAGACGTTGACAATTTTCTCACTCTCAAACCACTGTGACTTTTCTTGTGCAAGAAGATAATTCTGCACCTTAAGAATCTGCTTTTTTTTTTTCCTATTTCTGATTTATTTTCATTCTTTCTTTAATTTTCCTTCTCCTAATTAGCACTGTGAAGCTCTTCTTTGGGGACCAGGAGCTCCCAAGGCATATAAGAAAACTGCTAATATAAAAGAAAGCTGAGAGTGGAAATCAGGAACCTCTACTGAGTCTCAGTGGGGTAGTAGAAAGGGTTACCTGTGCCTCCAGAAAAGCATGAGGATCAAATCTGACTTAGATCTTCTGGTACCACGGTTATAGCACAGTGTTTTCAAACAAAGTTGGTGAAAGCTGAAGCAGCATGAAAAGGAGATTATGGTGATACCCTCTAGCTCAGATAGTTGGCAGTGATAGTGTCTTCAACACTGGCTTGTTTGCTCCAGCAGGAGTCATCTGCCAGAGCCTCCAGTTTCTAGAATTTTGCACCTTTTTCAGTTTTTGCCCGCTCTTCTTTCTGGTTAAGTGGCATCTTCATTCCAACTAGCCATGGGCTGCAGTGTGCATAATATTCCGCTGGCTTAAACACGGTTCGACATAAAACACACAACAGCATTTCCAGAGGTTTACAGACATCTGTATCCACAGTAGAGTCTCACTGTAGTTGAAGACTATGAGACTGAGGTGCATTTTGCACCTTCTAATCCTACAACCTTCATTTAGTAGCAAGACATTAATTCTAAGACTAAATGGAAATTTTTTTCCTGGCTACGTGAAGATTGATTTGCATAAAGAGAATGTTTGTGTGCTGCAAGGCACCATCACCTGCAGGTGTGTGCTACTTCCTTCCTAAGCCTTATTGCTAGACCTTGTTGTCACAGTGTTCTAATCTTTTTGCCTGTGGTGAGCCTGATCAACAGGGTCAGTGTTTCCTCTTACATGGATCTGTACTCTGAAATGTTTGTGTGGTTTGTAATTCATGTGTAAGTCAAGAAGGGCACTGGGGCTTTCCGATACAGAGCTTTTCAGGCATTATTTGATTGACTATAACAGAGAGCAGGTTAGCAACCAGAATGAAATAATGTTCTGCTCAAAGTCCTTCTTCCCATGGATGCAAAATCCTTTCTCTGCATTGATGAGATCTGGGTTCAAGCAAGAACTTATTACTTCTGAAATATGGAATGAATTTGCTCTTGGAACACATGTCCTTTTTATGCCCCCTCGTTCATGAGCTGGTTGCAAAGCTACAAATTTGCTATAAAATTCCTTTTAAGGTGCAGCGCTGCTAGAAATTTGTAGAATCATAGAGATCCTTTCATCCTTTGTATTTAAGCATGCAATTTGCTTTAACAGGATCTGATCAACCATTAAAACTCACTCTGTGTTTTATGTGTTTAACAAAAAACATACTTGCACAAGTAAAATAGACTTCATGCAAGGCTACAATATCCCCAGTTCTGTTCAAGGTGTAACAAGGTCTTGCAGAACTCCTTTCGTCCCGAGGGGTTTAACAGCTCTGTCCCAACACCACCAGTGGAAGGTCAAGCCCCTGGGAAGGAAAGGGCTCTGCTGGTGTAACGTGTTTGTTCGGTATATTGGGTTGGAAGTCTCAAAGTGGGGGTCCAGCTCTTGCAAGAGGGATACTCCATCACTGTACTTAAGTCAAAATAGCTCTGTGATCCACTCCAGTCACCCCCTATCCAAGAACATCAGCGTTTTGCAACAGGAACTGTTTTGTCAGTTCAAGGGGTCTCACTCGTAGCTGAAATCCTTACTGGAATATGAATCTTCCCCAGGAGGATAAAGTCCGTAAAGTGTTAAAGTCCAGGAGAGGGTGTGAGCTTTTTGGACACATTTGTGTGGAGTCTGTGCTGTTGAATGTCTCTAATATTGCACAAGTAACAATGAGAAGACAGAATTTCTCAGTGTTCGACGTTTATCCAAAAGATGTGCGAAAAAATTGAAGATAGACTCTTTCCTTTTTAAAATTGATTGCTAAGCTATAGAATGATAGGTTTTGCCATTTTTTTTCAATGCAGAGGAGAGTGTAATTTTTCATATAGTCCTATTTGTTTACTTCCATATGCAAGGTTTTGGGGGTTTGATGGCATCAAGCTACAAGGGAGAATATTTTGACTTGTAGATCAAAGGCCTTTTCAAAAGTAGCACTTCCCTCAAAAGCTCATTCATTTAACTTTTCTCAAGATCATTTTTTTTCCCCCAATGTTTCTTCTGGCTTTGTGTTCAGCTTGTTTTTTCCTTACTTCTTCATTGTTTTCGCTTATCTTTTTTTTTTTTTTTTCCTCAAACCCCCAAAACCATAGTAACTGCTAAATCTACTCAACTAACCAGTCTGTATGTATGGATTGGAGGCCCCATTTTTTCATCTGTTGGGTCCTGTGAAGTTATTTACAGGCTACCAGGAGAACATCATAAACATTAGTGGAAACCCAAGAAATTAATTGTAAAATTTCAAGGAAATTTTCAGACTTTGGATCTAAGCACTGGTAACTTATTTGATATCTTGTTCTCTGTATTTATCTAGGAATTTTGTTTTCCTCGCCGTGATTAACATTCTAGAATGAAAGCATTAAAATGCATTTTTATTTCAGAAATACAAAGATCCAAAAAAAATATTTTATTTTGAAGGTTCTTCTAGATGATGCATTTGTCATTTCGGAGCTGACGGTGAAAATTAAAAGGACTTATCAAAACTAAGATACATTTTGATAACATTTCCATCCTTTTAAGAGATGGATGTTGTTTACTAAAGGCTTCATGCATTCTTTCAAGGGAAAACAGAGTTTAATTATTGCTTGTCTTTGAATTATTTTGTGACCATGAACACCCTAACTTTTCCTATCAGTTCAATGGGTATGGCCGGGACTGCAACTCATTGACTCACTGCAATTTTTAAGATGATAGTAAAAAACCCCCCAACTCTTGGTTTTAACACATATGTGTATTTAATGTAAGGATTACATCTGTGTAACTAGTTTTAAGAGAATATTTTACCATGATTGTCATGAAAAATAGCACATACCATATTTGTCGTCTTGTTCTTTTTCAAAGCTCAAATCTTTTGGCTGACCAAATGATCCCAAGACCTCTAAAAACTTCTGTGATCTTTCTAATTGGATACACTGATGTCTGCTGGAAAACAGATGTGATCGACTGCAGTCATCTGTGAAGCTGAAACAAAATGCAGCACGTTGAGGTTTTTTCCGGGAAAACTTTTATCAGCAGCTCTACCTCCTTCCAAGGCATAGATGTAATCCATAAATAAAAGAGTAGCCATTTGATGAGAAGGAGGAAATTCTATCTTAGTCAATGACAGGGAAAGTGAAATGTGGTCACCCCGAGTTCCTGCAATTCAAAGCCAACTCATGCCCACTTTAATTACTATGATGGATGTTCCCGTTCAACTTTAATAGGACTGCTTGTGCGAGTGAAGGATCTCAATTGCAAGGGTCACATTTGCTTTGCTTTTTTCATCTCTAGTTTAGAGTAAGGAAACCTGCAGAAAGGACAAGGATCCTTTGAGAGAGCCATCTGTTCCTCTGACTCTGCCTCCCCAGGGAAGATTAGCACAAAGCCAGGGTGGTCAGTTTGGGTAGACCCCTGGATAGCGACTGAGTGGAAGGGGGAATAGACTGGCCTTATATTGCCTGAAGAAGCTGTGGGACTCAAAGTCAAAGCACAAGGTGTTTTTGGAGAGGACTGGATGGCAGAGACCACCGCGTACTCACGGGAAACCAGGGGCACCAGATAGGTCATTTGAGGAGATGGCTGCAACAACTGCTACATTTTCCTGTATTTTATTCCTCATAATTTTGTCTTCAATTTCACTACTGGTTTTTTTCAATCTCATTGGAATATTAGAAAGCAAAAATTTCACATAGCAAAGGAAGTCAGGAACACAGATCTACAAAGGCCTGGGAAGTAGACTCATGGTTGAGGACACTGAGGATTGGTGAGGGTGGAGATTGCAGTTGATAATTATTTTGATTAGTGGAGGGTTTGGTACTTTCAAGAAGTTTAAAGAGTTCTGGGCTTGTTCCAAGCTCTTTAGACCATAGATAGGTTGAAATAATCTGAGGCTTTGGTAATCCTTGACTGAGTTGCATTTGGGCCTCTCCTTTGCTTTATGTGTAAATGGTGAATTTTGCCACATGAGCTATCTTCTGAGCTGACTTCTCATTGGAAAACATTGTCTTTCAATCAACCACTCTTTATCTTTGGGCAGGGCGAGGTCTGTCTCGGAGAATTCAGCTCCACAGCAGCAAGAGAGAGGCTGTGCTGGTGACTCCTGCAGGGACTTCTCCTGGGAACGTTGACATTGGGAACCACTGCAGTGCCTCTGTTCCCAGGCAGGATTTCGGCCCATTAAGAGAACTGGTCCAGCTTGGAAACTCAGATATTCGTAAAACCATTAAGGTAGGTAACATCTTCAGGCATGATTTACCTGGGAGGGTTAAGGCGTGTCTCGCTTTGTGTGAAAATCGGACCCTGATGCCAGCATGTGGCTTTGGGAGCTGTGATAAGAGACAAGGACTGTAATATGTGTAGTTTTATCTTGTTACTTTTTAGTACAAAGGTTTTGCAGATACCTTGCATACATAGATACAAAGTTTCACTAAAAATTGTGGTAATTTTATTCACAGTAACAATGTCCGTAATCAAACTGAAATCAAAGACCAGCGAGAATCTGCCGTAGACTGTCATTCTTAGCTGTCTCAAAGGTCATTCAGAGTAAATTACAAATTATAAAAATAAATAAATGAAGTAGTATTGTATCTTTTCAGAGGACACAGGCTCCCAGTTTCGATGAAAACTACTCTAAAGCCAGCTGCTTCTGCAGCTGACATTTGCTTATTGAGCCAAATCCATATCTCAGGGCAGAGCAGAGGGAATGTGTCTATTCTGGTTCCTGAGAAACAAAGCAGACAAGGGCTATTTCTAGTGGCCTTTCAGGTCCGGTGTGGGTGGCTGAGAACTTTGATTCAAAGTCCTCCCTTTCAAAATTGAACCCAGTGATAGGAATTTTGAACGGGGCTCACAGACTTAAACCCAGTAAAGGAGGAAATTGAGACCGTTTCTGATGAAATAAGCAGCTTCTCTGCCTCTTGGAATGAGAATATTATCTTCAAGAGATGAGAAAAGCCATAAATAAGAAACAAACTCAGAAGAATGAATTTAAATGTTAGAGGGCACTAAAATCTAGGAAAAATGTCCTGGCTCGTTCTCTTCAAAACATTTTGATAGACTTCTGATAAACTAGGGAACACAAAAAAAAGCTGTCAGCTTGGGCCAACAAACAAACAAAAAAATACTGGCAGATGTGCGGAACACTCATTCTTCTTCTTTCTTTACAAAGTTATACAATCAAATCCAGCCAGTGCATGTGACTGTGATAAGGGGGAGGAGAGAAGGAGGGAAGGTGGGGAAGAAAGTTAAAGTCTTTCAAACCTGGGTGTTTAATTCTAGCAGTATTTCTTATACGAATTATATTGAGAGGTGTTTATAGATCTAAGAACTCCCCCCCTCAAATCATTTAAGGTTGAATTTGTCTTCTTAAGGTGATGTGATCCCATGCTCTTTATTCAGTGAAGGAAAGCATCTATAAACCATTTCTTTTTTGGATGGCTTTACTTCTGAATCCTTGCTTATGCTAAATAAGATCTGAAATGGTTTCTCATGAACATTAGAGGATGAAGGAGTAGAGGGTACATTGTGTTTCTAAAAGGCAGTCTAATGATACACAGCGATCTATATTTTCAACGCTGAAAGTGATACTGTGCCACAGTTGTAAAGCTTTTTAAAAATATATACAGTCTGCAAATGAAGAGAGGGAAACTGTTAAGTATTTAATTTTTTATCAAAGACTGGCCATTCATAAAATGCTGAACAATGGAAACTGCAAGCAGTGGTAAGTGCCTGGACTTAGAGTGAACCATAGCATTTCATAAACTCCTAGAGCTAGGCATCAAGTGCTACTATTGGGAGTCTGCATCAGCGAGTATCTGCTCACTTAAACCCCAGGGTAGAGGAGAAATTTTCATGGAGCTTATAGTGATTTATAATGGGAAGCATAGGCTTTTTCATAGACATTGTTCTCAGTGACAGTGTAAAGAAAGAGAGCACTAAATCTCTTCTCATCATAACTAATGATTAAGTCAGCAGCTTTTTTGGCGAATACAGAATGCCCTTCTACAAAAACAAAGTATTCTATTGTGATGTATTACGTTTAAAAAACCTGTAAGTATCCCATAAGGCTATTGCAATATTTTTAACTAGATCTTCCCTCTTTGTCACCATATTGAAATAAATGGAATGTGTCAGACTGAGTAATGCTCTTTCAATAAGTTTTTAGGAGCTCACTTAGAAGTTTGGCAAAATATAAAGAAACGAGGAAAGCTTTCTCAGGATCCTCTATGGCCTGAATGAAAGATCGGTCCATTAAGGAGAAAAGCTTATGCTGATGCTGACACTAATAAATGGGTCAGGGAAGGATATTTCTGCTTAGTTTGGGCTACCTTGCTCCGAGTTTGCTGCCTCAAGTTGCCCTGTGAAATAAATCAGCCAGCTGAGGGTGATTCATTGCATTACAAAGTTCCCATCAATATAATAGGGAAATCGGTTTTGTGTGAGTGTTCATATGTGAACCCACTCTCAACTATTAGGAGTCAAAGGGCCAACAGTTACTGAAAAATTATCTCCCCTGCATCCGTCGTTCAGTCCTGGCTTTGAACTGTGGCACTAGGAATGCTTCTTCCTTCAGAGGGTATTTCTGTTACTCAGTCTGGATACTGAACTTGCTTTAGCATCATACATTGTTTGGGAGAAAATGCCGTGATTTTGTTAGGCTGTTTCTTCTCCAGTGCTTTCATTTCAACTGTGATCTCAGCCCCATTGAAATCAGTGATAACACTCCTACAGCCATCACCCGGACCAGGCTTTTAATCTCTATTTTGACACTTGTGGCAAAAGTTTAAAAGGTGGACTTTCAGAGTTAGACCTAGCTTGTATTTTAAGTCTCTCTTGTAGGGAGTATAAATACATTCTCTTTTATAAACTCATTCCTCAGTGATCCTCAGATGAAAAAATATGGAGTTAGAATGGCAATGGGAAGGAATTGTACTTAAGCATTATCCCTCAGTAATGATCAGACGTTAGGACTCCATTGATCTCCGCATTGCAACTATTTTAATACCATCCATCTTTCACTTTTTAGAAAAAAAAAAGATAGATTAATGAGAATCCATTTTCCAGAGATTTTTTTTTTGTATGAAACTGATCCTACAGTGTATTCTCATATTAGCTAGTTTAAACATTTCTGAAATGTTTGGAAATCTTACCTAGTAAGTCCTTTTTTACATCTCTGTAATACAGCCTTTCCTGAGTACCACATCTGAAATCCTAGCCACAATTCACAAAAGTTACAGTTGGGTAAAGTGTTCCCTCCTTAGACTTAAGAATCCTTCAGTTTTCCTTTCCCCCACCCTGCTTTGCTTCACAAAGGTCCTAGTCAAGAGTGGGATAGAAGGAAATCCCATTAGAGCCCAATAATGCTGCTTCTTTCCAGAGGGAGTCAGTAGAAAGTAATTTATTTCTTCAGCTTGCAACTGGAGGTACTCACATCTCAAAGGCTTGTGCATTCTGGTGCCGTGGGCTTCATTATCCCAGGAAAAAGGGACGGAGCTTGTGACTCAAAAAGCCCATTCCTACTGCCAGAGTAGCCCTATTTTTTCTTTACTTACTCAAACATATAGAAGTCCAGAGGACATATAAGGCTGTACTTATTAAAGCTGGAATTTGCACAGTACATATAAGGTATGGAAAGCCACGATTCTCCTGCCTTCCCATAAGCACCAGTAAGAGGCTACAGGCAGGAGGACCGCTATCATCAGCTGCATTCCTTCATCTCCTGAGCCATGGGCAGCTCTAATTCTCAGACATGCTTTAGTTGTTTTTTTTTTTTCACCCTCTGCTTTTCTCTCTTGTTATGTCTTTCCCACCAAGGGAATTCACTCTCAGGTTGAGATAGCACACACTTAGGAGATGTGGTAGAGAATCAGCCCTTTGTGGAGCGTGTGAAGGATGCTTTCCTTGACCTGTCAGAGAACATATTTTACTTGATGAGGAAGAATGCTGGGCCAAATTCCTCCCTACTGTAAGCAGGCCGCTAGAAGCGGACTTATACTAGGGATGAGCGTGGCCTACTTTGGCTGGTGGAAGGTGTCCTAAGCAGATGACACTGTTTACAATGTATTGGCTGCTTTTACTGCTCTTTTAAGTGATGGCGGGTGTTTATGCCAAACAATGCAAATAGGAAGTCATTTGTTTGTGAGGGCCTAATCCTGAAGCCCTTATTTGGTCTTTACTGAAGTTAAGTTCGGCCTTTACTCAGATAAACTCCAGTTGAATTCATAAGGAGTTTGCCACAGCGAGGCCAAAAAGAGGACTGTGGGAGCGTGCTGCTTGTTTTGGGCCACAGCACAAAGATACTTTACATTCAAAATACATACTGAAGAAAACAGAGGCCCACACAATTGCTGCGTACATGCATGCGGCACTATAAGTGTGCACACGAACACAATTGCACACTAATCTAATCAATACATTCATTTCTTATTAGAACATAATTACACATCCCAGGAGGCTGGAACAGAAAAGTCCCATTAACCCCTCATGCCCTTTTCAGCTTTCCTCTGCCTTTCCATCTAACAGACCCCTGTGTCACTCCACTCATTAGCAGTTACTGTCTATGACATTGTTACATAAATAAGGATGTCGACCTGTCAGAATGGGTCACCCAATTCAAGGATGATGATAAATATCTGTCCCTCTGAATTAGGCCAAAGACACCAGAGTACAGGACAGCTACTGTTGATTATTGGATAGTTAATGTATAGAGGACAAAAGGTGCTGAGGCCTGGTCACTTTTTGGATCATTAATATGGATTTAGGCCTATTATTAAAAAAAAAGCCACACACACACACACAAAACTAGGTTAGCAAGAACATGCATAACTTTGAATTTGGGATAGAATGTATAGATGGCGGGTAGATTCACAGTGTTGAAGGTGTGGCTTTGACATGAAGTCGACGGCGCTTTTAGATAAGCAAACAAAATATTTGGGGGTCAGGCTGCAAACTGTTTGTGCTTCCCTTGCTTACAAGTGCAGTGTAAGTGAAAGACACGGTGGATGCCTTTAAATCATCAGAAATGACTCCAGAAAGGAGAATATGCAGTAAAGCAGCATTCAGTTCAGAAATGACTGGGGAGCTGCTGCTGAGGCTTAGCACGTGGTTTGCACTGAAAACCATCCGTTATTGCCAAGACTCTTTTCTGGCACTCTGTTTTCAAAACACCTTTTTCTACATAAATAATGAAGGGACTGGAGAGTATCTGTAACCCCAATTCATTCATTTATAGATGACTATCTTTTTTAGTTAGTGATAGATTATTCCTTGCAGGTAGCACTTAACGTGCAACGCGACGCACTGCTTTGATTGTAATAGCAGATAAAAATATCAAGGCAGTTTGTAGACAGAGGCTCTTGCCTTTCCAAATATGAATTAAGACCCTTTTCCAAGCGACTCAGTGCTGTAACTCACTGAAAATGTTAAGTGCTGGGCAGGAGCATCCCTTAGGATTTGTTCATCTAAAAGTCTAATTGCAGCACCCACAACTTTCCCTGAATTCAATGTCCCACAGGATCAGACAGTTGTATCACTGCCTAGAATTTATAACAACAATTTGCTCTGGGAGATCCGGTCTGGTAGGGAGCTGAGCACCCTGTAAAGAAGCAGAGCATGTCTTTGCGGGGTCAGGGCCCTCAATTTTACTCTGCTCATTCCTACCTCTGTGCATTGTTATACCTTTTACAGTCCCACCACGGTGCTGCAAGAGACATGGCTGCAGCATTCTTCTAGAGCAAGGCTCTGCCAGATGGTGATACCAGCCCCTGTGCCAGTTCAGTGGTGCAAGGTAAGCTGTAATTCCCTCTTCCTCATTTCCTGCACCCTCAGGGAGCAACTGTTGCAAGGAGTATCCCTGTTTTCCTGGCATTCTGACATATGGAAAAGTTCTGCTAGTTATTGTAGTCAGAAATCTCAGTCTCACTGCTGGTGCCAGACAGCGATCTTCTGAGCACGGGAGGATCAACACGTCAACTCGAGTTTGTTGAGACACCACACCAGTCCTGAAGTGCTGATCTGAGTACAGACTGTGAGTTCTGGCTCACTGGGGAACATTCACACCTTTATCCAGGTTGAGCTATGCAGATCTGCAAAAAAATAAAATGCAGGCTGGTCAGGGATACCTACAGCTCCTGAATTTCCCTTACTGGGGTAAGACACTCTGCCAGCCCTTCAGGAATGTGTGTTTGTGTTGATATACGGGAAATGTGAGCAGATGTACTTGTCCTTTGAGCTCAGTGGGGTCTTCCCTCTCATTTGGCAAATAAATGGTTTATTAAAAGGTATGGGGAGGGAAGGTGCAGGAAAGAACAAGCCAAAATACTATCCCGTAACAGAAATATTTTTTAAAAAATGAAAGAAAGGTGCAATCTGCTCGCTGGGTGAAGCACCTACCTGCATCTTCAGGTTCAAATTCTGGAGTGTGAAGCTGTAGTATCCCCACCCCAGCGGTCTTTGGATTTCAGTGGTAGAGGAAATGTGAATTTTCAAACCCTCTGTGGTGAAAGATGGTCTAATGCAGTAGCTTCTGCAAATATGACAAGAGTTTTGTGAGAAACATAACCATACTCCCATGGCATGGGTAGTTTAGAGGGTTGCCAGTTGGCTAAGACATCCATTTCTAGCAGTGTACACCAGCCTCTACAACTTGACTTAAGGTACAAACCCCAGAGCTGGTCTCTGGTGGCAGATTTATATTCTCAGTGGATGAGACCCACAAGGGAATGCCTCATTTGTCCTGTACACAAACTGTACATCAGCAAAAGATACTGAAATTATTTGAAAGCACACTGTCTCCACATCTTTTTTTTTTTTCCCCATGCAAACTGCAGCGTTATATACCGTTTTATTTAACTGCACTGAATTCTACTGTTTTGTGATTATTGTTGGTAAGATTCATGCTCCTCCATGAAATCGATTTTTAGAATTAATCTTCCAGAACAGATTTGTCTGAGCATAAATCTGCAGATGTGTTTCTGCTGGCATGTACATTTTCTCTGCAGACTGAAGCCTTTGGGGGTCTCAAAGTTGTACTAAAAGTCAACCTTTTTGTGTCATTATGACAACTAAAATTTGAAGATGTTTTGATCTGGGATTTCCTCAATGTATTTTCCAATATGTGTTGAAGATGATGTGGTAAGAAGGACAAGGTTATTGCATGGCTTGGAAGTGTGCAGTGTAGTGAGGCTGCTTGCTAATGCCCCTCTCTCTGAAAGGCACAGACCCATCAGTATTCTGACTGATACCATCAGATATCCTTAGATATCAACACCTGTCCCATTGTAATGACAGATTTGATAGTCTGTGGGAAATATGTAAAAAACCTAATTCAGAAAAAGACACTAAATTGCATTATTTCTTCATATTTGCTTATTTCCTAAATATTTCAGAGTACCAACATGGCTGTATTAGCTTGATGCCTATCAGAAACCGGGGGAGCCATTTCAAAATATGTTAAAAGAAAGAAAATATATTTCTTTCCTTTTTGAGGTTGATTGTAAAAACCCTTGTGCTTATACACATGCTACATTTATAAAAATAATTCCTAACACCCTCTAAAAAAGCCTAATCATAATATCTCAAATATGTGGCCAATATATATGGGATTATTTTGCAGCAGTGGGTTAAGCATATTGCTGGCAAAGAACCCCAGGCCCCAACGATATAAATTCACAGAAATAGTGCTTGCTAATGCAGTAAATGACGACAGCTGCTGTAACTGCTGAACTAAAAGGGAGCTCTATCCAAGAATAAGGAATATTTCCCACTGCATTTCAGAAGTGCATGCTTTGCACATGTGAGTTTGGGTCATAACTCAGTCAGCCCTACGTATCCCTCCGTTTCCTGCATGGCAACATTTAGATGAATTAATTAAAAGCCCAGAGTTAATTGTGCATATACTCAACATGAGAGTACGAGTACCAGGCAGCCCCTGGTAGCCAAATCCTGGGTGCAGCCACGGGCCAGGTACCACCCGGTCAAGGCAGAGCTCCTCTCCATGCCTGGCTCACCCCAGCCTGCTGAAGGCAAGGGCATTCCTGCCGTAAACAGCCATTCGGCTTCCTACGGCAGCCCAGTAACAGTCTGCCTGTTTGTGCCGGTGGTTTTTGTGCTGTGACTACCTTTCCAACAGGAACTGGACTGAGATCACTGGCTTATTCCAGTCTAGCCACTGAAAGGCTGCCTGTTTATTAAAACCATGCTCTCTGTGAAATGCATCTTTGTCTATGAAATGGTGTGGCCATTACCTAAGTTTGTGATTTATGGTCGGCAGATAGCGTGTTTGCAGTAGGCCAAGCCGTAGGCCTTGAGGGATCAGGATTTGTTAGCCCAAGGCTGTCCATCTCCAGGTGCTTTCAGGCTCCTTTGCTTCATTGAAACATAATAATCGATGGGAGGTAGCTTCTTGAAGAGTGAAGAGCACCATTTCTCCCGCTGGATGAGGCAAAGCCAAACCAGCAACTACAGTGTAAAAAGACCCAGAAGCATCTGAAGCACCTGAACACCTGTCGGAGGGATGTGGGAATCTACCTGGATTACCTCTGGAGCTCAGGTACTGGTAGCAATCTAGCTGTGGTGAGATGGAGCACCACGAACATTAATTTACTCAGCTGAGGAGTGCTTGAGGCTGTGGTTCCACAAACATTTTTCTCTGTGGCAATTTTGGCTCCAGCAGGTCACGCTGCCGCCGCCCAGGGCTGTTTGGAGCAGTCCCGACACTGCCCTCTTTGTTCTGCACGGAGGGGTGGCAGGAGCATGGGAACAGGAGCAGCGAGCCAGAGTGGGCATCGCCTGCTGACGTTGACTCCCTGTCCTGGAGAAATGCGTGTGTGACCACAAGCCGAGCGGCAGGATGAATAAGCTTATGTGGAAGCCTGTGACTGAATCATTCTGGAAAACAGGTTCTGGGATCTTTTGAAAATGTTACCCGTTGCTAGTAGGGACTAGATGTCTTAAAGAAAAGGCAAAAGGCCATTTAGTCTGTGCCTTTAAGTGCATAGTGCCAGGTATAAAGGAATTCACCGGCACTGCTGCCGTTAGCTGGAAGATGTGAACTTTCTCAGCAAGTAATTGATGACCATAAAGATTACCCTGCCCTCTCTAAATTGGTTCCTGGTGTTAATCTAATCAATGCCAAGTACAGTAGTTGTTGATCTGTGCCAAGAACCTCTCTTGTCTCTTACTTGGAGTAAGCCCTGGATGCAAAAGTAACATTTCATAAGTATTGAAGCTGAAGGAAAATACAAAAAAAAAAGTGAGAGTCTGTTCCAGGGAATTTGGAAAGATGTCTGTTGTGTCTTCTCTATCAGTTTATCTCAAAATTCTAGCGGTGAAATGTCCCTTTGCTCGTTTGTGTGTTGTCAAAGGGTGTGTGCAATGTGTGAGAGCAGCAAACGGGGCTAAATTCCTGTGAGTAAATTATCCACCATGAATTACTCAACAGCTCCATACCAGTCAAGTTACAAATACTAGTACACATGGCATGCATGTTACCAGTGTGGTGTCACCTGATGTTGTTGAGGTGTGATGCAGTAAACTGCATTTTTTTTTTTTTTTATGTGACTCAGTGCACCATTATATGGTAAGTGTGCAAAACCTCCCTGCCTCCTACGGGTGCTCACACGGCCCAATGCGTTACACCTCGAAAAATATTCATTTACAAGATTGCCCCTAAGTGGTGTGGTGCAAAAACTTCCCCACTTGCACTAAAACCTGGAAATTAGGTACAGAGGAAGGCAAAGACCTCCTGCCTTCTACAATCGGTTTGGCAAAAGCAGGTTTCAAGAGGCTGACACTTAACTCGCCGTTTTCCAACACTAGAGCTGCCATTCACCACAGTCCCTATGATAAATCGGGTATTTGTCTGCCTGGCTGACCTAAGTCCAGCATGTCTTGGACAGGTACAGCCGTGCACTGCGACGGTTATCCTGGCTGGCCTTGGACAGGGCCAGCGATGTCGGTCAGGGGTTACTTCACAAGCTCTCTTTCAGCAGAAAAAAGCAAGCCAAACTGTTGACGGAGAGATGCCGAAGCTTTTGTAATGCCTGCAGCCAAGCGTGCCCCACGCTGTGATCTCATCAGATGTCATGTGCTAACTCGGTGCTTCATGGAGGGCTTTTATGGTGTGTATGGGAGGCACTGTCGGTGATTAAGTGGCATGCTTCCTTCTGAACTCAATAGTAGTGGACACTCTAGGTGCCTACTCCAGTAACAGCCTTGCTGTCAGCCATTTTTCTATGTTGCTGTGGTCATTTTTCTGTCATTTTTGCAGAAGTGCATGTGAGAATGTAATTAACGACTGTGCTTCTGATCGTAGTGGAAGCAGACCAAGTGCTGCAGGGGGAATCTCACATCTAACTGTACAGGACAGGTGTGCAGTCAGGGAACAGAGGCATATGATGTTTCCCAGCATCAGGCAGTCCCCACTTTTGGCTGGGGGTTTGGGAAGCGTGACATGAAAGAGGCAAAGACCATGAGAGAAGTAAGGGGGAACAACAAGCATGTCCTGAAGCTGCGGTGAAGACAGGATGACTGATTCTCAGTGTAGAAAATGTCTGTGATAGAAGCAAAGCGGGTCAGTGATTAGAAAATAAGAAAAAAACAGCATTGGAGAAATTAGCGTTTTCCGGGCTATAGAGCCAAGTTCAGATTCATTCAGGAACTGATCCGTTTACGTCGACGAGTGGAGAAAATACCTGCTCACACTGCAGTATGTGCTTTCCATTGCTGAATTAAAGTTCTGTGCACTCAAACATATGGCCCATGTCCCCGTGACCCCACCAGGAACACGGTTGCACAGCTCCTGGCCTAGCTGGCCGGCCGTGTTGGGTTGGCGGGATTTCCAGATTTGGGATTAGAAAGTTTCTGCTCTGTGACCCCACCTTTTCGCAGCCCTTTTGGTACGTAGCGATGGGCATCCTTTCCCGGCACTTACTGGCCCACCAGTGGAATTCTTGCCAACGCAACAAAGGGCAGATTTGCCCCTTCGATTTGGGTCTGTCGGTGTTATTTTCAACACCACTTTTGCCAGCAGGTGGGATGCACGGACTCGCCGAGGGAGCGCATTCACTGCTTACGTGGGCTGTGTCCTGTTAGGTCAACTTGGACAAACAGCAGCATTTTCGATTTAGCTTAGCTGTCAGTAACCTTTACCTCAACTCTTTGATGTACAGCTCCATCCATTAGTAGATATTTTTGAAACGGAAGACATTTTTAAAATAAATGAAGAATTGTACCCAGTTATTAAAAACTAGCATTGTTAAGTCAAACTTTATTAATATTTTACTCCAATTTTGGTATATTTCCTGTATAGATCCTGCTAATTACACATCCACACATGCACACAGATTTATATATGTATATATATGTATACATACATGTGTATCTACCTGGCACGTATACGAAATGTCAGCATGTTTGTAGAATGTTCTCTGAGATGTTTTGGAGCTCACCAGTGATGCATCATTACTGATGATTTATTCATATTACAGAAGTACCTGCAGAAGGGAACCAAAACAGGATCAGGTTGTGTTAAGCAGTTTTCAAACGGTTCCTGCTTTGTTGCAGATGCTTTAGAGAGGAGGTGAAGAGAAAGCAAGGTGTAAGAACTAGAAATCAGGCTAGTGGTTCAGCTGGAAATAAATGTTGGTGTCCTGACTTAATACCTTTCCATTCTCACTGACTTCAGTGTGATGAATCACCTATCAGCAGCGAAATTTCTCTGAATGAATCTGATCACAGATTGCTCTGATGCTCAGTCCTGCAGGGCTCCAAGCACTTGATGGCAGCCTTCAGGAATGCCTCCTGCTCTACTGGATTTCCGAGTCCTGACACTGAATTTACTCTGCTGGTGCTGTGATCAGGTCTGGCTAGGACCGTGCTTTGCCCTCAGCACTCAGTCCAAGGTCCCTCTGAAGTTCCCAAGATGTGAGTTACGTTTTATCCCAGTTATTCCTCATTTTCACATGCTTGTTCCCATCCAGGTTCCGGAAGAAGCTTCAAGGAAAAATTGTTGTGCTTTTGCTCCCCAAGGAGGCCTGGCGAGATTATAAAGACAGCAACAAGTTCCTGCAGAAGGCTGAGAGGTGAAGGAAGCAGACAAAATGGAAAAGTTCATAGGAAGAAGGAGAAGTGTGAAAGAGGTACAGTGCATGGGAACCTAAGGAGAAAGGAAACGGTTGTGAAGGAGAATGTGGGTCTTCTGTGGTTCACGGTGTTAGGGTATCGCTGTCTGCATTTGTCACATCAGTTAACCGTGACCTGCAAATGATTATTTTAATTGCATTTATGCTTTTCATCACTTCTCGATGATTTACAATGAAAGCTTGAAAGAGTTCGCAGCTTGATTTTTTTTTTTAATATACTCTGTTGTTGTTCTGTATCTCAAGCTTTTTGTATACACAAAATTCTTGCCAGCACAACAAAATGAGTTTAGATTGATTTTGATACGTTGAAGTACAATCCTTCTCCTACAGTCACCCAAACCCTCATCAGCACCTGGGGGACACGCTTTGGTCGGTGCAGTCACTTTCAATAGCTCCAGTTTCTGTCCAAAAGAAATGCTCAAACTGGCAAAGCTTTTGCTGGCAGACAGACTTTCAAAATGTCAGGAAGATAGAAATGAAGGAAAGCGGAGAGTGGAATTTTACAGGCAATACTTGCATGTGCTAAATAAAAAATGAGGGGGAGGATTTATTTCCCTGCCTCAATTCCCTTTGCAGTTCACCTTTAAAGGAAAATATTTTTTTAATGCCCATGTATTAAATGTGCTCATGTTCAGTTATGATTGTTGTTTAATGAATAGGATATTCATTACATTTAAGCATGTTGAGCTCACAGAAACAGCTGGAAAAATATTGTAAGCATTCATTATAGACAAGGGAAGAAACAAGCATGTATGTGTATGTGTTTATGTGTACGTGCACATGGACATTAAGCAGCACCACACTTCACATTATCTAGGAGAGGGCCCTCACAAGGACATGGATGACATATGTGGATGATGGGTTTAAAATAACAGAGTTAAGAGGTGAAAATAAATCCAAAGATCAGACAGAAACAGAATAGAAAGGAAAAGAGGGAACAAACTGAAAGGAAGTTATGCTAAAAACTGGCTGGATTCTGTATTAGTTATTCATATTTCCAGATTGAGACAAACCAATTTTGTTATTTCTCTTTTTTTTTCGCTCTTTCATTGAAACCAGATACACCTCAATACCAGGAGATGTTTAAACATGTGCTTAACTTTAAGCGTATAAGTAATCCCAGTGAAGTTGTTTCACTGAATGTTCAGAAAAGCCATGATTCGTACTGACATTCACTGTAGTTTAAAAGATCAACAAGTTCTAGCTTAGTGGAGAGAGGAAAATGGCTATTACATTTTTATATATTTAATTGTATATGTGAAGAAGCAGCTTGTAGCAGTATGTATGAGTGAGAAGCTTAAAACTGCAAAAGAATAATAAGGGAAGCATAAGGAGAACAGGCAGATCTGCATCTACTTTTTAATATAGCTCATTTTTTAATATACTAAGAAGAAAACCTGAACAATGCTAATGTTTTTCATTAGCTTAAGATAGAACAATGAGGTAAAAGGGATAGAACTGGCTTTATTTCAGAACAAATCCCTATCTTGTACTGAGTATAGAGATCATTAAATGTTTTCCTTTCCACCAGTAACTTTAGTAAGTTCCCACAAGGGCTCATTAAACACTAATGAATGAAATCAGGGTTAAGATCAAAATACTCATAACTCTGGACCCAGGAATTTTAAAGATGCTCGGTGTTTTTTTTAGAGTGCCAGTGCATGCAATAGATATCAACAGGGTATAAGCTTCCAGAAACACTAGGACTATATGGAAAGGAAGCTGTCAAATAGGGATGTCAAAAGTGTCACAGCACAGTGAGAGGAAGTTTTATTACAGGAGTTTTAGGTCCTGATGGCAGGATTCTCACGGGAGATACTTAGCAAAACCTCCTTGAGCCTCAGAGATCACCATTTGTGATGGTGTTGCATCCAGAGGATGCTGTGCTTGAGCTTATACAGAATATCAAAATTGAGACTGATGCTGGACTAGTCCTTACATACTAGTGCAGGCAGCTGCCAGGAGAAAAATGTTTTCATTGCTCTTTTGTTTTTTCTCCACTGCACCACCAGTTATTCCTGCTAACAAACGTGATATGTAGATCATTGATACTTTTTCACTTGCCAAGGTCTCAACACTTGGTCAGACCTTCAGGGACTACACTATTTTTTTTTTTTTTGCATTGAAAGGGAGCTGAGTGAGCCAAAAGCTGATGGTATCTTTATACTTTGGTCCTTCCCAAAATCTGATAATCTAAATGGGGAATAATTGGTGTTTCTCAACTCCTTGCTCACTTCCTTGAGCAAAACAGTATTGGTTTATAAGCTGCTGAAACACAAAAGTATTATATGGAGATGTCAGAAAAATGGGGATCAAACTGTGTAGGTAGGTAGCTATATAACATAGAATTTATTGTTTTAATTCCGTGAATAAAGGTTTCTAAATAGGCTTCAGTTATCTTCTGGAGGCAGAAAAGCAGAAATACTATTACAAGGTGGTAAGCTTAAAGGTGCAACAGCAGAGGAAACACATATTACCATTTATACAGCAGCATCTTTATATGAATTTGGATTCAGAAGTGAATGTCTATAAAATCAGAACTTTTCCTTTGTATCTGCACTGTCAGACTGGCTTTAGGTTGCCAGATACATTAAATGGCTGGCAAAAAAGCTTTCTGTGGCTGTAGACAGCTCACAGCAAGCCGATCCTTAATTTTTTTCTCAGAACCTACTGTCTGTCAAAAACCCATAGGAGTTAAAAAACCACAAGTAACCCAAAGATTTGGTGTAAGAATTACAGTTGGCTGTTCGAGCCTCTAATTGCCCGGTGTCCTTGGCAAGAACAAACAGAGCCGTATCATTTGATATCTTGAACCATAACCTGCAATAATCCATACTCTTTAATCCTTCATAGAGCTGTCGCTATGTCATCACAATTTATGTTGAAATGGTATTCTTTGGTACTAATCTAATTCCTAATCGTTCATATTAATGTTAGCATTAGAGTGAATTAGGGCATTATTTGCCTAATATGTGCCATATGTGACACTTAAGTACTTGTAAGTAATTGGGTATCAGAGAAGCAGCGTTAGATGTGAATGGCACATACAGTATGAAAAATGGAAGAGACCAATATTAAACTTTTAATAGAAATAACTTCAGCAAAACTTTCCCACAGCCAACAGAACTCTGATATTTTTAGCTGGTTGAGGCCAACGTATGTTAAGAATAGCATTCACTGCAGTGGGAAAATACACAATTTCTATTATGGGGCAGTCAGAATAACAACATACTGATGATACACTGGTATAAAATATGTAATTATCTAGCATGCAAAAGAATAAATCACATAAACTGTTTACAGTAGGAATTGTGAAAGGACAATGACACATTGTTGTCTTCTTCGTGCAGAAAAAGTCTGACTTCTAAAACTGCAAAAATCTAATTCGTGGTGTTTATGTGATGCTTCCTGCAAGAAGACTCTGATAAGATGTTTTATTTCTAATAAATTGGGATAGATATTAGCTTGGTTAAAATGGCAGATAGAACTGGATAAAATTAGAAAGATGTTAGCCTGGATAACATCTTGTGTTTCTTCATGTTGTACCATTAATCTAAAATTACACAGAATAATCCTCTTTTCCATGCAGCTGCATCTCGCTGCAATTTTGCTTCTGGAGCCATGACGGCATCGTAATTTATAGGGTGCAAAATTCGTAACCATACCAGAAGTGAAGTCAGACTCTTTGGGAGCCACACACAAGGTGATTATTCTTATTACAGAACTACTAGTCCACCATATTAATAATTATTAATAATGCAGAGAACAAAGGCCTTGTGTGTCCTCATCTATCATCATATATAAAAATAGTTTTAATTGATAAGCCCCGTCTGTTCTGTGAGCTGTTATTGTATCGCTATAAGTTGTAAAAATAGGGTGAAATCAATATTTTTTTATCTGTCCTCCTTGGTAGCAAAGAAGGACCTAAGCTTCAGGATTAGTGGGCAGATATGAGGAGGATTTTTTTCTTTGTGATACAAATCTGTATTAATTGATTTTTCTTGATGTGGATTAATTGCAGCTCTTTATTAGGAATAATATCACCAATAAACTATAGACAAGTATAGATTGCTAAGCCTAGATTTCAACTGAATGAGGCTAATCAATATCTAAGTCTGTAATTTAAAGCAATTCATTAAAGCCTCAGGAAAAGCTAAATAATATATGTGAGAAATGTCTCATCTGGAGCCTTAAAGGAGTTTCTGCCTAAACAGAATAAATACATTTGTAATATATAATTATTGCAGATTAAGCTTGCTCAAATGCTTTTCACTTGCCAGCTATTTTGCTCAGGGTGAGGAGGAACATCTCTTGCAGCCCAGGCTATGGCCAAGCCGCTCGCCTTGTTTATCATCAGGCTTTTGGTTCAGGAGAGGAGGACAGTTGCTATGCACTGCAATACCTCAGGTTTCTGTTTACCTTTTTGAGGATGAAGGTGTTCATATTCTCATCTGAAGGAAGTGCAATGTGTTGTATACTTGCTGTGGTTTCTGATAACCTAGACAAGAGAATTATGGAATCATAGAATATCATGGAATCACAGAATGTGTTGGGTTGGAAGGGACCTTAAAGACCATCTAGTTCCAACCTCCCTGCCATGAGCAGGGACACCTCCCACTAGACCAGGTTTCTCAAAGTCCCTTCCAACCTGATCTTGAACAGCGATGGAGCATCCACGTGCACTTCGGGTTTGGCCAAAACATTTAAGCACAAGCGATAGCGACCAAGCACAGCCCACAAACTACCGCTGTGCCGACAGGTAGGGGGGAGTGTTTCCTTCCCATGGGATGCCACAGATGTACATTCTTCATGTACAGCCACACAGCATGTACAGCAATGTCTGTGTTGCCTTTGCTTTAGACAAAAGTTTGAGTATCTAACAACTGTGAAGCTATTCGGTCTGTGGTTGGACTATTGCTCTCCCTTAAGTTGATTGTACCGGTTAGATTCTGATCTCAAGCATCTATGTAAAGTGAAATACATGAGCAGAGGTTATTAAAATTGCTACTACAAGCTGGCCTTTGGGACTTTAGTTTGGTGACCTGTAGTGTGTATTATGCAAGGTGAATTTCAGGTGGCATGCAAGGTGAACTCAAGGTGATGTTCTGTGACTTGAGACCTTTCAGAGTATAAACTATATCATAAAAGAAGGGAGGTGGCTGTAGCACTTAATACGATTCTTATACTACTTGAGACAGCTCCTACATTTAGAAGCATTAAATATAAAACAGGATAAAATACCTAAGTCAGTACAACAACAAACAAGAAAGATTAATTTCAAAAGTATGTGGTAGTAAGTATATTTTGAAAATGCTCTTACCTGTTGGTGTAGGATTTTCCTGGAGATGTGCGCGGATAAGATAGAAAGAGACTTCCAGCCTATCCTGGTAGTTCTTTCTAGTTCAAATTTTAACACTTAACCAAATTCAGGAACCACTTTGAAGTCGCAAAGAAGATGCGTTTGCTTTAGTAGTTCCACAAATGCTGCGCTTAACAAAGTTTCCTTTATGTTGCTTTTCTATGATTTTCTACGCAGTATGATTTTCTGCATGCTATGGTTCCTTTACACTACTCTATGGGAAATATTTCTACTAAGCGTATTTAATCACTATAGAAATAATGCCCTACATAATTACATCATGTAAGATGTCAGAGGACAGAAATGTCTTACTTTTTCTCATTTATATTTCGTAGACTCCTTCTCGGTTCCATGTTGCTTCCATGGCAGCACCATAAATCAAAGCCTAACTGTGAAGATGTGTGGAAATGGGAGGGCAGAAACGCATCCAGGATAGACTGCTCTTGCCTTTGACAGCTAACAAGGCCAAGAGAATAAACATCATAATAAGCCTTTGTGCCCTCTATCTGGCTTAGATTATCTGGAGGCCATCTGAATAAACTCTCAGCTGAAACAGGAAGCCCTGGGACTAGATCTTTCACCTTCCTTTGATTGTCATTTTCCAATTGTTTTCATTTTTCAGTGACGCCAGCACCCGTGTTCATTGATGTTCCATTTTGGCGTCAACTATGCCAGATCCACCCAGAGAAGACAGAAGCCAAGAATAAATTGGACCTGACTTAAGAGTGGGCTTCCCTTGAGGCACCCTTATACATAAGGTCCTGAAATAAGATGCAGACATTGCTGAATTTTTGTGTAAGTGGTGTTACGATAGGGGTGTCCCTCTCCCTCTCCCCTTGTCCTCTGACCAAAACTCATCACTCTTTAGGAACAAGTTGGGATGAGCGTTAAGAAGGCTGGACTTTCTTAATCGTGCATGTGGCCTGTCTGTTTTAGCCTTGGGAGTGGTTGGCAAGGACAGCAAACCAATGTCCACACATCTGGTTTTCTTGTGCCAAAGATTTCAGTTGTACAAAGGTTCTCAGTTAGTTACTCATCATTAACATTAGGTTTTGGAGAAGAAAGGCTGTTCTGGAATGGTCAAGGAAAAAAAGTCCTCCATGTATTTGCATTTTAGTGCTATTAGTGGTGCCGCATTCAGAGCTGCTCCCTGGTCTGAGCATGGATTTGTAGGGGAGCTGCGCTTTTGTAGGTTTCCTTTGAAACAGAAACAAAACAGAAAAAGAAGCACCAACCCACAATTTTAAAAATAGGATGCTTTAAGATGCCTCCTGGAAGTCACAGGCTGTCCTTATATCGTTCAATTTTTTGAATTCTTCAGGAGTGAGAACAGACTCGGTTGTCAACAGAGTGCTGTTCACAGAAACTAGGCAGGAAAATGAAAGAAGGCTGCCTATTGTTCGGGGATGTGGTGTAGGCTGCAAGAATGCGTTGGGAATGCAGCGCCTGCATGTCAGGCAGAGAGAGAGGTCTTTGTGTGAAAACACTGAAGCAGAATGTCAATCATATAAATAACTATTATCTCTTTTT